>CM045744.1:36353975-36356475 GCA_024760905.1 Plotosus lineatus | reverse complement strand
TATTCTCAAAGGGATCTGGAATAAAACATGATGACTAATTGATGCTGAGCAGGTACTGTAGGTGAGCTTTTACAGTTAGGCAGCAACTCCTTACAGGTTTTGTACTTGTGCATGCAGTTACTGTCATTACAATTGAGTTTAGTTAATAGACTCTTGGCAAATGATTGACAGCTAATTTCTCTTTCTCAAAAAAAAGAGAAGAAATTATATCAGCACCTACAGTACTGCTTTTGAGCAATTAACCCTCCATTCCTAGTCTTCATGTTCACTCGTGAACAAACCTTAAGATGCAGGAATGGAGGGTTAATTGCTCAAAAGCAGTAGGTGGACTGTCTCAGATTAATAAACAATCATTTGCAAGGCAAATCTAGTCATTATTGGTAAGTGTATCTCTGTGGAGTGCTTCATTGCTGTCAGAGACATGCTGCTACTTCCCAGCAATTAATTCTTGGTGAGGCCTGGAGTGATGCAACATCTCACTTCTATCTGTTTAGGAGATATGTACAATTATTACTGCGAACTGAAGAAGACGTCCATGACACAAATTAGTCACAAGCTTGAAATTGTTTTCCGATCTTTAACTCCAACTGTTACGTGAAAGCAGGTTTTACAGGTTATTTTATTTAAGTGATGACACATCTGGTAATTTGTTTAAAGCTTCTGTTAACCAAATGGCATGACACCTGGTTTTATAGTCATCAAGTAATAACATTGATCATGAGAAGGTGCAGGTGACAACATGGTGAAAGTGTGTTATGTTTGTGCCTAAATTTATTTTATCAATTTATTTTTGTTCAATTACTGTTTCAGACCGTATAAGCTTTCTGACTGAGCAATACAGATGAATCTGCTGAAAGATCACCAAGTATTCATTTTAACCATAACAGAAAAAAAATAGAAAAAAGTGCAAGATGATGTGGACGAATAATCCATTCACATTAAACTATAAAAATTTGACATTCAATACATTTCCCACTGTCCTTAATCACTCTAACTTGTTGCACGTCCTTCCCATCTCTATTTCTCTGCTGTGCCAACCTGTATAAATCATTTTCTCCCTCCTTACTGTTCAAACTAGCATACAAGTCATCATACACCCTCTGTTTGGCCTTTGACACTGCTACCTTCGCCTTATGCTGTACTCCTGTTTGCTCTCTTCGGTCTTCTCAATGTCCCACTTCTTAGCTAACCTCTTCCTTTGTACACACTCCTGCACTTCCTCATTCCACCACCAAGTTTCCTTATCAACTTTCCTTCCAGAGGACACACCAAGTACTCTCCTACCTGACTCCCTGATCACATTAGCTGTCGTTGTCCAGTCATCTGGAAGCACTTCCTGACCACCCAAAGCCTGTTTCAACTCCTCCTTGAAGACAACACGACACTCTTCCTTTTTCAGCTTCCACCACTTTGTCTTCTACTCTGCCTTTGCCTTCTTCACCTTTCTCACCATCAGCATCATCCTGCACACCGCCATCCTATGCTGTTTGGCAACACTCTCACCCATTACTACTTTGCAGTCACTGATTTCCTTCAAATTACATCGCCTACACGAGATGTAGTCTACCTGTGAGCTCCTACCTCTGCTTTTATAAGTCACTCTATGCTCCTCTCTCTTCTGGAAGAAAGTATTTACCACAGCCATTTCCATCCTTTTGGCAAAATCTACCAATTACTGTCCTTCTGCGTTCCTGTCCTGGATACCAAACCTGCCCATCACTTCCTCGTTTTCTGCACTAACATGTCCATTGAAGTCTGCCAATGACCACTCTTTCACCTCTGGGGATACTCTGCATCACTTCATCTAACTCACTCCAGAATCTCGCCTTCTCTTCTAGCTCACATCCTGCCTGTGGGGCATAAGCACTGACAACATTGAACATCACGCCTTCAATTTCTAACTTGAGACTCATCACTCGACACTCTTTTCACTTCTAGAACATTCCTGACAAACCCCTCCTTCAAGAACACTCCTACACCATTTCTCTTCCCATCCACACCATGAAAAAACAGCTTAAACCCTGCTCCTAAGCTTCTAGCCTTGCTACCTTTCCACCTGGTCTCCTGAACACACAATATGTCCACCTTCCTCCTCGGCATCATGTCAGCAGGCTCTCTACCTTTTCCTGTCATTGTTCCAACATTCAAAGTCCCTACTTTCAGTCCTGGACTCATGCCTTTCCTCTTCTCTCTCTGCCTATGGACACGCCTCCAACCTCTCCTTCTTCAACCAACAGTAGTCCAATTTCCACCAGCACCCTGTTGGTTAACAGCACTGATAGTGGTCGTTGTTAACCCGGGCCTCGACCGATCTGGTATGGAGGTAATATTTGTGATTTGCATATTTGATCTGGCTCAGGTTTTACATCGGATGCCCTTCCAGACACAACCCAACTCTCTGCATTTATCCGGGCTTGAGACCGGCCTGATCGAGAGCACTAGCTTGTGCTTCCCTCACGGCTGCATTCAATGAATATATCGATATATTCATCGAAATCCA
>CM045744.1:36338975-36348975 GCA_024760905.1 Plotosus lineatus | reverse complement strand
TCTCTCCAAGTGTTTTTCTTACTGACACATCGCTATTTAGTCCCAATCATTTATCACATTGTGTGTGAAAATGCTCTTAATTTTAAACATAGCAGTGAGTCCTATTCATTCCTGACGATTCACCAAACATTTATTTGATCTCCTATATCAGTTAGTCCGTTTTTTTTTCCTCCCCAATTTAGTCATATCAAATTCACACATGTCAAGCGTTGCCTCCCCATCATGTATAACAACCACCAACCAGGGAGGTGCATAAGCATGCAGATGCTCCCTCCATGACATGTGATGCTGCCGCTCACCTCTTTACAAACTACCGCGCATGCGCATTTGGAGGCGGCCGCAACACACCACATTAATGAGGAAAGGACTGTCCGCCCACCGTTCAATTATAAATGAACTCACGGCCGCTCGACTGATGATGTTCACTGTGAGTGACAGGGAAGTGTATGCCATCCCTCCCTCCCATGAGAGTTCAGCCAGTAAGCTTCCATCGACTCCCAGTCATGGATGGCTGCCGCATTAACTTGAATTTTAACTTGCGATGCACCACCTAGAAAGCCTTGGGGGTTTTTATTCACCCCACCACCACCACTTTTCTTGAATGAAGTTCACAGTCCAGCATTATCCTTCCAGGTTCTGATACAGACGCTCCCCGACTTACGTTCATCTGTTTTATGTTTTTTCGATTTTACGTTGTTGTTTTTTTTTCCAAAAAAAAAAAAGTCAAATTTTGAATTTAGACATACCTACGTAGTACGTGACATAATGACGCAATGACATAATGATGCTGCATCCATTGTTTACAAACGACAGACTGAACGTGCCCCTCCTTCTTCCCAGTTCAGTTATATAGTGTGTTACCCTTGTGTTAAGACGTCGTCTCTGTGATCTTTGTGTTTACTAGAGGTGTGACGATTCAGTTATGAGACGATTCGATTCGAGTCCTGATTTTTGCCTCTCGATTCAATTCAATTCGATTCATATGTGGATTCTAGTTTCATTTTCTGTAAAATGTGCACTTCAAATATATAAAGTAATAATTGTCTGAACTGGTTATTCAATACCATCATTCAACTACAATTATTAACATGTCGTTTGTTTATTTTCATGTTTTGATACCTTTATTTGTTTCCAGTTTTCCACCAGTTACATATTGTGAATGGAATCTTAATCTACCATTTACGGTGTCAGTTTCTGCATTCAGAGCAAGAATTCAACAACAAATACTTGCTTCTCAGTTCTTACTTTTGGAATTTGCACAGGTCAAATGCACATGTTAATTTTTAATCCAATTCACATTCACGCTGGAGTATTTATATTTCAAATGTCAACTCAATAGCATAAAGATATTAAAAGAACCAATCATTAATCTTTAAGGACGCTGAACAAAGGTAATGTTTTCTTCCTAATGTTTAAACTATGAACATTAACAGTCAACAGTCATAACACAAATTCACTAATTTGTCAACACAGTCAAACAGATTGAATTAACATTAAACTAATTTAAGCAATAACAATTTCATAATAAATTATTGTAAAACTGTTACTGCTAAACTGTGGTAATGTGTCGTGAATAATACTGGTTGATAACTTGATATTCGAATCTGTAAGTTCTTTTTAAGGAATATCATCCTGTCAACATGTTTCCACTTTAGTGCCGCCCTCTGTGCTGTGATCACATCTCACCGCGTAGGCTAACTTTCGGTTTGACATCGATGTCAATTGTCTTGTGATGACGACGAATGTGATTCTGCAGATTAGTTGTGTTGCCGTGGTAAAGGAATTTCATCTCGCAAAGTCTGCACAAAACTTGTTTCTTGTTACGGGATTGCAAGAAATGAGCCCAAACTGGGCTTTTGTGTGCCGCTGCCGGATTGATGAATTCAGCTGCAATCGTCAGTTTTGTTTTTGCGAAGTCTCCTTCCTCGCGAGATTTCCATCGCAACGGAGGAAAATGGCGGCACCCATTGATAATTGTAAGATGTCATTTCAGCGTTATTTTATAGCTTTTTGTAAATCCTTTGTTGCTTTACATGAATCGATTAAAAAAAAAAAAAAATCATAAAAACACAAAATAAATCGATTTTAAAATCACATTTGAAAATGGATCGATATATTAGTAAATCGATTTATCGTCACACCTCTAGTGTTTATACTGTTTTGTGGACTTTTATAACCCTAAGCAAATATGGTTGGTCAGAAGCCTAAGCCTACTAGCATGGGTGCAAGTCTCATACACAGAGATGAATTAACTATCTGCTCGGATCGGCACAATCTACCATGCATACTCAGTTAAGCAAAGACAGTTGTAAAATGAATAAAAAACCCGAATCCAGAAAAGAAAGAGAACTCTCCGCTCTGCTGGTGATTCATATCAGTGCAGGCTGAGTACTGACCGAGTTCAACGGCGCACTTGCTCACTTGAAAGACCAAAAGTCCGTATGACCCACCCTCAAGCACAGCAAGCATACTACTTTCGGTATTGAGCACCTCACATATTGTAAGCGCTGATGGGCTGTTTTAAGCTTCATGTAAAGTGAGTCGGCTCAGCTTCATGTGACTCAGCTTCATGTAAAGTGATCATCCGTTGACCATCGGAACCATTTACAAGCAGAAAGATCGCATCATAGAGAATGTTAAAGGTTTTTTTTTTGATACTGTATTTGACGAGTGAATTTGATTAAAATTTATCAATTTGAAAACATTTTCCTCGAATTTAATTTGTTTGAAATTAATGTTGATATTATTTTATATTGTTTTACAATGTTATGTTTATAATAATTGATTTAGGGGTGTTTTATGAGATACGGTAAAGGTATTTATGGATGTAGTATAGTACAGTATGAGTGTCATACGTCACTGTAACAACTTACGTTCACTTTCAACTTAAGTTCGGCCGTCCGGAACCAATTAAAAAACGTAAGTTGGGGAGCGTCTGTCATGCTTTGGACGATTCTTAACCCAAATTTTAGCAATTTCAGCAATCTTGTTACTAATACTGTTTTTCTTGAGTCAGGGCAATATTGTGACCCTTTTGAAATGCAGCAACAGCTTTTCCACAACCACAGGATAGGTCATCCGAAGGATGCCGAGGTTGGAACTACCAGGCAGAAGGCCTAGAGGAAAGCCAAAGAGGAGATTTATGGATGTGGTGAAGGAGGACGTGAGGGTAGTTGGTGTAAGAGAAGAAGATGCAGAGGATAGAGTGAGATGGAGGCAGATGATTCGCTGTGGCGACCCCTGAAGGGAACAGCCGAAAGGAAAAGAAGATAGGTCATCCGAAAACCGTTGTGTCAGAAAAGAGAAGCGACTCACTGCATAAGTTACAATTAAAATAACATGCTGCCAAGTTCAGACATAACCCGAGTAATTATCCCATTTAAATTCGCTTCTCTATTTGCTCATATTAAGCTGAGCGATAAAATTTTTCTGGCAAGGAAGTGAATTAAGCATGAGACGAAAGCACTGCATTAAAAAGAAAAATAAGAAGCATTTTGTTTGGACATCAACATTCAATCTTTATTCACAAAAATAATTAAAACATTACAGACATGGATAAAAGCGAGTTTATTCTTAATTCTTATAAAATCTTCAGTGCATAAATAAAAAGTGTTTTTCACACTCATGTTGCATTCTAAAGGCAATCAAACTAAAACCTTTCTATAGCAGAGCATCTTTGTCTAAAACCTGTAATTGAATAAGTCTACAGTTAAAATGATTAATGATCAACAATGATTCTTCCATTACTTAAAATTATTTAAAGTCAGAGCACAAATCAGGTCTACACTTCATTTTCAAATCGATAGTGACCCAGAAGGATATTTCTCAGAGACACAGTTTTTACGCTACACATCACACTGAGGAGGCGTCTCCACCTTACATGAGGTAGTCATTATCATTAAGTACATGTCCTGCCTTAATAGAATCCGTCACCCATGTCTCTCGGACAATCTTAAACTTCTTAGTAAAGAGGCGTCTGTGTGTCCTTAGATCCAATAATCTGTCTTCTGCAGTGATCACTACATGCGAGATGCCTTCTTTTAGACTTTCTACTACCGTGCCCCCGTGAAAGCGAAACTCCAGAACCCGAAAGTCCAGACACGTCCCTCTAATAAGACTTTCTGGATCTCCGATATCAGCACATCGGTCAAAGTAGGCATGGTAAGGTCTAAACATGCTCGTGGGCAAGTCATCGAAACCGTACTTTTGCTCGATTGAGGCTACGGATTCTGCATCGAGTTCTCCAGGCCCCATTCTGCCAAAGACATCCCTCAGCTGCTGCTCATCTGTGTCGACGTAGTAACTGTCTCCATAGCAATCATACTCTTTCGCAAAGTGTTCCCTTGTGGAAGGGGACATGTGGATCATGTGTCGTGGTTGCCACGGTAGCGCCTGTTTCCTGTCCAGACATTCCAGGAGCCAGGAAGCCCATACCAAATCGTGTTGGTTTGAACCAATGAGGTTCTTTACCCGAACATTTTCACTACCTACAATCACACAGTACGTGTCCTGTCCGGGGTTCTGGACCACAATGCCTCCACAGCGGGCTACCACCTTCTCAAGCTCAGCCTTGGAATGTGTTTTGCTTCCGCTCATCACACAGAATTCCACATCTTCGAACATGTCCGATTCCTTGCTGACGGTGGACAGATCCTGAGATTTGTATTGGTCAACAACACTAATGGTCTTTTTGGGCTTGAATGCTTGTTTACGTTTCTTCTTCTCTGGTTCATCTTCCTGAAGATGAAAGTGCCTGGATGCCAGCTTACCCTTGGCTTTATCACGGAACTGACTCAGCTCATCCAAGGTCATGCACTCGTACCACTCTTTGTCCTCTCGGATCTTCTCGATCCTGGGGAACCTCAGTGTGCAGTTGGTTTTGTACATGTCACTGGTAACAATCTCCGCTGCTTTCACTTGGATGATCACAGAGCTTCTTGGCTCGATGTAAACCTCTGGCTTTTCTGTTCCACACAAAATGTCTCGTGGAGGGTTACTCTTGCGATAGACTTTCCAGTGCTTGGCCAATTTTAGGCCAAGGTCATAAAGCTCCTTCATGGTGTAACCTGATCCAATCCGACAGAGTGTATGAAATACTGTTGGCTTCTCTCCAGTACTTGGAGTCTCAGCGACAGCACAGAGAAAGTGGGACAGCATTCCACTCCGTCTGCCTTTCCCCCAATAACCTCCCACTATCAGTAAATCCAACTCATCCATAAGGCCGTCGACATATTCAGGTTTGATCTTCAACCAACCTTCTCCGCGTTTATCTGGTTTGTAGATGGACATGGGGTCTTTGACCATGATGCCTTCTTCACGGTTGTCAATAGCTTCATTGAGGGCATTTATCACTTCCTGCCTGGTTTTGGCTTCAGTGTTCGGTACCAGCTGGATCCGGCCTTTGACGGGTGTGAAGACTGTCAGAATAGTGTCGTAACGCTTCTTGAGAGGCTCATTTCCAAACTTTTGGTCATTGACAAGTAGGACATCAAAGACACAAAAGCATGCCTGCAATTCAGAGTCGTCCACCAAGCGCTTAACGTCAAATTTACTGCCTTTTTGCATGAAAGTCTCTGTGGTGGGGTTATAAGCCATCATCTCACCGTCCAATATGCAGTTGACAACGTGAGACTTAAAAACATTGTGGATGTGCGGTGTAAGGGAGCCCTCTAGTGGTGAACCCCCAAACTGTTGGGTGTATTCAAATGAGTTACGGCTGTAATACTTGTACACATCCCCATCCTTATGAAGTTGAATGCGCTCACCGTCCAGCTTGGTTTCAATATAGAAAAGCTGGTTCCCCATCTGTTTCTCTACCTGACGGATGTTTGCAACAGCTGCCAGCATGGGTTTGAAGGCAGAAAACAAGCTGACGGACACTTCATTCAAGGAAATGGAGGGGTCAAGAAGCTGTCTGCAAACTCGGTCCAGGTCTGTAGTGACGTTGTAGAGCTCTGGAGCATCGGCATGATACGCCTGGAGAACGGTCTCCTTACTAATCCCAAGCTTCATGTCTTTCAGGATCATACGAATAAGCCACTTCTGTTCCAAGGCTGAGCTTTGAGTAATCAAATGTAAAAGGCTTTTCTTCACAAGGTCTTTCTGTTTGCTGGCATTATTCACAGCTACCGAGTCCAAGAAGTCATTAACCTCCTTGATGCTGAGACTACCCTGGCCCGTGCATCTCTTTTTAAGGACAAAGTAAGCCATAAGTGCAAAGTCTCCAGACTCTCCTTTGGATGAAGTCGGTGCTCTGTAATTAAGGAGTTTATTCGCCTTTGGTCCGGATTTTGGAAGGCCCAAGACCTCAATGTAGAGTTTGGCCAACATGTTTTCTTTGATGCCATACGCCATTCTCTCCCTTTCGAAAGAAGGCACGATAAGCCGCATGGCTGGGTAAAATGAATCTGTAGTGTTTGGATTATCTTTGTGGAGAGCTGTATGAAAACTTCTCCATGAAGCGAGGAAATCCTTCAAGTATTTGGACTTGTCTGGCCGGTTTTTGGCCTTCTGGATATTCTCGAGAACAGTACATAGGTCAAGAAATGGCACTTGTGTAGCCACAGAGGTTTTCGGTGTAGCATCAGTTTTAGATGGTTCCTGTGTTTTCCTATCTTTGGGCGTAGCCTCCATTGAAGATGATGACTTTGCCATAAAATAAAAAAATATAAATATAAATGTTATATAATTGCTGATGAAAGACTACTACTAACACATGAGTGTGAAGACACACACACACACCCACTCACACACACACACACACACACACACACTCACACACACCCACCCACTCACACACACACACACACAGCATTTCAAACTTGAATGCTAAAACTATCAAATTGTCGTCAATATTATTATTTGAAGATGATGACTTTGCCATAAAATAAAAAAATATAAATATAAATGTTATATAATTGCTGATGAAAGACTACTACTAACACATGAGTGTGAAGACACACACACCCACCCACTTACACACACACACACCCACTCACACACACACACACACACACCCACTCACACACACCCACCCACTCACACACACACACACACACACACAGCATTTCAAACTTGAATGCTAAAACTATCAAATTGTCGTCAATATTATTATTTGAAGATGATGACTTTGCCATAAAATAAAAAAATATAAATATAAATGTTATATAATTGCTGATGAAAGACTACTACTAACACACGAGTGTGAAGACACACACACACACACGCACACACAGACACACACCCACTCACACACACACACACACCCACTCACACACACACACACCCACTCACACACACACACACCCACTCACACACACACACACCCACTCACACACACACACACACCCACTCACACACACACACACACACTCACACACACACACACACACACACCCACACACACACCCACACACACACAGCATTTCAAACTTGAATGCTAAAACTATCAAATTGTCGTCAATCTAAGGCAGTGGTTCCCAAACTTTTTTTACTCCTGCACCCCTAAAAAGATTTTGCTCTGACCTCACACCCCCTACGTTTTTTTATACTTTGTTCAAGGATAAAGGATGTGGAATCATACTAAATTTTATCAAAAGAAGATATTTATTTCCAAAAGGTCACAGCCCTGCGTCTCGCACCCCCTGGACCGATGTCTCGCACCCCTGGTTGCAAACCCCTGAGGAAACATATACTATAACCGAGCAAAGCTTCCCCACGGCAACTCGTCCTCATTTCTTCTATGTTCACAGTCTCTGCACAGTCCCTTCTGTGAATGTCCACAATATCGACAAAGTTTTATGGACATTTGACCATTCGATCCAGATGTAGCTTCTTGTAGTTGGTGGCACACAATTGAAAGCACAGGAATTAAGGAAGGAAATGTTTTGCCTGCTGCTGGGTGACCAGTTCCATTCACTGCAATTAGCAGGCTTAAATTAACCTGTTCCACTGTTGGGAGTGGAAGAACCCAAGTCATGAACCCCACAGAACACATCTGGGATGAAATAACTGCCCCAGGTGGACCCATGTGACATCAGTACAGTAGGTAAAGTCTGTTGCTCATCAGGCGCTTATCAAGTTAAGACCTTGCCCAGGGATCTTAGCACAGTAGGGGTCTAACTGGGATTTGAACACACAACCTCCCGATCATGAGCGCAGCACCCGAACCATTACACTACCGGCCCCACACGTGACATCAGTGCCTGATCAGAATAATGATTGCTTGTGGATGAATGATCACAAATCCCCACCAGTGGGGGTTCGAGTCCCACTCTCCACAAGGCTGTCACTGCCCCCCCCCCCCCCCCGGACCGGACGTCACACCCTTAAAAAAAAAAATAATCAAAAGCTCCTCATAACTTTTTGCTTAAAATTGCTAAACAAAAATAAGCAAACAAATAATACATCAACATCATTCTCACAAACTTCTTGGTGGAGGAACTAACTGAATAAACTTAGTATTTGAGAATTATGTTTACTGATAGAAAACAACACAAACTGTTGTTGTTGTTGTTGTTGTTATTGTTGCTGCCAGAGATGAGCAGAATTCAGACTAATATCCAATGTTGACGATTTCACACGGACTCCATAATACACAGCAAAAGTTTTGATTTTAGATTTAGAAAATAAATAAATAAATAAGCACACCTGCGTTTATAGTGAAGATTTTCCGAAGAAGTGACAAATATTACAGGGATGGTGTCTGAACTTGCCCCTCAGTTATTTGTTTATGAATCTCATTTCCGGGTTGCTCTGGAAGTCCTTATTCAACTCCCCCGAAAGCTACAAATGTACAAATGTAGCTTACATCTGAGCTGGTGATTTAAAAAAAAAATAGAACTATTTTTTTTTACAAAAATACTCTGCTCCTTTTTAAAGTAAAAAAAAAAATTAGCATGGCTCTGAATAATAAAACATAATCTTCTACTACCGTTTGGGAACGCTGCTTTATAGTGTAACACAAGGATGTGACGAACTGGGTGCGTTCGAGGGCATCAGGATTCACATGTCTGCGCATACTGACTGATTTATTCCATGATCTGTCCAACTATTTTTCTGGATTATACAAGAGCATGTTCCTAACGTGAAAGCATTTTTGTTTTTTATTTTCTAAATTTCATGGAAATACATGTGCATAATATATCACACAGACATAGGCCTAGATCACCCTCCACTGCCACACATTTTTCCTACTGGATCAAACCAGCAACCTTTCTTAAAGGATTTTTTTTTCCAGTGGGGAAGACTTAAAAAATATTGTAATTATCAATACAACTTAAAACTCCATCAAAAATAAAATACAATACGTTAAAAAAAACACTAAAAGCATACAAAATAACAAATTAAAATATGAAATAAACACAAAGGACAAATTACTCATAAGTACCCCCTAGTCGATGACAGTTTATTTATATAATATCAATTTTTGTTTGTTGGGGGGGGGTTGTTTGTCTGTTGCCAGTGCATCTTTATCAGTACAGTAACCCTTTTCAGTTCCTGTATAATTTTGTAGTGAAACCTGATTTTTCCAGCAGAGGGCGCCAATTCCTCAATCACTCACTCGCTTGGAGAACTATAGAGTGCGGTTCATTTTCTTTGACGATTTATGCTAATAAGGGTGGCAGGTGTCTAAGTTGACGCTGGAGGCAGGTGGGAACACCCTCAACAGTTCGTTAGACCAACGCAGGGCAACACACACACACACACACACACACACAGGGTTAATTTGGAACAGCCAACCCCACACAGAGATGATCATGCCTTGGACTTCTTGCAGTGAGGTGCATGTTCTGGTGCCCTCCACCAGTACCACGTAGTTGGAACCTATTTCAGCCGACTCTGAGCAAAGAGGGGCTTATGTAAAATCAAAAGGAATTGAAATACTGGCATCATCCATTCAGTCATTCATTTTCTGAACCGCTTAATCCTAATTAGGGTCACATAGAGGCTGATGCCCATCTCAGCCGACTCTGGTGATGGTAGGGTACACCATGGACGG
>CM045744.1:36241475-36333975 GCA_024760905.1 Plotosus lineatus | reverse complement strand
CTTATTTCGGTTTTACCACTGGGGGAGCCCCAATGCACATGAAATAATGAGAATGAGAGAGAGAGCGAGAGAGAGAGCGAGAGAGAGAGAGAGAGACTCTACATCACATGCATGCCTGGCTTGTTTACACCAGTTCTGCAGCAGTACAAGCAGAATCTCTGGATGTTCAGTTTCCCCTGTGCAGCCCCAGGCCCATCCCACTATCCTTTCATTATTAGAGCAAAAAGGGTTGTATAACTTCTGTGTGGTGTGGGTTTGTGTGTGTGTGTGTGTGTGTGTGTGTGTGTGTGTGTGTGCCATAGTGGAGGTGTTCCATCCTGAGAAAAAGAATGAGCTCTGACCTGGAAGATGGTAAACAAGTGACGTCACGTCAGCAATGTAAAGTCTGCTTCCAACCGGAACCAAGCCTTGTGTGTGTGTGTGTGTGTGTGTGTGTGTGTGTGTGTGTGTGCACAGAGAGAAAAATGTGGGAATTTAAAGAAATACCAGAACACAAATATTCATACACCTGAGCTACATGTTCCCAAAGATGTTGCTGTCATAATCTTCACAGGACTGCTCGATGTTTTATGATTCATGTGATATCAATTATTATTATTACCAAATAGGTTCCGGCAGTTCCCAGCATCCAACTGCTGTTTGTTTGAGCACTGTGAGATCAGTCTGAACAAACACGCTGGGAAATGTCCAAGAGTGACGTGACTGACAGTCATCAACCTGCAAGAAAAGCAAAAACAACCCTGACCTCATGGTTGGATGAAAACAAGTAGATGATACAGTATGTTTACGGCCCGAGTGCTGATTCATGCTGTCAGGAATTATTATTTGTCATCTCTGATTCCTTTCACTGATTCAAAAACTAATTTTATGTCCATCAATAGCGTGATCATCCTTCAGAGTAATGGAACACCTGCTACCTCCACCTGTCAGCAAAAAACAAAAACTTATTACACTCTGTTATATTTTGTTGGACTGGCTTTAAATTAGATTACAGCATGTAACTGTTACAAAAAACTCCAGCGACATTGCAAGGATTATTTCCATTCAGGTTCATTTTTCACCAACATTTTGAATCTAGAAGAAAAAAAATTAATGATGTCATGGTTAGCACATTCGCCGAACTGTAAAAAAAGGTCTTGGGTTTGAGTCCCGGACTCAGCAAGAGCATTTCTTTATGGTGTTTGCATGTGATCCTCATGCTTCCATGGATTTACATCAGGTACTCCGGTGTCCTCCCACAGTATCAAGACATGCACAGTAAGCCATAGGAAATTTCCCCAGGTGTGAGTGTGAAGGTGGCTGTGTGAAGAAACAAACCGTTTTTATTCACACAATAAAATATTACCTTTTAGCTTCTGCAGATAACGCTTCATCTAGATGTAGTATTGGAAATATCATTAAATAACTGTACTATTAATAGTGAAACGTGCGAGCGCACGTGTGTGTGTGTGTGTGTGTGTGTGTGTGTGTTGGCCTGGTAATGAGCTGGTGAGCTACAGGGTATCCTGTCTTCACATGAATAAATGAATGAGTGAATGAATGAAAACTGAACCACTCCATAAAGTCTTCTCCAGCACTTTCCAAAGACTTCCAATGGAGTTGGTCGGATGTGGCTTTCATTAACTTTTAAAATGTCATTTCTGGTATAAGGTGATGTGATACTATATAAGCCAAACAGAACACTTCACAACATGCAATTAGAGCAGTCCTCCTCAATTATTTTCTGTGGCGCCCCCTCAAGGAATAAAAAAATATTTCACCCCCCACCTCCCTGCAAGCGACTATAAATAGTATTATTTGTCTATAAAATTGTTATTTGTACACATCTGCATAACATTGTATCTTTATTAACATTAAAAACAAAAAAGAAACATGGTTCAACTTACAATAAAGAAAAACTTCATTAACATTGTTTTTAATCTGTAATTGAAAAGATTTCAAAGTGCACCAATGCGCCTGAAATAAAAAATACATCCTTATTTAAACTCATTTTAACTTATTTATGTCTTAATATCTCCGTCTCTCTCCACCTTTCTCTTTGTTCCTGTTAGAAATGTTTGCGTGTTGTTTCTTGAGGGGTTGTTTACTGCGCTTCATCTCGTTTGCTCGTGCGAAAAACCGCTACACCATAGCGCTACAATGAGAACACCACTGCCAACTAGTGTAGTGGAGGTGCAATTACACTTAATTCTCGTACACTATTCCAGAAAAGTATGTTCCCCAGGGTCATAAGCGCTCCCCCCGGCATCATACCGGTATCATACCGCTCCACTATTTGAGAAGCACTGAGTTAGTGAGATACAGGTATGTAGGTTTTGTTTTTTTTTTTTAAAAAAGAAAAAAAGATATGTAGGTATTGCTCATAATTAGCTTTTTATTTTCTTTTATAACCTCAATTTTTTTAAATAACTCCTGAATGTGCTCTGTTAGTTGGATTATATATTTCGATTATTTTAACTTGCTCTTGTGCATAATTATGAAAATAACATATCGTATTATGGGTGATCATAAAAGTGTTATGTTCTATGATGATTAATTGATAAGGTGGTTGATAAAGATAATGGCCTTTCATTTTAATATCAGGTTTGATAGGTATTAGTCACAGGACCAAACAATTGTTGAGAATAGACACTCACTCATTTACTCTTTTGCCAAATCATTTAATCCAATAAGAATCACAGGGAGGCAGGAGCTATCTCATCCATTACTGGGTGAAAAGCAGGGTAAACCCAGAGCAGTTCACCATACCATTGCAGGGCTAATACACACACACACACACACACACACACACACACACACACAACCAGTCACAATCACTTTCACACCTATGGGTAAATTAGAACAGTCAGTGAGTCTAATGTGCATATCTTTGGACTGTAGCGGGAAATTGCCCAAGACCAGGACTTCGACCCAGGACAGACTTGCTGTGAGGTGGACATGATAACCATTATACAGCCCAGAGAGTAATTATTTTTTAATTATCATTTACCTCTTACTTGTACTATTACAGTCAGTAGTCTTATTAGAAGTACTTAGTGCTTTAACCCAGTAAACAGTGTAATGCTAAGAAACACACCTGTATACAAATAACAAACATTGAACTGCAAACACATGCATGTATACAGTATGCAAGTAATTGCAGAATATGGCTGCTGGGTAGCAATGTAAAATTAACCAAGGCAGAGAGTCAACAAGAGCTGCAGTTATCCTTGACATACTAATATCACTAATATAATAACTCCGCCATCTGGTCTATCTGATCTCAGGCACCGTTTTGGTTTAATATGGAGACATCAAACATTCCTAGTCATTATAAACAACTCAGTGAGCAATGAGTTCATGGCCCCTTCCTGACCCAGCTCTGCCTTCAGCCTTGTGGTATTACATCACAGATAATCCTGCTAGGAAAGCTTGAAACACTATCCACAGCAAACCAGCACTTTTGCAACTTTTTAAAATGTTTCTTAAATACAGTACATTGACCAGAGAATAGTTATCATGACCTACAAGGAAGAAAATAAACACCCTGTTTCATTACAGTCAGCACTTTATCCAGGTCAAGGTCATGGTGGATCTGGAGTTCTATTCTGGTGACAGAGTGGGATTACATCCTGGATGGGATTCCAGTCCATTGCAGGGAAACACGTACACTCAAAGGGTAATTACGAGTCACCAGTTCACTTGGAATGTTTTTCGGAGTTGGGACGAAGCATAAAAAAAATGCCTCCTGACCACAGGAACCCCACATTTTTACTCCACATTAAATCTAGACTCAAAATCCACCTATTTCAAATTGTTTATTCCACCTGATTTAAAATAGTATGATCAAAATAGAGTTTATTCTGTTTTTTCATCTTATCTATTGTGTATATGTTCTGTGCTGTTGTGTTTTTTATATGTATGGTGACACTGAGTGCCAAGAAAGGTTGTAGTAAAAAGGAGTAGGCGCGGCTGTAGCATGATAATAGAAACATAAACAGGTTTTCAGCTCAAGGCCTAAAGCCCCAGGCTTACAATCCTTGGGTAGTCTTGAGATAGCCTTGGCTCAAGTTGGCATGATAATATGACAGCGGCTACTGATGCCCAAACTGATTTCAGGTTAGGTCAGGATAGTCTGAACTCTTTTATACTCTCAACTCCAATCACACAGTATAGTGTCACAGGGCAGGCTGATCATCATGAAGGGACAACTGAAGAAGTTGTCACAGGCCTTGACCTGGTTGATCCACAGGGGATCCTTTGACCTGGCTTACTTGATCAAGATGACTTGATTGATCAAATGGTGGGGGCATGGTGACACAGTGGGTATTGAGACTGCTCCCACATTTCTTCAATCTCGCGCAGTCTGTGTATAGTTGTACATGTTCTTTCTGTGTTTTGTTTATATTCTACAGGCTCGTCTCACCTACTAATAACATACTGATCGATGGATTGGCTACGATTGGCTGGTATGAAAGAGTATAGACATGGATGCATGGAGCCTTTTAATGGATTGCCATCCAATTCAGCATTTATTCCCATTAGAACAAAGCGGGCAGTAAAAATAAATGAATGAATAAATCTTGGTCAGATACGTATATTTCTCACCATTATGCGTATTGGCCCTGTTCCAGAGTAGCCAACTCGGAAGCACTCTTCCACTCCATAAGCACTGCGGAGGAGGTTGAAAAAGTTCTCATGCTTGCTTTGCTTCATTAAAGGAATCTGAATCATCACTGCCACTGTGTCCTCGAGCTACCAGGTACTGCGCATGGTCAAGGAGGAAGGATAGGGTCCTAAATCACATGGCCTCGCTTTTTCGCTCTCTCACAGTCTCTTACATTGTTCATGAAACCAGGTCAGTACACAAAACCAATCCAGTGAACCACACAACCCATCTAGTCTGGATTCGGGGTAGGAATTGTATTATTGTTATAAGCCACAGTGGTGTCGGGTCTGTTTTCACCTCTGTCCTGCTTTTATCAAGATACACAGCAATTCATTTATCTCCAACACAGTATCTTCCAGCACATAAAATCATACTAGATAAAGCAGTAAGCTGGAAAAACAATTCATTATGTAAGATTGTAATGACCATGGGAATGTTAATACACAGCAAGGTTATGCTCTGTTGTGTAACACGGTTATTAAAGTAAGGTATGACAGCGGTATGAAAAGAAGCCTGAAGAATAACTTGAGACTGAATCATTCTTATGAGGTGTGCTGGAGTTTAACTATGTATAATCAGTTGCTAAATAAAAGTGTTAGAAGATGAAGGCTTTGATTTATTTCTGGATCTTTAGGTTTATGTCATGTTTTCCAAATTTGCCAGAGACCTTCTGGTATCATCTTTCCATCTAAGCATTGCATTCAATTTAACAGTTCAGTTCAGATGTACCAAAGATTATGAATAATTCAATTGTGAGGTACACCCTAAACATCTCCCCAATCTATCACAGGGCAACACACACACGCACTCACAGACAATTTTTAGCAGTCAAATTAGTCTAATCTGCATGGACTGTGGAAAGAAACCAGAGTACCTGGAGGAAACCCGTGCAAGCACAAATTGAGCCTTCAAACTCTACACAGAAACATCTTAACCGTGCCTAGACTAGAACCCAGAAACTTCTTGCTGTGAGGCAAGCACAAATCGATCCTTCAAACTCTCTTAACCGTGCCTAGACTAGAACCCAGAAGCTTCTTGCTGTGAGGCAAGCACAAATCGATCCGTCGAACTCTACACAGAAACATCTTAACCGTGCCTAGACTAGAACCCAGAACCTTCTTGCTGTTAGGCAAGCACAAATAGATCCTTCAAACTCTATATAGAAACATCTTAATCGTGCCTAGACTAGAACCCAGAACCCTCTTGCTGTGAGGCAAGCACCAATCGATCCTTCAAACTCTACACAGTAACATCTTAACCGTGCCTAGACTAGAACCCAAAAACTTCTTGCTGTGAGGCAAGCACAAATCGATCCTTCAAACTCTCTTAACTGTGCCTCGACTAGAACCCAGAAGCTTCTTGCTGTGAGGCAAGCACAAATCGATCCTTCAAACTCTACACAGAAACATCTTAACTGTGCCTAGACTAGAACCCAGAACCTTCTTGCTGTCAGGCAAGCACAAATCGATCCTTCAAACTCTCTTAACTGTGCCTCGACTAGAACCCAGAAGCTTCTTGCTGTCAGGCAAGCACAAATCGATCCTTCAAACTTTATATAGAAACATCTTAATCGTGCTTAGACTAGAACCCAGAACCCTCTTGCTGTGAGGCAAGCACAAATCGATCCTTCAAACTCTACACAGAAACATCTTAACCGTGCCTAGACTAGAACCCAAAACCTTCTTACTGTGAGGCAAGCACCAATCGATCCTTCAAACTCTACACAGTAACATCTTAACCGTGCCTAGACTAGAACCCAGAAACTTCTTGCTGTGAAGCAACATGCTAACCACTGTGCTAACACCGTACCACTGCTACGTGAAAACTTATGAATGGTTATTTCTTGGAAGTCAAGGTGAAATTCCGATAAGTTGTACACTGTTTTTTTTTTTTGTAATGAGCTCTTCATTTGTATCTGTCATATTATATAAATGATTAGACAGCCTGATTGCTGGAGTTAATTGCCTGATATAATGAGAACTTAATACCTTCTCCTGACTTTTTCTTTAACCTATCACGCAGCCGATCCAGGCACGCACACACAACATGCAAAACAAGACCTGTTTAGCAAAAAATAACTGCAAATGTGGGTGGTTGTCTTTGGTATTAGTCATTTTGAACCAAAAAAAAAAACACCTTTCCTTAGTTGGCACAATTATACGGGCTTACTGCTTCTGCTTTTAGAACACAACTTCCTGCCTTTTACATCCAAAAAAAGAGCAAATGAGGATACGGATTTATTTCATTCATCAATTTTCTAAGCCTCTTAATCCTAATTAGGGACATAGAGAGGCTGGTCCCCATCTCATCCGACTCTGAGCGAGGGCAGGATACACCCATCGCAGGACCAACACTCACACAGTCATTTACACTCACACCTGGAGATGATTTGGAACAGTTAACTGTTAACCTATCATGCATGTTTTTGGTCTGTAAAAGGAAGCCCGAGTACCTGGAGGAAATCCATAAAAGCACAGGCAGAACATGCAAACTCTACACAGAAAGGCCCAGGCTGGGAATCGAATCCAGGCCTATTGATGTGAGGTGGACATACTAACCAAGACACCACCGTGCCGCCCAGACAAGCTTGAACAGCTTGCCAGACGATAGCAGGACCCCATTTTGAAGTTGAGGTGTCAAAAGAACAGTAAAATACAGAATGTAATGAAGTTTGCTTCATAACCATATCAAGCACATGTCATACCAACACATATGGAGTACCATCGATACCATTCAAGTCCTGTAACATACTGTATTTTCAGAAATAAATATAGAATTTCAATTGGGACCACGTGACCAAAAAGGCAAAAACAATAAAAGGGGATGCTGCATGAGTCATACAGTGCCTCTTCTGGGTAAGCCATGATGAAATTTGATGAAAAGATATAGCAGGGAATGGGGTACAGGGAGTTTTTCTTTTGGGATAAATGTCTGGGAAAACTCTGTGGAAAAAGTTATAAAGATCAAATTGAACTGAATTGAACTCATAATGTTGTTTGAGGTTCCTCTTATTTCGTCTACCAAGCTGCCCTATTCTGCTATGCTCACAGAGAAGCTGAAGCCCATCTCAGCCAACTCTGACGGAAATTTGGGGTAAATTCTAAATATCTTGCCAATCCATCACAGGGCCAGCACACACACACACCACTATTCACACTGACACTAAGGGTCAATTTGGAATAGCCAACTAGCCTAATATGCACATCTTTAGCGTATGGGATGAAACCAGAGTACTCAGCAACCCATGCAAACACTGGGAGACCATGCAAACCATGCAAAAATGTCCTCTTGTAGCAATGCGAATTTGTTGTTTCGTTCTTTAGTCTGGGGCTGTGTGCAGCAGACACCAGTCTAAGATAGCACATTATCAGTCAGTGTTGAGCTGTTTTGTCAGGAAAATGGCATAGTGCCAAGCATACGGCTGCACAAACAACAAGTGCAGAAATCACAGAAAACATTACACGACGTCAGCACAGCCTGTATTCTGAAAATATTTCCTTTCGAACGCAATTCAGTCGCCTGTGAAGACAACTTCAAGTTATTGGCTTGTTATTATAAGCATTTATACATTGAATATGTATTTATTGATATTATATACACTATACATGTACGTATACATCAGTCGACAGTGAACAAAAATTGGTATGATTTATGATATATATACTGGTCCTTCTCAAAAAAATTTGCATATTGTGAGAAAGTTCATTATTTTCTTTAATATACTGATAAACATTAGACTTTCATATATTTTAGATTCATTACACACACTCATTGAACTGAAGTAGTTCAAGCCTTTTATTGTTTTAATATTGATGATTTTGGCAAAAAAGGAAAGAAAAACCAAAAATCTCTATGTCAAAAAATTAGCATATTTCATCCGACCAATAAAAAGTGCTTTTGATACAAAAAAAGTCAAGTTTCAAATAATTATGTTCAGTTCTGCACTCAATACTTGGTTGGGAATCCTTTTGCAGAAATGACTGCTTCAATGCGGGCGTGGCATGGAGGCAATCAGCCTGTGGCACTGCTGAGGTGTTATGGAGGCCCAGGATGCTTCGATAGCGGCCGTAAGCTCATCCACAGTGTTGGGTCTGGTGTCTCTCAACTTTCTCTTCACAATATCCCACAGATTCTCTATGGGCTTCAGGTCAGGAGAGTTGGCAGGCCAATTGAGCACAGTAGTACCATGGTCAGTAAACCATTTAGCAGTGGTTTTGGCACTGTGAGCAGGTGCCAGGTCGTGATGAAAAATGAAATCTTCATCTCCATAAAGCTTTTCAGCAGATGGAAGCATGAAATGCTCCAAAATCTCCTGATAGCTCGCTGCATTGTCCCTGCCCTTGATAAAACACAGTGGACCAACACCGGCAGCTGACACGGCACCCCAGACCATCACTGACTGTGGGTACTTGACACTGGACTTCAGGCATTTTGGCATTTCCTTCTCCCCAGTCTTCGTCCAGACTCTGGCACCTTGATTTCCGAACAACATGCAAAATTTGCTTTCATCCGAAAAAAGTACTTTGGACCACTGAGCAACAGTCCAGTGCTGCTTCTCTGTAGCCCAGGTCAGGCGCTTCTGCCGCTGTTTCTGCTTCAAAAGTGGCTTGACCTGGGGAATGCGGCACCTGGAGCCCATTTCCTGCACACGCCTGTGCATGGTGGCTCTGGATGTTTCTACTCCAGACTCAGTCCACTGCTTCCACAGGTCCCCCAAGGTCTGGAATCGGCCCTTCTTTCACTTTTTCCTTCCCACAGACGTCCCACTGAGGTGGCTTGATACAGCACTCTGGGAACAGCCTATTCGCTCAGAGATTTCTTTCTGTGTCTTACCCTCTTGCTTGAGGGTGTCAATGATGGCCTTCTGGACAGCAGTCAGGTCGGCAGTCTTACCCATGATTGCGGTTTTGAGTAATGAACCAGGCTGGGACTTTTTAAAAGCCTCAGGAATCTTTTGCAGGTGTTTAGAGTTAATTGGTTGATTCAGATGATTAGGTTAATAGCTCGTTTAGACTACCTGAACATGATATGCTCATTTTTTGAGATCGGAATTTTAGGTTTTCATGAGCTGTATGCCAAAATCATCAGTATTAAAACAATAAAAGACCTGAAATATTTCAGCTGGTGTGCAATGAATCTAAAATATATGAAAGTTTAATTTTTATCAGTACATTACAGAAAATAATGAACTTTATCACAATATGCTAATTTTTTTAGAAGGGTCTGTATATATATATATATATATATATATATATATATATATATATATATATATATATATATATATATATATATATATATATATCACATTCAAACTTGTCTTCTTATGATGCTGCGAATAAATATAATTTATATAAGCAATAACAAATATAGAATTGGAGGTTACGTTTATACATGAGTGCAGTGATGCGTCACTGATTTACGTTATATGTGTGCATTATAAATATACACACATACTTATTAAGTCATAGTTGTGTTTTGCGTGTGAGTGTGAGCCTAAAATGAAAATGTGTGGTGAAAGAGACAGAGATGTGTGAAAGAGAAAGAGGCTGATAATGTTACACAGAGCCATGGTACACTGTGTTCCCCAGCCTTGTTCCTGTCCTCTTTAGGCTCAGAATAGACTGACAGAGAGAAGAAGCGGGGATGGGGGGGGTGAGAGAGGAGAGAGAAATGTAAATTATGGATGAAACGGTTCAGTCAGTACAGAGCAGAGGGTTGATGCTGAGACACTTCTGTAGATCTCACATCTCTCCATCCTTACTGTACAATTCTTCAAATACAGTGAAGCAGGGCCACACACTCATACACACAACCTCATTTATTAAAAGCCCACATCGTACACTTGCACTGTGTACTTTGGAAAAGCGCCATACATCATGATAGCGTGTCAAAATTTCAAAGTACTGTATATCTACAGGATGTGTTTTGGCTTATTTGCATAATGACTGAGCGTGATAGATAAAGAACTGAGATTGTACACCTGCTGGAACACATCCTGGAGATAAGAGATTAGTCATAATTATTTACTCGGAATGATGGCACTTCTGCTCAGCCTTAAAAGTTTTTGACCTTATTTATAACTACTGAAGACCATATTGTTGGTTGATGTTGGAGTGGAAGTAGGAGAAAGGTGGCGGAAGGTCTTTGTAGTTAAAGACAGGGAATATGTACGAGAACTTGTCCTTTGATTATTTTCACAGATACATAATTCCTTTGTTTAGCAAGAGTTCAGAGCTCAGATCATATAAAAAAACCCAAATTACTGGTGGAAACAGATCAGCGATTTCATTTCCCATTGATTTAAGAGGCATAATAAATAAACATGAAATACAGTGGTACCTCACCTTACGAAATTAATCCGTTCCAGCGCCTTTTTCGTAACCTGCATTTTTCGTAGGTTGAGCCGCAGTTTACATGTAAAACACGTGATTCGTTCCAAGGCTCCCAATACTACCCCATAAACCCTTTAAAAATTATAAAAGTATACCAATTTTGTATGAAATATATATGAAATATATGTTAAAAGGAAAAGAAAATTATTTACCTTTTTAAAATCTCTTTAAAGTCCGGGGATCGCTGGGCTGAAGAACCCTCACCCCAACCCTCCTTCATGAGGTCCTTAAATATGACGGTTGCTTTTTCCGAAATAATCGCCTCTGTCACTGTATCTCCGCTTTTAAGGCCTCCTTCTGCTTCAATATCGTCTCAATTGTAGAGGGGTTTCGGCCAAACTCCTTTGCGATTTCACTCAACCGCATCCCACTTTCATATTTTTTATCATCTCCTGTTTGACTTTTATTGATAACGGAGCCTGCTTCTTCTTTTCAGTCTCACCGGGAATCACTTTCTTGGGGCTCATGATTAATAACAAAAAATAACGCTCACGAAACCCACGAACCAACAGTACAACTCTCCTTCATGCGTGTGTCAAACAATGGGTCGAAGGAACACGAAAAGTATTATGGGTACAGTACTGTATTATGGTGATTCAGCTCCCTCCTAGCCAATGGGAGGCCAGCGGGGCAGAGTGTTGGGAGACAACCAATGGGAAAGCAACTCACGCATTGTTTGAATTTTTGAATGGCGTGTTTGAATTTATAAGATGGCGCTTTGGTAACGTGAACTTGTTTCGTATCCAGAGACAAAAATTTTAGGAAAATGCGTTTCATAACCTGAATTTTTCGTTTGGTGGGACTTTCGTAAAGTGAGGTATCACTGTACAGTGATATCTGTTTAAAATAAAATGGAATCTGATGTGATTGTCATTTTTTTCCCTCTAATTATTTACTTACTGCTGTACACAAGTGTGAGTGGTGAGTGACCTGTGCACTATATACCATCAACTGGAGAATACGCACAACATCTGGAGGCAACAGCACAGAAGTATTATCAAAACAAGATGGCGACCATCAATACAGACAACAACAATGCAAGCTATGCAAAATATTTATACTGAAGTGTATATATAAACATGTCAGATCCATGTGTGTGTGTGTGTGTGTGTGTGTGTGTGTGTGTGTGTGTGTGTGTGTGTGTGTGTAATAGAGAGAGAGAGAGAGAGAGAGAGAAAGTAAAATGCACTACCTTGGTTTAATCTTTATTGAAATCATATGCCTTCTTCTGTTTTTTATCACTTGATCTTGAACTACTGTTGCACTTCCAAGCTATCCCGCATGCACAAGTTCATTTCTCTGGTCGCTCGGCCTTGTTATTGTAAATAAGCACATGATTTATACTGTCAAGCACAAAGAACCAAAACCGGATGCAAAACAAGTGACTATGAGACACTAAGCCCTTGAGCTGAGGTGGTCTCTCCAGGAAACCTTTCTTTTCAGACCTAACTAAACTGAAAATGGTTATTTTCTCATGGCTGGGATCCTTTCAGAGATTTGATTACAGCGTTGAGATTTTTCTCTCTATACTAAGCTCTCTTTCACCAAACATTTGCATTTTAGGTTCACACGCCACACCATATCATTTCTGCAGGCACACAGCTATTACTTGCTAAGTACACATGCCGAGGTATAATATACACATGTATGCAAATCAGTGATGTATCACATTTCTTACGAATAAACATATTCTTTCGTACAGTAGCTGTAGTGGAAAAACATAACATGGCTGGAACATATAAATAAAAGATCTCGGGATAAATCTGTTGATCAAAAGTTTTGCTAACATTTTCAAAGAAATGTTTTTTATGCTAATACAGTCGATGCTTTAACTGGAAGTTCAGATTGAATCTAACTTATCTGTAAAGCTGGACTGTTTGTCTTGTATTACAGTAATTATCAGTTTATAGATTTATTATGAATGACTGTTTTTAAGACCTGAATACGTACATACATGTTTTGAAACAATGGTGACGGAACAGGGGTGGCACGATGGCACATCCACCTCACAGCAAAATTGTCCTTGGTTTAAGTTTAAGTCCTGGGCAGGTGTTGCTGTGTTAATTTTTCATGCTACCCCCCCCCCCCCCCCCCAGTTGTTTTCTCCGGACACTCCAGTTGCTTATCACAGTCCAAAGATGTGCATGTTAGGCTAACAGGCCGTTTCAAATAGCCTTTAAGTGTGAGGACAATTTTGAATGGTGAATGTGTGTGCATGTGTTGACCTTGCAATGTTCTGGGTGAACCCCACCTCCGCCCAACATCAGTTGAGAAAGGCTCCAGCCTCCCAGCAACCCTATAGTAGGATGATGTGGATAGGCAAATGAGAGTGAATTAATTAAGTACAGGGATCCCTCACTTTCCGAGGTTAATTGGGACCGAGACACCCCACCCCCACCCCCGCAACCACCAAATTCTGCCAAGTAGGATCAACCCCCCCTGACCAATGTAAACGTACATGTATGTGTATACATGTATAATATTAATAAATACATATTCAACACTATAAATGTTTATAATAACAATTAAACATTCAAAAATAATGAATAAGATGTAAATAAAATATAAATGCACACACAGAGAGACGTGCACCTCATATAAAAATGTAAGTAGTGTTGATGAGGGGGTTGGGGTTTTTTTTTTGCATAATTGGCCTTGTTTTGTGTTATTTTCTTTAACTTTCCCCCCTATTCTTCCTTAATTTCCCTATTTTTTTAATTAAATGAATATAAAAAAAAAAAATGATGCACTGAAGTCGTTTGAATTGAAGCGTGAAGTAGCGAGGGATCCCTGTATTTACAGTACATAAAGATGATTGGTAGTCTTGTGACCCTTATCTGTGATCTATCTATTATGTTAATTATGATCTATTTTCTTTCATTCAGGCGTCAATGATGCTCTGCTCTGCATGAGGATGTATTCAGTTTTTTCAGTTCCGAGATCCAGATCAGTCACTGGTTTTACTCTGTAAAGAGCCTCAGGCAAACAAACAGAGAAAACTCTCTCTTTCTCTCTCCCATCAGTTTGTTAAACGAGAAACTCATGCTTCCAAGGCCAGTAATTGGATTACAGCCTGTGCTTGTGCCTATTATTGCTAAGAGGTCAAAGATCAACATGACACATAAAGTGGATAAAAGTAAAAGTTGTTCTAGTGCTGATATCATCCCACTCACTAAGATCGATAGCAATCCAGGCTGTGTGTTTTAAATCAGTCACCGAGGGCCTTTCTGTGAATGAACCTGTGCAAACTAGGTCCAACAAAAAATGAAAATATGCACTGCAAAATCCGACTGGTTAAAATCTCAGACAATGTTCAGTCCTGTGCAAATGTTTTAAGCACCCTATTGTTTTTTTGTTGTTGTTGTTGTTTTTGTTGTTGTTTTTTTGGATGAACTTTGCTATAGCTTTTTATTTTATGACTTAGATTAGAAAGTTATTCACAATGTACATACAATAGTACAATGCAGCCATTAGGGAGGGGCACAAGCCCGGATAAATGCAGAGGGTTGCGTCAGGAAGGGCATCCGGCATAAAACAAATGCCAAATAAAATATGCCAGTCACAACAAAAAATTCCATACCGGATCGGTCGAGGCCCGGGTTAACAACGACCGCCATCAGTGCTGTTAACCAACAGGGTGCTGGTGGAAATAGGACTACTGTTGGTCGAAAACGTCGAAGAAGGAGAGGCGGGAGGTGTGTTTGTAAGCAGAGGGAGAAAAGGAAAGGCATGAGTCTAGGACTGAAAGTAGGGACTTTGAATGTTGGAACTATGACAGGAAAAGGTCGAGAGCTGGCTGACATGATGCAGAGGAGGAACGTGGACATACTGTGTGTTCAAGAGACCAGGTGGAAAGGTAGCAAGGCTAGAAGCTTAGGAGCGAGGTTTAAGCTGTTTTTTCATGGTGTGGACGAGAAGAAAAATGGAGTAGGAGTCATCTTGAGGGAGGAGTTTGTCAGAAATGTTCTAGACGTGAAAAGAGTGTCAGACAGAGTGGTGAGTCTCAAGGTAAAAATTGAAGGCGTGATGTTCAATGTTGTTAGTGCTTATGCCCCACAGGCAGGATGTGAGCAAGAAGAAAAGGAGAGATTCTGGAGTGAGTTAGATGAAGTGATGCAGAATACCCCCAAACATGAAAGAGTAGTCATTGGGGCAGACTTCAATGGACATGTTGGTGCAGGAAACAGAGGGGACGAGGAAGTGATGGGCAGGTTTGGTATCCAGGACAGGAACGCAGAAGGACAGATGTTGGTAGATTTTGCAAAAAGGATGGAAATGGCTGTGGTGAATACTTTCTTCCAGAAGAGACAGGAGCATAGGGTAACTTATAAAAGCGAAGGTAGGAGCACACAGTTAGACTACATCTTGTGTAGGCGATGTAATTTAAAGGAAGTCAGTGACTGCAAAGTACTAGCGGGTGAGAGTGTTGCCAAATAGCATAGGATGGTGGTGTGCAGGATGACGCTGATGGTGAGGAAGGTGAAGAAGGCAAAGGCAGAGCAGAAGACAAAGTGGTGGAAGCTGAAAAAGGAAGAGTGTCGTGTTGTCCTCAAGGAGGAGTTTAAACAGGCTTTGGGTGGTCAGGAAGTGCTTCCAGATGACTGGACAACTACAGCTAATGTGATCAGGGAAACAGGTAGGAGAATACTTGGTGTGTCATCTGTAAGGAGAGGAGATAAGGAGACTTGGAGGTGGAATGAGGAAGTGCAGGAGTGTGTACAAAGGAAGAGGTTAGCTAAGAAGTGGGGCATAGAGAGGACTGAAGAGAGCAAACAGGAGTACAGGGAGACACAGCGTAAGGCGAAGGTAGCGGTGTCAAAGGCCAAACAGAAGGCGTATGATGACTTGTATGCTCGGCTGGAAAGTAAAGAGGGATAAAATGATTTATACAGGTTGGCACAGCAGAGAAATAGAGATGGGAAGGACGTGCAGCAAGTTAGATTGATAAAGGACAGAGAGGGAAATGATAGAAGTGTGCTGGGAAGATGGAAAGAGTACTTTGACGAGCTGATGAATGAGGAAAATGAGAGAGTTGAAGAGGGGACTGTTGAGAACCAGGAAGTAGCAAAGATTAGTAAGGGTGAAGTGAGGAGGGTATTGAAGAGGATGAAGAATGGAAAGGCAGTTGGTCCTGATGATATACCTGTGGAGGTATGGAAGTGTCTAGGAGAGGTAGCAGTAGATTTTCTGACAAGAACATTCAACAAGGTCCTAGAGAGTGAGCAGATGCCAGAGGAGTGCAGGAGAAGAGTGCTGGTGCCCATTTTTAAGAACAAGGGAGACATGCAGAGTTGTGGCAACTACAGAGGGATAAAGTTGATGAGCCAGACGATGAAGTTATGGGAAAGAATAGTGGAAGCTAGACTAAGGGCAGAGGTCAGCATTTGTGAACAACAGTTTGGCTTCATGCCAAGAAAGAGCACCACAGATGCCTTGAGGATGTTCATAGAGAAGTACAGAGAAGGTCAAAAAGAGCTGCATTGTGCCTTTGTGTATCTGAAGAAAGCATATGACAGGGTGCCGAGAGAGGAACTGTGGTATTGCATGAGGAAGTCTGGAGTGGCAGAGAAGTATGTTAGAGTGGTGCAGGACATGTATAAGAGATGTAAGACTGTGGTGAGCTGTGCTGTCGGTGTGACAGAAGAGTTCAAGGTGGAGGTAGGACTGCATCAAGGGTCAGGGTCAGCTCTGGGCCCCTTCTTGTTTGCTATGGTGATGGACAGGCTGACAGACGAGGTTAGACAAGATTCCCCATGGACTATGATGTTTGCAGATGACATTGTGCTCTGCAGTGAGAGCAGAGAACAAGTGCAGGAAAATCTAGAGAGGTGGAGGTATGCCCTGGAAAGGAGGGGAATGAAGGTTAGCCTCAGTAAGACAGACTACATGTGTATGAATGACAAGGACCCAACAGGAACGGTGAGGCTACAGGGAGCAGAGATAAGGAAGGTGAAGGATTTTAAGTGCTTAGGCTCAACAATCCAGAGCAATGGAGATGTTTTAGAAAAGAGGTGAAGAAGCATGTGCAGGCATGTTGGAATGGTTGGAGAAAAGTGTCTGGTGTGATGTGTGATAGGAAGGTATCGGCAAGAATGAAAGGAAAAGTGTACAAGACGGTGATGAGGCCAGCAATGTTGTATGGTTTAGAAACAGTGGCCCTGGGGAAAAGACAGGAGGCAGAGCCGGAGGTAGCAGAGATGAAAATGTTGAGGTTCTCTTTGGGAGTAACGAGGATGGATAGGATCAGGAATGAGCACATCAGAAGGACAGCACATGTAAGACGTTTGGAGACAAAGTCAGAGAGGCGAGATTGAGATGGTTTTGACATGTACAGAGGAGGGATAGTGAGTATATTTGTAGTGGGATGCTGAGGTTGGAACTACTGGGCAGAAGGCCGAGAGGAAGACCAAAGAGACGATTCATGGACGTGGTGAAGGAGGACATGAAGGCAGTTGGTGTAAGAGAAGAAGATGCAGGGGATAGGGTGAGATGGAGGCAGCTGATTCGCTGTGGGGACCCCTGAAGGGAAAAGCCGAAAGGAAAAGAAGAAGAAGAAGATTAGAAAGTTAGTGCAGAAAACACTAGATTTCCAAATATTAGTTCTCAAGCACAAAATGAAATGTTGCATAAAAATGTTAATACAGAATTTCAATTTTATATATATATAAATATATATACACACATAGAGGGATCCCTCACTTTCCACGATTAATTCGGACCGAGATCCCCCCGCAACTATCGAAATCCGTGAAGTAGGATCCCCGCCCCCTCGACTGATGTATACGTACATGTATATGTGTATATAATATCAATTAAAAAAACAGTGTATTTATATTTTATTTACATGTTATGCATCATTTTTGAATGGTTAATAGTTATTATAAGCATTTATAGCAGTGGTTCTTAACCTTGTTGGCGGTACTGAGCCCCACCAGTTTCATATGTGCAATCACAGAGCCCTTCTTTATTGAAAAGTAAAATATGATTTTTTTTCAAATTCAAGGCATAGGTATATGTTTTCCTGGGGCGCAAAAACGAACTCTGCATTAACATCACTGTTTTCAAAGAACAAAGCCAATACAATGCATGAACTCTCAACAAATTACAAACCTTTTAAAAAAGACATGTTTTAAAGAAATAGTTTTAATTTTTAACCTTATGATTCCAATAATGAACTTATTGTATTTATACGATTTATTATTTTTAACATTTCAACACACACCCATCACCTAATTTCCATCAGGCTACAACAATAATGAAAATTTATTGCAAATCAGTGTGACTTCTGCTGTATCCTTTGAGAGACCAGTTCAAAAATGCATGGCTTCACCTTGGACAGTGCCACTCTCATATCATTTTCACAGCAACGTCTGTTCCTTTTCTTTATTTTTCTGTCTAATATCCTCGAAAAGGACTGTTCGCAAAGATATGTCCTCACAAATGGTATAAAATTGACGTCACGAATATGAGTCGGGGGTGTGTGTCTTGACTTCCACCGAACCCCTGAGAGTGACTCACCGAACGCCTAGGGTTCGATGAAACCCGGGTTAAGAACCACTGATTTATAGCATTGAAATGTATTTATTGACATTATATACACATATACATGTATGTATACGTCAGTCAGGAGGGGGATCAATCGTACTTTGCAGAAATGGGGGGGGGGGGGTCTTTGGTCCCCATTACCCATGGAAAGTGAGGGACCCCTGTGTATATATATATATATATATATATATGTATATATATATATATATATATATATATATATATATATATATATGTGCACACAAACCCACACATATACATGTTTAATTTGTTTGTGCAGGTATACGTGAAGAGAAGGTGTTAGAAAGATTTATGTTTCTGACTTATTTGCTCCTTGGGTGCGGTCGTACTTCTCAGCGTTCAAGCTTCAGATCATTTTACCTTCAATGCAAGTAGTGACAAAGGCCAGGATAAGCAAAGTGGGAGCTGTTTGTAAGAATGTGCCAATAGGACACACACACACACACACACACACACACACACACACACATTAACCACGCCCTTGCAAGGAAGGAAAAATATTATGCATGAAGCAATGATCTGACATTGTAATGTATCATTACATAATTCACCTTAGGCATCACAATCTGTCACTACTGTTTATCTGACTGATTGCACAGACATGTTTCTACAGTGCTGGGTGTGGGGGATAATTTGCATCTTGTTGTTGTCACAAAGGTCATAAAACATGATCGTATCTCATTCCAGCTGTGAAATATTGGAATTGTTTGCAAACTCCAAAGCATACTTTTCTTCAAAGCGTGTGGTACATTCATGTATCAGTTGCACATCAGTAGCACGTACCAGTACAAAATATACCATGAAAACTAATTTAGGAATACGTATATTTCTTACAATTTCTAATATGTCGCTCAGCTCTACTGCAACCATTTTATAATTTTTAGCTTCTAATATATTCACATAAATATTTTACAGCACACTGATTACTGCATGTGCATGTTGGAATAAGAAAATATCAGAAAGACCAATTTCTCAAGTATCATGCTTTACATAAATAACAATACAAACCATACAATCGATCTGAAAAATCTAATCATACTTTATGTTCAGGGCAGTGGTGGCCTAGTGGTATAGGGCGCTGGATCACTGATCCTAAGGTTGGTGGTTCGAGTCCCACTCTCCACAAGGTAGTCACTGTCCCCACCAGTGCAGTTAACTGGGTTATCATAGGCCGGCCGTGTCTCTCACTGTCTATGGTGTGAGGTCCATGCAAAAGAACCATTGCTGACTTTCGTATTTCCGCCCTGCGATGGCCTGGCAAAGCTGTCTAGGGTGTACTCTGCCCTCGCCCTGAGTCGACTGGGATGAGTGCCAGCCTCCCCGTGTCCCTAATTAGGATTAAGCGGTTACAGAACATGAATTGATGATGAACTGAAATTAATGATCATCTGTTGATGGATTGTTGTTGTAGTTGTATTACCACTTGCACCATGACATATACAATGAAAACATGCAGTGATTAATAGTAATTATTTAACAATTCATGTAAAAAAAAAAAAAAGCTCATTTCATGTTTTTAATTTCTTGGTTAAATCCAAAAGTCACCACAGTGAATAATCTACCTCCATCTTCATGGAAGTCATATTAATGATTCGCATGTTTAATTTGGCATAGGTTTTTACATCGGATGCCCTTCCTGACACAACCCTGAGCAAGAGGCAGAATGGCTTTGCAGCTACTCTTGTTGAAAGTCAGTAATGGTTCTCACCATAGTAATAGTAGTAGTAGGCTTCGGTCAGTCCCGAAGGACTATGGCTGTGCTCTGGCTGGTATCCCGGCAGGTGATACTCTCCAGTGCGCAGAGCCGGGGTAGGGAGTAATGGAGGACAGGCTGTTACCCAAGCAGCAAGTCCCCCCCCTCTTGGCGCCACCGGAAGGATCCAATGCAAGAGCAAGTGCCGATACGACTGGGTTCCAGTGCCGCTGCAGGAGTTACCAGAACCTTACTGTGAACGAACTGCCTCAGGAGACTCCGACTCCCGATTAGAGACACGCTGACGGCTTTGCAGTGTACTCTTGTCGAAAGTCAGCAATGGTTCTTTTACATGCCTCACACCATAGACAGTGAGAGACAACATGGCCGACCTTCGATAACCCGGTTAGCTTCACTGTGTGTGGGGGGGACAGTCGCAACCTTGTGGAGAGTGGGACTCGAACCCCCATCCTTAGGATCAGAGATCCTGCGCTCTATAGCACTAGACCACCACTGACGCCGACTCTCACCATAGACAGTGAGAGATATGGCTGGCCTTTGATAACCCAGTTAGCTGCACTGAGGGGACAGTGACAACCTTGTGGAGAGTGGGACTTGAACCCCCAACCTTAGGATCAGCAATCCAGCACCCTTTACCACCACTTGCCACCACTGCCCCAGTTCTGGTAGACACTGTAATATGAAAATATTAGAAAAATGTTATAATAAATATTACAGCTACAGATCCTGTATGATATGATGCAACATACAGTTTTGGTCATGGTTTGAGAATATGAGAGTATGATAATTGATTACTCATTACCCATGTGTCAATAAATAATGATATATTTTAAATGGAAGACATCATGAAATTAAATATCAGTACAGACTGAACCTAGAAAATATTGTTTATGTTATATGCCCGTTTCTGGGATAACTATACAACAAAATCTTATAGCTGTGTCCACAAAATCTTCAATGTTTAAAGCATTCAAGGAAAAAAAAGAACTGGAAAGATTCAAGCTGGTGTAGAGTTACTCGAGGACAGTCCACCCGTCCACACAACACAAATGGCAGTGGCAGAAGCAGACAAATGTGGCTCTGAACTGTTGAACCATGTACCTTACTCACCCGAAATGGCACCATCTGTTTCTCAACCTGAAGTCTCACTTGGGTGGTCGCCATTTTCAGATTGATGATAAATCCATCCATGCTGTCCGCAGGCTAGAGATCTGACCTTCCTCAGCTAAATGGTGGTGAAGCTTGAACATCAGTAGCCCAAGCGTACTGAAGTTAAAAGAGAGTACACTGGTACCTCACCTTACGAAATTAATCCATTCCAGAGCCTTTTTCGTAACCTGGATTTTTCGTAAGTAGAACCGCATTTTACATGTAAAACGCGTGATTCGTTCCAAGGCCCCCAATACTACTGTTTAAAAATGATAAAAGCATACCTTTTAAGCTACTTACTTCGTGTTGATCATGTCTTCTTAGCAGAGTTATAATCGTACAAATGTTTATGCAAGATTAAAAGCCTAAGCCAAAAAATAAAGTTGCAATGAGCACACTCGAAAAACTTATGAACAAGCTGCTGCTCAAGGGAGCTGCGTCATCCCTCTTAGCCAATGGGAGGCCAGCGGAGCGGGATCTTGAGAGATAGCCAATGGGAGGGAGCTGTGTCATTCCTCCGAGCCAATGGGAGGCCAGCAGGGCGGGATGTTGGAAGATAGTCAATGGGAGAGCAGCTCATGCATTTTTTGAATGGCACGTTTGAATGTTTGAATGGTGCATTTGGCGCGTTTTGTCAGGAGAACTTGTTTCGTATACAGAGACAAAAAATTTTGGAAAATGTTTTTTCGTAACCTGGATTTGTTGTTTGCTGGGACTATCATAAGGTGAGGTACCACTGTATATCCTAAATTAATCCATCATCATCATCATCATCATCATCATCGTCTTCCGCTAAGTCCGGGGTCAGGTTGTGGGGGCAGCAACCTAAGCAAAGAGGTCCAGACGTCCCTCTCCCCAGCCACCTCCTCCAACTCTCCCGGGGGGACACCGAGGCAGTCCTAGTCAAGCCGAGAGACATAGTCCCTCCAGCGTGTTCTAGGTCGACCCTGGGGTCTCTTCCCGGTTGGACATGCCCAAAACACCACACCAGGGAGGTGTCCGGGAGGCATTCTGACCAGATGCCCGAGCCACCTCAACTGACCCCTTTCTAAATTAATCCAAGAACAATCTATTCACCGTGACTTTTTTTGGTTAATCCGAGAACATTTTTTTATATACAGTATTGTATTAATCCTACAAGGGAAATCATTGGCTGTACATTTAACCCATCCAAAGTGAGCGCACACACACACACACACACACACACACACACACACACACACACACACACACGTAAAGAGTAAGCACATACTCGGAGCAGTGGGCTGCCACACATTTCAGAACATGGAGAGCAGTTGAAGGTTAGATACCTTGGTCAAGGGCACTTCAGCCATTAAGGTGGAGGAATGGAGAGGCAACTCAGTCCCCCACCTCCACACATGTTTTCTGCTGGTTCGGGAATTGAACCAGAGACTTTTAGGTCACAGAGCAGCTTCTCCAACCATTAGGCCACAGCTACCCCTTAGAGGTGTAATTGACGTACATTCCTACTGTAGATACATAATATTGTACCTTTCATATCTTTCTGAGGAATTACAGTACTGTACTTTGAAATATTACTTAACTACACTCACTCATGGACCAGACCACTTAATCCTACTATCAGGGTTGCAGAGAGGCTGGAGCCTAGCACACTTGACACTGAGCAAAGGCAGGGTACACCCTGACCAGCTCTCAAAAACCACACAAATAGTACTTGAAGGAAACCCACAAACACAGGAAGAAAATCCTGTCCAAGCCCGCCCAAGCCTGGGAATTGAACCTAGAACCTTCTTGCTGCGAAGCAGATATGTTAACCCCTACACCACCCTACTTAACTACAGTAACACTAATAAGTAATCAGAGATTCCTCGCTACTTCGCGCTTCAATTCATGCGGCTTCCGCGCAGCGCGTTTTTTTTTTCTTAAATATTCATCAAATTAAAAAAATAAGGAAATTCAGGAAGAATAGGGGTTAAGGAAAATGCTGCAAAAACAAGTGCAATTATGCAAAAAAAAAAAAAAAAAAACCTAAACCAACACAAAACAAAAAACAACCCAAAATCTCCCATCAAAACTAATTACTTTGTGATTAGTAATTACTGAGTGTGCGCGCACACGTCTGGATGTGTGTGTCCTGTATTTATATTTTATTTACATCTTATGCATTATTTTTAAATGTTTAATTGTTATCATAAGCATTTATAGTATTGAATATGTATTTATTGATATCATATACACATATACATGTATGTACGTATACATCAGCCGGGGGGTGTGATCCTACTTTGCGGATTTCGATGGTCACGTGGGGATCTCGGTCCCAATTAACTGTGGAAAGTGAGGGATCCCTGTATATCATGACAAGGTCAGGAATGTGGTATTTAGTTCTGACTTTGCATGCATGGATCTTTCAATGGTTATGAAATATTGATCAGGAATAACATTAATACCAAGTAGCTGGACTGTGTCTGCATGGCCCCATTGCCTGCAATGCACTGTGTGTTCTGACACCTTTCCATCACAGCCAACATTCACGGTTTTTGCAGTTTGTCCTACGGTATCTCTTCTGTGGGATCAGACCAGATGCACTAGCTTTCACACCCTACATGCATCAGTAAGTCTTTAATACCCATCACATTCACTAGTTGTTCCTTCTTGGACCCTGTTCAGTAGGTACTGTACCACTGTAGACCAGGAACACCCAACAAGACCTGCTGTTGGCTGTGTGGCTCTATTCAAAGTCACCCAGATCCTAAAACATGCTCATTTTTCCTGTTTCCAGCACATGAACTTTGAGAGCTGACTGTTCACTTTCTGCATAGTACATCCCACTGCTTGGCAGGTGCCACTTGTAAGATCTGTGAGATCATCAATGTTACTCACCACTTCTCTCAGTGATCATTGTGTTTTTAATGTTATGGTTGATTTGTGTAGGCAACAGAAACTCTGTTCAATTCAGATTTGAGAATCATTTAACATCTGGTTGATATTAAATGAAATGTTTGTTGTGTAATATATATATATATATATATATATATATATATATATATATGATTTTCTGAGTAGATCCTTCCGTAGGAGAGTGCTCAATACTTTTTGGTAGAGCAAATAACAAAAGGACAGGACAAAGACTTTCTATTGAAACTCCATTTATCTCCATTTATCACTCCATTTATTCTTCTATAATCACCTGAAGAGAGAGGATGGTTTCACCACCCCTCGAAACAGATCTGTAGTGATAAATGGAGTTTCAATAGAAAGTCTTTGTCCTGTCCTTTTGTTTTTTTTTATATATATATATATATATATATATATATATATATATATATATATATATATATGTATGTGTGTGCAGTGGTGGTCTAGAGTGGTGGTCTGGATAGGGCGCAGGATCGCTGATCCTAAGGTTGGGAGTTCGAGTCCCCACAAGGTTGTCACTGTCCCCCCAGTGCGGCTAACTGGGTTATCAAAGGCGGGCCATGTCTCTCACTGTCTATGGTGAGAGGCATGTAAAAGAACCATTGCTGACTTTCGTAAAGAGTAGGCTGAAAATCCGTCAGCGTGTTTCTGTCCATTGCTAAAAAGGGTTGTAACAGGAAGGGCATCCGACGTAAAAACCTATGCCGAATCAGATGATTCGCTGTGGCGACTCCCGAGAAAAGGAAAAAAGGCAAAAGGAAGAAAGAAAGAAAAAAAAAATTATATATATATATATATATATATATATATATATCTTCTTCTTCTTCTTTTCCTTTCGGCTTTTCCCTTCAGGGGTCGCCACAGCGAATCATCTGCCTCCATCTCACCCTATCCTTTGCATCTTCTTCTCTTACACCAACGACCTTCATGTCCTCCTTCACCACATATATATATATATATATATATATATATATATATATATATATATATATATATATATATATAAACATGTTGTTTCTACAGTAACAACTTATTCACAAGAATTTTGTCTGATAATAAACAGAAGGCTAAAAGTGTGCTGGTTTCGACAAAGAAATTTGTATAACTTTTAATTTATGAAGTATTTGCTTGGATACTGTTTCAGAGATGAAAATGTTGAGGTTCTCTTTGGGGGTAACGAGGATGGATAGGATCAGTAATGAGTACATCAGAGGGACAGCACATGTAAGATGTTTGGAGACAAAGTCAGAGAGGCTAGATTAAGATGGTTTGGACATGTACAGAGGAGGGATAGTGAGTATATTGGTAGTAGGATGCTGAGGTTGGAACTACCAGGCAGAAGGCCTAGAGGAAGACCAAAGAGAAGATTTATGGATGTGGTGAAGGAGGACATGAAGGCAGTTGGTGTAAGAGAAGAAGATGCAGAGTAGAGGGTGAGATGGAGACAGATGATTCGTTGTGGTGACCCATGAAGGGAGCAGCCAAAAGAAGAAGAAGAAGAAGAAGAAGAAGAAGAAGATTTCTTGGATACTGTTTACTTCTGCAGTACTTCATGGATTGTGTGTGATTGACCAGGAGGGCTAATACCGCAGTGGCTCATCTATTGCTACCACCAGCACCCAGATCCTCTCATCTGTGGCACATCAGAGTTGCTAGCATGCGGAAACAGCCCCAACCTAAGACAAAACCGCTTCAACAGACTGAGCCTGGCTGCAGGGAACCGACGGGGCCAATCACTGGGTGAATTAGGATCAAACTCCTCTCTAGCAACATGAAGACTGCTTTGGCAGCAAAGGCAGAAGAACTCCTTGGGGTGCAACAGCTGGAAAGCCACTGCAGCAATTGTATTGCGGAGTACAGAGGGCATGTTGGAGCACTGAGGACAACATGGCCATCTAGTGCAGTCAGACTGGTCTCCAGACGTGCCACTAGAACTCGACTTTCAAGGCTGAAAGCTTTTCATGCCACTGGAACTTGACTTCTGAGAGCATGGGATTGCCCCCATGCGAAGGATTTTCTGCGTTAAAATCCTTCAAACGTCGGTTTCGCTCTACACTTCCTTCATCGTACTTTACACAATTCACTCAGTTTTCCTCCATGAGAAAGTCTTTATGACAGAAGAGTGTTTGCATTCCAGTTTCTCTGTCACATAATAAACACTTTTTCTTGTTGACTGTTTGATTGTGTTTGAAATTTTGTATTTTATTTATTAATAACTTCAAAGGATAATTGTGGCAAAGTGTTATGTATATCGTACACGTATGCACAGTGGCATCCCAGCGCCACCCTAGTGTTGTTTTTTTTCCTATGACAGCATGTCTTATCATGTTTTATTCAATCACTCACTCATTTTCATCACCACTTAATTCTCTTAATCCTTGAGTTTACAGAGAGGCTGGGGCCTATCTCAGCCGACACCAGGCGAAGGCAGGATACAGCTTGAACATCTTGTAAGACCATTGCAGGGCCAACATAGACACAATCACTGACAAACAGAGTACAGTGGTACCTCACCTTACGAAAGACCCAACAAACGAAAAATCCAAGTTACGAAACATATTTACCTAAAATTTCCGTCTCTGGATACGAAAAAAATTCACGTTACGAAACACGCCATCTCAAAAATTCAAACAATGCGCAATTTGCTCTCCAATTGGCTATCTCCCGACACCCTGCCCCACTGGCCTCCCATTGGCTAGGAGGGAGCTGTATCTCCATAATACCCATGATGCTTTTCGTGTGCCTTCGACCCATTGTTTGTCACGGCGATACAGCTCCCTCCCATTGGCTATTATGAAGCTGTATCTCCATAATACCCATGATGCTTTTCGTGTGCTTCGACCCATTGTTCGTCACGGAGATCGAGCTCCCTCCCATTGGCTATTATGGAGCTGCATCTCTATAATACCCATGATGCTTTTCGTGTGCCTTCGACCCATTGTTTGTCACGGAGTTCTAACACGCGTAAAGGACAGTTACTGTTGTTTCATGAGTTTTCGAGTGTGCTCATTGCAACTTTATTTTTTGGCTCAGACTTTTCACCTTGCATAAACATTTGTAAGATTATTACTCTGCTAAGAAGCCATGGTCAATACACACGCACACACACGCACACACACGCACACATACGCACACACAAACACATACGCGCGTGCACACACACACACACACACACACACACACACACACACACACACACATGCACACACATACACACGCGCGTGTGATTCCCGGTGAAAGTGATTCCCGGTGCAAGTGAAAAGAAGAAGCGGGCTCGTGGCATGCGGTTGAGTGATATCGTAAAGGAGTATGGCCGAAACCCGTCTACCATTGGTATGATATTGAAGCAGAAGGAGGCATTAAAAGGTACACTTTTTTATCATTTTTAAAGGGTTTCGGGGTAGCATTTGGGGCCTTAGAACAAATCAGGCCTTTTACAAGTAAAATGCTATTCAACTTGGGAAAAAAAATCAGGTTACGAAACCACTCCTGGAACTGATTAATTTCGTAAGATGAGGTATGACTGACTGTACTTCGATTTAGGTGCAATCTGGAACAGTCAGTTCGCCTCATATGCATGTCTTTGAACTGTGGGAACAAACCGGCGTCCCCAGATGAAACCAATACAACCACATGAAGAACATGCTAACGCCACACCAACACATCCAAGCCTGGGACTCGAACCTGTGACTTTCTTGCTGTGAGGCAGACACGCTAACCACTGCACCAGCGTGCAGCTCCCATCATATTTAACTCCTTATTCAATATCAGTAATATTCTGAACACGTTGACACAGGGTCGACCATGCTATGCTTGCAGTGAAGTAGGTGAGAGTGTAAAGAAGCTTTGTTTTATAGCCGCTGTTAAATTCCACATCCAGATGCTTATCAGTTCGTGTTAATACACACACCATCAGTCACATGGACATAAATATACACCAATGCCCGTGAACAATGTGAGCATAAGTGCATGTTCCTTATCAACAAATTTTTATTGGACAGTAGGCAAATTTTTTAAGCTTACCCTGAATGCAAGTTCCTGGAAGCCTCTTAATTTTGTCACAGCACATTACCTAATAAATGATATCATCTCAGTAATGCAATATCAAAAATATCAAAACAGTACTGTATAAACCTACTCATGCTTCCGAAATAAAATCCAAAAATACGCTCGGTACGTAGTTACATTCACCCACATTCTGTAAAAGTACAGATATATTTCAGTAGAACTGTGTATTTTCTTTTATAAATAGAAAAATATTTTATTGTCATCACAAAGATCTGAAATGAATGTGTTTCCATGGAAACTGCTTCCCCTCTATTCCCCGTTGTCTACACAGAAAGCAGGACTGATGAGTCGCTTCTCAATGTTTTGCGAACTTGAACGCATGAAAATGTGTCTTCCCACATAAGTAGACTAATACTCTCATAAGTGATTGTCAACATGACCATAAAATCAGATGTAAAGCTTTCAGGATGGTCAGTGCCCTGCTGTCAGGGCTAACGTCAGAACACAGTATATAGCTTACCGAGAAGTCGCAGTGTGTACATTCCTTTGAATGGTATGCGTTCAAGCTTCTTCACTCGACCTCATTGAAATGCTGTCAGTCTTTCTACCTAGAGATGGTCACTGCAAAAGCTGTCACATGCAACTGAGCCACATGGGAATGCAAACATAGTTCAGTTGCTATGGAAACATTAAGGGTGTTTACGACTATGGTAGAGACATACAAAAATATTATTTAAAAAAAAGAAAGGTGATTTTTTTTTTTTCAATTCATAAAAAGCTTTTCAACTTTCTAAGAAGGTCCTGGGTTTGAGTCCCGGGCTCAGGCATCTCAGTACAAAGTTTGCATGAGCTTCCAATGCTTCTCTGGGTTTCCTCTGGCCCTGGGAAAAAGACCGGAGGCAGAGCTGGAGGTAGCAGAGATGAAAATGTTGAGGTTCTCTTTGGGAGTAACGAGGATGGATAGGATCAGGAATGAGGACATCAGAGGGACAGCACATGTTAGAGCTTTTGGAGACAAAGTCAGAGAGGCTAGATTGAGATGGTTTGGACATGTACAGAGGAGGGATAGTGAGTATATTGGTAGTAGGATGCTGAGGTTGGAACTACCAGGCAGAAGGTCTAGAAGAAGACCAAAGAGATGATTCATGGACGTGGTGAAGGAGGACATGAAGGCACTTGGTGTAAGAGAAGAAGATGCAGAGGATAGGGTGAGATGGAGGCCGATGATTCGCTGTGGCGACCCCTGAAGGGAACCGCCGAAAGGAAAAGAAGAAGAAGAAGATTCTGGTTTCCTCCCATGGTCCAAAGAGATGCACATCATGCTTATTGGCTTTTCCAGATTTCCCCTCATTGTGAATGTAAATGGTTGTGCACATGTTGGTCCTGCGATGGAATGGCGGGCTGTCCAGGGTGTACCTTGCTCTCACCCAGTGCCGACTGAGACAGGTTTAAGCCTAGCTTCTACTCTAGTAGGATTAAGCGGTTCGCCAATTGAGTCAATGAATAAATGAGTATGTGTTTATATATAGGACATTGTATGGGTTCTTGCTAACCATGTTCCCAGAAACTTACGCTTTGAGGTCAGACTGGACTCTCTGGTCAGTATCCGTACTCTGGTGTGGTTTTACCCAAGGCTATGGTGACTGGGGTCATTATGATCTTATATTATCCAAATCTCAAGGGATCAAAAGGATATATGGTGGATGATACAAAATGGAGTTGCGAGGCGAAGACAAAAAATATTTTTAATCACTTGAAGGGTTTTTGTTTTCTGGCCAGTGAATCGAATTATTTTCTGTTATTCCAAAACACATTATTTTTGCATATACTTTGGATTTCCACAACATGCTGAAGTGAAACTCAGCCTGAACTCTTTCGAACACAGGATTTGGACTCATGCAGCCTGTCAGTGACAGTCGTGTCAGGTCATTACCCCCATGAAGGACCTCCCAGATCTCATCTCCGGATTGCCTGATATTCAAAGCACATCACCGGAAGTCATTGAGAATGCACATGAGGTTGGAGGTGTAGGTGTAATGAATAGGGATCCTCTTCTCTTTTCGGCTTTTTTTCGTTCTCACACGTCACGACAGCGAATCATCCGATTCGCACGTTTGATTTGGCAGAGGTTTTTACGTCGGATGCCCTTCCTGTCACAACCCTTTAGCAAGGGATAGAAACACGCTGACCTAGAGCGATCCTGCGCCCTATCCACTAGACCACCACTGCCCGTGTACTGAACAGGAAATAAGGTAGAATATTTACTCTCTATTATCTTTCTACCCGGAATAAAAGTTTTTTCGAATACAAAATATGATCAGAGCATATTATGCTCTATATATATCATATATAAAATGATATATTAATTTATCAGACAGGTTTCCTTTTATCATGACCAGTCATTATAGAAGTGTGGGAATATAAATATTATAAGGGTGTGTTTAATTTTGAATTCACTGATAATTACAGTGCGTATAATGAGCAAAAAATATATATATGGGGGAAAGACTTGTGTCGCAGTGTCTTCCTCCTCTCAGAGACTGAAGTTGATATGAAGTTAAAAATAATGTGGGGCGGGACTGCGAGCACGTGGACTTGTTTACTTCCCTGCGAAAGCGCTCTCCAAGGCGCACTGCGCGCTCCCGGGAAGCACCGCCCCCTGCGCTCGCCCTGCACGAGCTTGCGCAATCGTGACGCTGTTTACTCGGACTGCAGAGCTTTTCGGTGTTTTCCTGCTCGGTGTGTACGTACATAAACTCTCGTTATTGAGACCGGTGGGGTGGGAGGGGAGGGGAGGGGGGTTTGTATATCATTTTAATGTAAAATTATCACGTTATTATCAGAAAAAAACACAGTGTGTTATTTCAACAGGCATCACAACATTTCGGAGAGTTTATTACATGTATTACGGTATTTGAACACCTAGTACCCAACTGTTAAACGGTTATTATAATATACTGTAATTTCTCAGCATTGAGTTTGCAGTGATGTTCAAGTATGCTTAGAAATAAATATAAATTGAACAAAAAACAGAATTAGAGCATTATTTTTAGCATCATTGACACAAACCCAAGCTACATTATGAAAACGAGATCAGATATGTTGTTTTTACAGCACAGTTTATTTATTTATATTATAAGCCGTATTTACTGTAATAAATAAGACGACATTTTCTATAAAAGCGATATTCAGTGAACTGTGATCGTGATATTTCGTAATAAAGTGCTATTTTTCCTGCAATATCATAATATATAATATCCTTAAATGTATTATTATTATTTCATTTGTGAGAAAGAAGAGCTTCTGTCGCCTGGGTGTGAAGAGGGAGGGCTGCAGCCAATACACGTGAGCTGCTGTTTATACTGTGCACGTGAGCAACAGAGCCGCACGTGGTCTGCGTACAGGTTTGCCTCGTCACTTCAGACTGAGCAATGAATATAAATGTAAACAGAATGTAATAGACTGGCCTGATAGCCGGGCGAGCTGTTCAGGGTGTACCCCACCCTCGTCCACGGTCTGCTGAGATGGGCGCAGGCCTCCCCGCAACCATAATTCGGGTCAACAGATTCAGAAAATGAATGAATGAATGTACAGTACTGTACATGTCTTCCTTTTGAAATTTCATGACTTGTCACAGCATGGAAACTATTTATTTATTAAAACCTGACTCAGATGTCAGTGATCTTGTCTGAAAGTTCAGTTCATTTATGTAACCGCTTCATCCTAATTATGGTCGTAGGGAGGTTGGCGCCAATCCCAGCTGACTCCGGGCGAGGACAGAGTACACCCTGGATAGCTCACCAGGCCATCGCAGGGCGGAAATACGCTGACAGCTTCGTAGCCTATTCTTGTCAACAGTCAGCAACGGTTCTTTTACATGAACCTCATACCATAGACAGTGAGAGACATGGCCGGCCTTTGATGACCCAGTTAGCTGCACTGGGGGGACAGTGACAACCTTGTGGAGAGTGGGACTCGAACCCCCCAACCTTAGGATCAGTGATCCAGCACCACTGCCCATCTTGTCTGAAAGTACAAGGTAATTTTATTTAGTAGAAGGGAATTGAATCAATTCTAACTGGAATTCACATGTTTTCGTAAATAGTTATTTTAATTCGCGGTACAGTATTTGTGGTCTTGGTGAAAAATTTGGTGTGAAATTAGAATTAATGATTATTATTTGATAATCAATGATATTTTAAGTTTTTCGAAGAGACCACATTTCAAGCTTCGTGACGGTATTTTCAGCTGAACTGACCAGAACCAACTGAAAACGAAGATGCACTATATTGCTGCTATCGCAGCTGTATCGCTTACGCCTATCGCTCACGCCTTTCCCGAACCACTTAATCCTTCGACTTAAATGAGACTGCTTTTTTGTAATTCGCTTTCCAGCGAGTGTAGTAAACAATAAAAATAAAATTTTAAAGTTATGAAGGAGTGCACAAAAATCATGGTAACCACTATAGAAATACAGTATGTCTTTGGTATGACCAGCAAATTTCATTGAGAGTGCAGCAGTCTGATGACATATGTAAGGCGCTCCACCGAATGTAGGCGCTTGTCACAAGTGACGTAAGGTGCTTGTGAGTCAAAGCGCGGCTAATCCAGACTTCCGATCTTTCAAGTGAGCAAGTGAAGGTTGAGTACTAAACAAGTATTAAACGCACACTTGCTCACTTGAAAGATCGGAAGTCCGGATAAGCCAAGCTTTGTCTCAAAAGCACCATACGTCACTTGCGACAAGCGCCTACATTCGGTGGAGCGCCTCATAGAACCCTTTCTTAGAGGCCAGAAGGGAGGACAGTTCATGGTTGTGGTGGCGTGAGGGGTCATTGGTGATGGTTATGGCTCAAAACAAGATACATGTAGGTGCAATGTCCTGAATTCGGTAGGGATCTCTGACCTCACCTCTCACCTAACAGTTTTCCAGTCAGAAACACCACAATCTCCACACCAAACACTAATGTCTCAGCTGACACTGGGCAAGAACGGGACACAATCTGAGCAGCTTGCCGGCCCATCACAAGGCCAACACACAGACACAACTATTCACACTCACATTTATATATATATATATATGCACGGGTCTTCATGGTTAGCATGTCCACCTCACAGCAAGGAGGTCCTGAGTTCAGGTCCCAGACATGGCGCGGGTGTTTCTGTGTGGTGTTTGCATGTTCTCCCCGTGCTTGTGTGGCTTTCCTCTCAGTACTCTGAGTTTCTCCTACACTCCAAAGAAATGCACATTAAGCTAACTGGCTGTTTCAAATTGTCCCAAGATGTGATTATGAATTATTGTGTGTTGCCCCGCAGTGGACTGGCGAGCTGTTCAGGATGTATCCTGCCTTTGTCTAGTAATTGCTAAGATAGGCCTTGATTTAATACATAACTGCTTTTGGTGCTTTTAAATAAGCATTAAAATAATTAATCAAGACAAGAACACAAAGTCCGTATTCGGACATAATGCATTTCAGTTCTGTCCCTACAGATGACATGTGATCTGATTTGTCATCTGCTCTGATAGACTCTGACCCCTCTGCAAACTGGTGCATCCATGATCCAAGCCCATCACCTGCTTGTATCCATCTATACTGCCTTAGTTAAGAGCTTTAATGTCCTTCAACTCATCTATTAGATTAGCACACTGTGAACTGAGGCACCCATTTCCTCCAGCCTCTGGGGATTATGGCTTCCTGCAGTAATCTATCATAAGCGCTCTGAGCGGCCCAAAGGCAGTACATCAAACAGGTGAAAATATAACAGTAAATAAATGTCTGGCATCTTCTACAAGTGCACTGAACTGATTTGTGCACACATCAAAAACATCATCTGCCATTTATTTAATCTGAAACAAACACCAAAGTTATAAGTTCGTAATCAGTAGCTGCATTGCTGCCTTAATATTTATAGTTCAGATGGACGTTTATAAAGACTGTAGATATTAATTCAGACGTGATCATCATTTTTTAGTACAACTAAAAGCCGAACATCAAACCACTTCTCAAATCACTTTACTTCACATGTATAACCAGAGCCATAACCAGGATGGTCACGGTGGTGTAGGTAGCACTTCCGACTCACAGCAAGACGGTTCTCGGTTCGAGTCATAGGCTCAGGTGTTTCTGTGTGGAGTTTGCATGTTCTATTCGCGCTTGCGTGGGTTTCCTCTAGGTATTCCGATTTGTAAAACATATTTATACGCACCAACCACTATACAGTATTATACCCATACACCTGTTTATGCCTTTAACTATGCAAACAGCCAATCATATCAAGCAAAAAAAAACAAAGTGTAAACACCATGCAGAAACAGGTGGGTTGGATTGAGTTGGAAATGTAATGAGATCAGGTTCAACCATCACGTCTTATTAGGTAGTCTTGGAAAGGTTTTCCCAATTGTTCTGGATTGTCAGGATGTTGATTTTTTTTTTAATTCGGAATTTGCTAACTCAAGATAGCTTGTGGCGGGCACAGTTGACTAGTGATTAGCATTTTCTCCTTAAAGCAAGAAGGACCTGGGTTCAAGCCCAGTGCTTGGTGAGGATGTTTTTATATGGTGTTTGCATGCTTTCTGTTTTTGCGTGAGTTTCCACAATCAGCTCCAATTTCCATCCATTGGCAAAAACATACACATAAGGCAAGCAGACTATTCTGGATGTGTGAACTTGTGAACAAAAGCATGAATGAATTAGCTGTGTGGATTTTGCATGTTTTCTCTGTGCTTGTGTGTGGGTTTCCTCCGGGTGTTCCGGGTTCCTCCCACAGTCCAAAGACATGCAAATTAAGTTAATTGACTGTTTCAGATGGCTCCTAGGTGTGAGTCATTCATTCCTTTTCTATGTCACTTAATCCTAATTAGATTTGCATGGAGGGTGGCACCTATCGCCTGGACAGTTCACCAGACCATCGCACAGCCAAAACACTCGCAACCATTCACACTTGGTGGTAGACCTCCGTCAGTCCCGAAGGACTATGGCTGCGCTCTGGCTGGTATCCCGGCTGGTGATACTCTCCAGTGCGCAGAGCCGGGGTAGGGAGTAATGGAGGACAGGCTGTTACCCATGCAGCAAGTCCCCCCTCTCGGCGCCACCGGAAGGATCCAGTGGACGCGCAAGTGCTGATATGACTGGGTTCCAGTGCCGCTGCAGGAGTTGCCAGAACGTTACTGTGAACGAACTGCCTCAGGGGACTCCGACTCCTGATTAGAAACACGCTGACGGCTTTGCAGCGTACTCTTGTCGAAAGTCAGCAATGGTTCTTTCACATGCCTCACACCATAGACAGTGAGAGACATGGCCAGCCTTTGAGAACCCAGTTACCTGCACTGGGGGGAGTGGGACTCGAACCTCCAATCTTAGGATCAGCGATCCTGCGCCCTATACTACTAGACCACCACTGGCCCAGCATTCACACGTACGCCTATGTAATTCGGAATAGCAAGTTAATCGACTGTGCATGTTTTTGGACTGTAGGAGGCCAGAGGAAGTTTACATAAGCATGGGCAGAACATGCAAACTCCACATATATGGGTCCAAGCCTTGGCGGCGGACATGCTGTGAGTGTGAGTATGAATGGTTTGTGCCACGCCTTTGCCCAGGGTCAGTTAAAATAGTCTGAATCCTCTCCATGGCCCTAGTGTGAATGAGTAGTGGGGAATAGCGTGCAGTCTAATGATCAACAGCTGGACACAACCTGTTAAAAGTTGTGACGAAAAATAAACCTTTGGATGGCAGTGAGAACAAAGCCTGCTTCGAAAGCTGCATGAAAGTTATTATGTTCTTTTCCTGAGTCTTTTCACAGTTTTTTCTGGTCTCCATCCAGCTTCACTTTTCAGTATTGTTCCCCACCATTGAATTGAGCTTGTATTGTATTGTATTGTTTGTATTTGAATGGTTCGTGTGTTTATATTTTGGGACTCATTTTACTCCAGTCTGGAAGCCATGCACCTACATAATGTGTTTATCCTGAGCATTGATTACACTTCCCTTTGAGATTTTGACAAGAAAGACATCTGTCACTTCTTCGAATGTGAACTATTGTGTGTTTGATCACATGGTTCTATCACAGATGTGTGTATGCTACCATGACGACTAATGGAATCCACCGAGATTGTCCACTGTTCAGGCGAGAGTGATAATGACTCCTCCGTCCTGTGTAGGATTGCGTTTGTGTATATTCATTCATTCATTCTTTGATTTATTCATTAATTTTCTAGGCCGCTTCATCCTAATTAGAGTCACGGGGAGGCTGGCGCCCATCTCAGCAGACTCTGAGCGAGGATAGGGTACACCATGAACAGCCTACCAGGTCATTGCAGGACAGACAGACATGCAACCATTCAGACTCACAAAGAGCCGACTGTGCATGTTTGTGGACTGTAAGGAGAAACCGGCATACCCGGAGGAAACCCACACAGGCACAAGGAAAATCTGCAAACTCCACACAGAAACAACCCAATATAGGGCAGTGGTGGGACAGTAGGAAGGTGAATCCTCTCAATATCTTTAACACATAGCAGGTTAGGGCTGAGAGGATTCACATCTGGTTCTGGGTAAAAACAAAATGTATTTGAATGGTATCAAAAAATCAAAAATATCAAAAAATGTGAAAAATGTACGGTGGCTGGCTCTGGTTCACACACACACACACACACACATATATATATATATATATAATAAAAATAACATATATATATGGTAGGCCTCCGTCAGTCCCGAAGGACTATGGCTGCGCTCTGGCTGGTATCCCAGCTGGTGATACTCCCCAGTGCGCAGAGACTGGGTAGGGAGTAATGAGGGACAGGCTGTTACCCAAGCAGCAAGTCCCCCGTCTCGGCGCCACCGGAAGGATCCAATGGAAAGGCAAGTGCCGATACGACTGGGTTCCAGTGCCGTTGCAGGAGAGAATCTACGGTCAATTTAGAACGGCCAATTAACCTACAGTGCACGTCTTTGGATTGCGGGAGGAAACCGGAGCACCCGGAGGAAACCCGCACAAGCACAGGGAGAACATGCAAACTCCACACAGAAACACCCAAGCCGGGAATCGAACCCAGGCCTTCTTGCTGTGAGGCGGACGTGCTAACCACTACGCCACCGTGCCACCATATATATATATATATATATATGTGTGTGTGTGTGTGTGTGTGTGTGTGTGAACCAGAGCCAGCCACATAGATATATTATATATAATATATTTTATATATATTATATAGCCATATATATTATATATATATATATAATATATATATATATATATATATATATATATACACACATAATTCATGCTGCTTCAGTGCATAGCGGGTTTTTTTTAATAGTCATCGAATTAAAAAAAAAGGAAATTAAGGAAGAATAAGGGAAAAAATTAATGGAAATGCCAATTATGCAAAAAAAAAAACCCAAACAAAGAAAAACAAAAAAGTGACCCAACCCCCCCCCCATCAAAACTACTTAGATTTTTATGTGAGGTGTGCATCTTAGTACATGCACACGCATCTGTGTGAGTGTGTGCGCGCGCCTGTATGTGTGTGTATTTATATTTTATTTACATCTTGTGCATTATTTTTGAATGTTTACTTGTTATCATAAGCATTTATAGCATTGAATATGTATTTCTTGATATTATATACACATATACATGTACGTATATGGTACGTACATCAGTGGTCACAGAGGGGTTCTCGGTCCCAATTAACCGCGGAATGTGAGGGTGTGTGTGTGTGTGTGTGTGTGTGTGTGTGTGTGTGTGTGTGTGTGTGTGTGTGATTACTATGTCACATCTGTAACGTATGTGTGAGCACTATGCGGCGGCAGCAATTCCTGTTTGTCATATTACATGAGATGAGAGAATTTGAAAATCTATCCATAGTTTTAGAATTAATTTTTATGATATACCACACACACTCTCATCGATGTCTGTTAAGTCTGTTCTGGTCTGCTAGGCTTATGCCATGCTTCCTCCAAATACCAAGCATGATTGAATGAAGTAAATAATCCACCTTGTTCACATTCGTTATACCCGTGACTGTATTTCACGTGTGCCATCTCAATCACTGCTCATAACTTGTGACGGATATGTCCTTGAACCAGGTTGAAAATTATTCTACCGAGTACAAAAACAAATCAAGTATAGCCTGCTGGAATAGAAAGACAACAGACCAAACCTTGCCTCTTCATACCATTCTGTGTACTTTTTTAGTTTTGAAATATAATCAGTCGTTATTTCTAAAGGGAAATAAAACGTTAAAAAATGATCTGCTTGCCCACTGTAACATTTCATTCACGTAGCGTGATGCGACCAGGAGTTCAACTCCCCCTGGATGGGACGCTAGTCCATCACAGGTTACCTTCCCAGTATATTTTTACTGGTAGGTAAAGTCTGTTGGGTTTTTACACCTGAGCCTAGCATCTCATCAGGATGGTGCTTATTCCCGCTTTCCGTAGCGTGAAGCGACTAGGAGTTCAACTCCTCCTGGATGGGGCTCTAATCCATCACAGGTTCCCTTCCCAGTATATTTTACTGGTGCCCATTTATACTGCTGGGTGAACAGAGGCACACTTGTGGTTGAGACCTTGCCCGGGGGTCTTAGCACAGTGAGGGTCTAAGTGGGATTCGAACTCACAACCTCCCGATCATGAGCGCAACACCCTAACCACTACGCCACCGGTCCCACATTCACTGCCTCGCAAGCGATTATAAATAGAATTATTTGTCTACAAATTGTTATTAGTTCACCTCTGCATAACATTGTATCTTTATTCACATTAAAACAAAAAAGAAAGAAATATAGTTCAACTTACAATCAAGAAAAACTTCATTAACATTGTTTTTTAATCTGTAATAGAAAATATTCAAAGTGCACCAATGGGCCTGAAATTAAAAAAAAACATCCTTATATAAACTCATTCACCTTATTTATGTCTTAATATCCCCGTCTCTCTCCACCTTTCTCTTCGTTCCTGTTAGAAATTTTTCAGTGTTGTTTCTTGAGGGGTTGTTTACTGCACTTCATATCGTGAGCTCGTGCGAAAAACCGCAACACAATAGCGCAACAATGAGAGCGCCACTGCCAACTAGTGGAGTGGAGGTGCAATTACACTTAATTCTCGTACACTATTCCAGAAAAGCATGTTCCCCAGGCATCACACCGCGCAGGATGCACCCCACTATTTGAGAACCACTGTGCTATGGAAACTGGGGATAAGCTCCGGCCTGATGAGCTACAGACTTGGCCTACCTTTATGTTTCTCCTTTAGTCACTTCCCATCAGTCAATCTAAAACACATACGTACACTTCTGCACACTGCTGATGCTGACTGCTATACCTTATTAGCTGTTCATTGCTTTTACCATCAGTCAATTTACCAGAAAAAACCCCAAAGTGGTCTCCAGTGAGAGCTTGCAGTAACTGCTTAGTAATGTGTACAGCAAAACTAATACATGTTTATCAATAATAGAGTTATTGCACGCTGTGGAGAGGTGCTGATTATGAAAGATAGAGTACTGTGGTTAGAAAGGATTAGCTGGTACTCTGTGTCTGTGTCCATTGAACTGTAAACAGTAAACGTTGTTTTGAATATCAGCTACATTTTCAAAAACGCACGCTGTTCCCCGAACAGTACATTTTACTGCCGACGCACATCCACGTGGTCTGGACCCCCAACCCCACCGCCGCCTTTCTCATTTTTATAAAAATCATTAAACAGATGTTTTTGTCCATTGTGACTTCCAGCTGTGGCAGAATACAATCCAGGGTTGAGAGCCAGCTGTGACTCTGCGGTAGACATGGGATTTGAATACAAACTTCAGTCGTAGAACCTTAACTGTTGAGTTATTACAGCTTCAGTTCTTCGTCCTTACTGTCTACTTAATGCCAATCCCAAGATATTTTCTGTAATGTGGAATTTCTTCCAGTTTAGGAGGAATCATAAAACTGATGTTTGTCCTGAATCTCCAAGGACACAAATTCCCTTAACTAGCTTCTAGTGTATAGCTTTATGACCCACATGATGGGATCACTGGCCCAGTTTGAAAGGTGATAGCTTGGCAGTTTATGACAGGATGGAAACACAAACCCCGCCCCCACCACCCCATCTCCACCATCACCACCACTACGACCCCCTTCCTTAATGCCCTTCAGAGATGAAGAGGCATCATGTTTGCTAGAAATGTTCTTTTTGTCCTGTTCTGTCCAGTCATAGCAGTTATACATTATCAAGCACTATTAACGTCATTTCTGGATTAGTGCCAGTAGCCACCCCCAGTCCACAGAGAGAAAAATCCTACGAATCCAAGTCACTCACTAAATTATATCACCACCATCTTCAGAGACTCTACATTCTACACCTACCTTTGTATAACTACTTCAAGACCTCCTACGATATCTCAGAGCACGTACCCACTGATGATGCCATTTGTGCTTGGTCTGGAGGTCAGAGTCTGGGGGAATCTGACTTCAGAACTTCTGGAGAACATCCCTCGTTTCATCCAGGAAACCATGACGAATGTGAAAATCAGATGGCTATCTTTGTGAGTGACAGGAAATTGTGGTTGTTTAAAACCTGTTGTTGAGTGCGCCCCATAATACTTCCCCAAAACAATCACTTAAAGGACGTGTGACCAAATGTTTTAAACACCAGGGCATTTATCCTTTTACCCAAAATTCAACACCTCACTTCATGTACAATTTTGGTCATTTTACTTCCATCAAACAAATAGAAAGTATACGGAGTACTTCTCATGCTTCAAGATTTTTTTTTTTTTTTTTTTCTGTTTAGGGAATTCTGTTTCCTGTGTAGGCCTAAGTGTTCTAAAGGCGTCCCCCTGTGAGACTGGCAGTACAAACAGTATTGAATTTGGGACTGTGTGTTCCTTCCTCCATGATACATGTTGTGAATTTTCTATGGTGTAATCTTGATGGGGTTTTTGTTTTTGTTTGTTTGTTTGTTTGTTTTCTTTTTTAAAATTTCATACCTACGTGAGAATCACAGCGAGAGGAAGTGACTTCACATGACCCCCACAATGAAAGAAGACTCGCAACCAGCCTGGATTCAGAAGGCTGAAGTTTTAAGACTGGGCTCGATGTCGAAATACTCTCCACTCATATGTATTTATGTCGCCTACATAATTATACACAAATACTGTAAATGCCATCCTCGTTTAAAAGAAAATGGCAAAAATAGAATAAAAACACTGTTTTGTATAAATAATAGTATCCTCATTTAATGTTTTCTTCTACTTTATGATCATTATGCTCCTTTTATTGAACATGTTCATTCTTTCCCTGTTGTATATAAGTGATGATAATATTATTTAAAGTGGCTTCCACGTAGAAAGTGATGGGATTTGGGCAACGCCGGAATCGCCACACAACACAAGTAAATCTCACTCATGGCCAGCTCTGCTTGTCTACATAACCCATTCACATTTTCCACTTTCAAATGTATCTGGGCAATTTTTTTTTTTTTTTTTTTTTTTTTTTTTGAGCTCTGATTGGTTATTACTCAAATTGATATATAGCGTCACATGAAAGATTTCGTTTCTCTGAGTTTCATTGGCTTTGCCCAGTCGCTTGTCACTCATCACTTCCTGTGTGCACCTTCAGAAAGTACAGTGATCCCTCGCTACTTCATGCTTCAGTTCCTGTGGCTTCAGTGCATCGCGTGTTTTTCAAAAATATTCATCGAAAAATAAACAAATAAGGAAAAATAGGGAAAAGGTTCAGGAAAATGCCGCAAAACAAGGACAATTATGCAAAAAAAAAAAAAAAAAAAAAAAAAATCAACCCAAAACCCCCCAACAAAACTATTTACATTTTAATGTGAGGTGCGCATCTGAGTGTGTGTGTGTGCGCACGCACGTCCATGTGTGTGTGTATTTATATTTTATTTGCAGATTATGCATTATTTTTGAATGTTTAATTGTTGTTATTATTAGCATTTATAGCATTGAATATGTATTTATTGACATTATATACATATACATGTACGTGTACGTCAGTCAGGGGGGTCGATCCAACTTCGCGGAAATCGGCAGTCGCGCGCGTGCGGGGGGGGGGGGGGGGTCTCGGTCCCCATTAACCGCGGAAAGTGAAGGGTCTCTGTATTAATCCATTCTCTCTCCATATAGACAAAGGTGTATGGTATAATTTAAGTAGTAGACGTTACTTCTGAATATCTGTTAACATGGCTGTGTTGTGCCTGTGGTAATGTGTTGGTTTACTAACCTTTGGGGTCCCCCCCCCCAAGTGCAGCTAATTTGGTTATCAATGCCTGTCATGTCTCTAATTTTCTACGGTGTGACGCCTGTAAAAGAACCATTTCTGACTTTCATCAAGAGTAGGCTCATTGTATAACCGTCAGCTTGTTTCTACCCTGTGATGGCCTGGCAAGCTGTCCAGGGTGTACTCTGCCCTCGCCCAGAGTCACTTGAGATGGGCGCCAGCCTCCCTGTGACTCTAAATAGGATTAAGCAGCTCATAAAATGAATGAATGAATTGCTGTTAACATTTTATTATGATTTTACCGTCGGATCATAGGTTTCACAGCGGTGTAAAATTAGCATGTCCGCCTCACAGCAACAGGCTTAAGCGCTTTTCTGTGTTGACTTTTTGTTGCATCTTCTCCCAATGTTTGTGGTTTCCTCACACAGTCCAAAGACATGCATATTAATCCAATTAGCTCTTCCATTTTCCCCCTAGATGTGAGTGTATGGGGTCATGTGTGTTGACCCTCCAACAGACTAGCGAGCTGGTACGGATATAGTCCCTGGGATAGCTGGGATAGGATCCGTCCTCCTTGTGAGTCCAATACGGTAAAGCAGTTCAGAAAATTCATGGATTAGGCAACTAATATATTTTTCCCTGGTGCGAGATTGTTTACTCCTGCCACAAATCCGGGAGGTCCTCCATCATTGGAACATCAGTTATTGGATGGCAAAACAACACAATGTCAAGTGGGACCATTTCGAGGATTGAGTTACAGCTGTAGTTTGTCATTCATTTTCTGAACAGCTTAATCCAAATTTGGGTCACAGAGAGGCTGGCGCCCATCTTAACCGACTCCGGGTGAGGACGAGGTGCACCCTGGATGGCTCACCAGGCCATTGCAGCGCCAACACTTACGCAACCGTTCACACTCACACCTCGGGGTGATTTGGAACAGCCAGTTCGCTTCCTGTGCATGTTTTTGGACTGTTGGAGGAAACTGGAGTACCTGGAGGGAACCCACACAAGCACAGGGAGAACATGCAGTTTCCACACGGAAACGCCCAGGCTGGTTATCGAATCACCTATCGAAAACCTTGTTGCTGTGAGGTGGACATGCTAACCACGACATCACCGTACTGCCAGTTAGTTTGTGTGAATTTAATTTTCCTTCATATCTTTATATGTCCCAAAAAGCACGGTGGTGGTAGGATGTTGTTGTTTATTTTTGTTGTTGTTATTTTTACAGAATACTGCCAATGCTCAATTATCAAGTGTTGTCTGTATGAATACGGTGTCTTGTGGACAGGTTGCAGATCCTACTCATCCACTGAATGAATATCAGGAATCCTGAACATTTCATGATTACATAAAAGTCCTGGGTTCGAGTCCCAGGCTTGGCGATGGTGTTTCATTGTGGAGTTTGAATGTTCTCTCGGTGCTTTGTGGGTTTCCTTTGGGTACTTCAGCTTCCTTGAACAGTCCAAAGACATGCACAAGTGACATTAAGCTGATTGACTGTTCAAATTAGCCCTGGATGTCTGTGTCCCTGTGTCGGTTGATATAGGCTCCAGCCTCCCTTTTCCCCTAGTAGCATTAAGTACTTTAATGGATTGAGTGATTGAGTGAATGACTTTAATATAATGGAGCTTTACTCTCACTTCTCTTGGCTCTCGCTGTCATTGCACTCTTTCTTGGGGGGTCATTCTCAGCTGAGTAGCTTCCAGTGTCCATTTCTAAATGAGAGGGACATGTGTCGCTGAAAGCCAGTTCGAACTCACACGAATTTAGGAAGGATGCCCAAATCCTGTGCTTTTTTTTCTGCTGTCTACCACTGTGCATGGAAATCGCTCTGTTCCAGGCCCGCCCCCTCTTAATCTGATCGCCCAACCGGAAGTAATAATCTTGCTTTGTTTGCAAATGAACATCTCGTTCCTTCCTTTATTCGCCCTGGAGCTTGTCGTCATGGTAATATCCGGTGCTACACGTCAGCTGAGCTTGTCCTTTTAATAAGCTTTGACATTGTGCTGTTTGACCAGCAGTACTTATGTTGTTCAAATGAAATGTGATTCTCATTTTCTTCAAATTTCTTTTTTTTTTTTTTTTAAACTATTAAAGACTGTACATGTCAGTTTGAGTGTCAAAAACGAATCAAAATAAAGGACACTGACGTAAATAATATTTATTTATTTATTGCATGTGCCTATTCTCTCAACACAAATAAAATAGATATTCTACTAGAATACTTTAAATGATCATTTAATAGCATGAAGAACATCACGATGAATAGAATATAGCATCTGGACAATGGAAGACACAGCAAGTTCAATGTATTACTATATTATTATCATTATTATTATTATTATTATACTCCAATACTGCTGAATTATAAGTACAATAAAGTTGGCAGAAAGAAATGTACAAACAGCATAGAGTCAATCTCTGTGTAAAATCATTCAACAAATACATTAACATAGTCTTTACACATTTGGTTCCTCTCTGTAAACTAATTAAACTTTTTTTTTCATGTGTAAATGTTGCATATAAAGAGGGAGAACAGATGGTACCAGAAAAAAAGCAGGAATTGTCTTAAAATCGAGAAGTTTTTTTTTTTCTTTTACAGAATTACTTATAAAGTGCCTTTTTGTGTCTCTTTTGTGAAATTCTATAGCAAAAAAGTATATTTTATATATCAGCTAAAAGAATAAGCACTTCATCCGTGCAAATTATTAGACATTTCATGTTTTCTTGATGAATTTCTTTTCTCTTTTTAAGAGATTCATTCTTAATCGTTTACAGTCAGAAGAGATCCCAGCTCGTCGAGTTGCCCTCAGCTAAATAAATCATCAGAATGCTTATCACCACCTTATGTAGTTTTCGCCAATCGTACAGGAGTAAAGAAACAAGGAAAAGGTTTCATTTTGGTTTGCTTTACACTCTCACAGATCTTTAGCGAGTAGCATGCACTACATTCAAAAGTGTATTACAATCTGGAGCTCCTTGCCATCACAGTCGAAGCTGTCAACAACTGGCAACCCACTGTGAGGACCGGCGTCTCTGCCAGTTACTAAACACACCGTGTACGTCACTGTTTAGTCTTGTCAATAAATTAAACGTGACCATGTTCACCATAACTAATATCACGAGTGACAGGAGAAACAATGTAGAGGTATACAGTGTGGCAGTTGTGGTGTCCAAACAGGGAGATATTAGAATATAGAATAGGGTACGCGTGTGTGTGTGTGTGTGTGTATGTATGTATGTATGTATGTATATACACATACACACACACACAGGGATCCCTCACTTTCCATGGTTAATTGGGACCAAGAACCCCCCCGCGACCATCGAATTCCGGCAAAGTAGGATCAAACCCCCCCCGACTGATGTATACGTACATGTGTATATAATATCAATAAATACATATTCAATGCTATAAATGCTTATAATAACGATTAAATATTCAAAAATAATGCATAAGATGTAAATAAAATATAAATATTCACGCATACACTTATGTGGGGTATGCATCCGAGTGTGTGCACGTACACACACACACTCAGATGCACACCTCACATAAAAAAATGTAAGTAGTTTTGATGGGGGGTTTTGGATTGGGGTTTTTTTTGTTTGTTTGGAGGTTTTTTTTTTTTGCATAATTTGCCTTGTTTTGTAGCATTTTCCTCAACTTTTTCCCCTATTGTTCCTTAAGTTTCTTATTTTTTAATTCAATTAATATTTATATATATAAAAAAAAAAAAAAAAAAAAAAAAAAAAAAGATGCACTGAAGCGCGAAGTAGCGAGGGATCCCTGTGTGTGTGTTTGTGTGTATATATATATATATATATATATATATAAATATGTGTGTGTGTGTGAGAGCACGTGTGCTATTGTTTATAAAAATAATAGTTTAATACTTATTTTTTCTGTGTTAAAAATAATACTTATCATTCCTGTGTTAATCTTTGTGAAGGTAGGCAATTATGTGCAGTAACCACACGATTGAGTGGTTCAACTTGCATATTTCAAATTATATATATATATATATATATATATATATATATATATATATATATATATATATATTTCCAAATTACATTACAAGTGGCCTCTTTCATATACAAACTCTAATTAAGGTGAGATTAAATAAGCATCTATAAAAATATGCTAAATATAATTAATTTCATTTACATTTTTTTTTTTAGATCTGTCTTATAACATAGGTTCTAATTAGTATATTCCAGCAAATTGTAGATCACTGAAACTGTAAGGCTTTTGATTGGTAATGTAAAGGGAAATAATAATATTAATAATAATAATAATAATAAATAAAATAGCATCATGTCTGAATTTTGTACACCCACAATAGACTCTCTTCCTGAGGTAGGACTTGTAGCGGTCTCCTGGGTCTTTGTTGCACATCAGTAAAATGTTATAAATGTTCATCATTATACTATAAATAAATAAATCATTAAATATGTACCTTTGTAGAGCTTTGAGTGTATGGTTAGTAAATAATAGACATTCTGAATGTATTGTTTAAGGGGTATAAGTGATGTGATGAAGTGTGACTGTGTTCTCTTCACTCATCCAGGCCAACCAAAAATAAAAATAAAAAAATTAAAAAAAAGTGATTAAACAACAATAAAAAGAAACTATACAACGTACACAACACATGTTTGTGACCAATGTCACTTACAGAGCAGCAGTTAGCAGTTCCTGAAGGACAGAGCAGATTGTGGTTTCCATGCTTGCAGAGGTGGTCACATTTAAGGTGCCCAGTCTGGAAAGGATCAATATTTACTCTGTCAGGAACGCAGAGTGAGGGTCGAAGGTCAAAGTTCATGTACAGCAGCAAAGTTCAACTGCGGCCACACTGGCTGCCGCCTCTGGTTATGGACACGCGCTACCACCGTGATCCGTGTGACGATCAATCTGAGGGTGACAGGAAAACAACACAGCGGTTAAAAGATGCATGCCAGCCTCATATTTTATAACAGGATTTATCGGTAGTATTAATAAAAATAAGATTAAAGACAACGCACAAGTCAGCGTGTCGGCAGAGCCAGCAATAACATTTCTTATGAAAGGCAAGATCCCTAAATCTCTTATGTACACATTCATCAGCTGTCTACTTCCAACTTCTCCCTGGGACAGATGGTGCATGCCTGGGATTAACTCTTCATGCACAGTCATGTTCAAATCCCACTCAGCAAACAGTGGGAGAATAGTGAGAGCAGCCACATCAACTGCGTCAGCTACTGTGTACCACCGATTGACTTAAAATGCCATTATAATCTCATTGGAAATACGGTTGCTGAAAATATATAAATAAATAACTAAATAACTAAAAAGGTGCAAAATATTCAGTAATGACTCAGCACTTTGAAATGATGGTCCCAGAGGGAAGAAATGACATCGTCTGATCAATAAAGGGAAAAACAAGTGTTCGAGCACTTTGAGACATAGAGAGAAGGGCGAGTAGAATGTGGCCATCAACTAATAAGAACAACAACAATAATAATAATAATAATAATAATAATAATTCACATCACTGGATTGCAAAAACAAACCCAGTGTCTTCAAGGCCGAGCTCGGTACCCATAATCAGGTTACCTAGGCAGCCTCATTCCTCAATACTCATTCCAGTCCTGATGCTATTTTTTCAGTGCGTACATCACTTAAGCACAAAAAGTAGATATTTTACCAGCTAAAATGTACGAGAAGCTGAATACAATCCAGGGAAGATTATGATCCATCATCCTTTTCCAATTAATCATCAGCTTTGCTCTTTGAACTCTGACCCCTCTATTCTGTTTTTCTGTTGCTTATTTATTTACTTGTGTCCCGTCCCTTACACAGGGCTGTTTATACCCATTTTTCATTACCCAGAATTTTCTGCTTCCGGTAGAGACTTTGGCCATCATAACAGGCTGATGCAGCATGTTTCGGGAGCCATTTTAGTTTATGTGTCCTCACCCAGCAGACGAAGCATTAATCCATGGAGTGCAAGCTATTGTAATGCTGTTCACTATGAAGTGCTTTGATGGCCGTAACGCTGGCAAATAAAGCCGGTTCAAGCCCCTTAGGAAGCATTCTCCTGAACAAAATCTGCTGATGATTCAAAATACAGGACAATAATGTTTGTAAATAAAACAACGATGTAAAAACCTCGCAGAATATCAGTCAATTTTATTGGAAATACAGTGGTACCTCACCTTACGAAATTAATGCGTTCCAGAAGTGGTTTCGTAACCTGATTTTTTCGCAAGTTGAGCCGCATTTTACATGTAAAAGGCCTGATTCGTTCCAAGGCCCACAATACTACCCCCTAAACCCTTTAAAAATATAAAAGTATACCCTTTAAGGCCTTTCTGCTTCAATATCGCACTGATGGTAGACGGGTTTGGCCATATTCCTTTGCGATATCACTCAACCGCATGCCACGAGCCCGCTTCTTCTTTTCACTCGCACCGGGAATCACTTTCTTGTGGCCCATGATGAATGACGAAAAATAAAGTTGCAATGAGCACACTAAAAAACTCATGAAACAACAGTAACTCTGTCCTTTACAGGTCTTAGAACTCCGTGACGAACAATGGGTCGAAGGCACATGAAAAGCATCATGGGTTTCACGCAGATGCAGCTCCATAATAGCCAATGGGAGGGAGCTGCATCTCCGTGACGAACAATGGGTCGAAGGCACACGAAAAGCATCATGGGTATTATGGCAATACAGCTCCCTCCTAGCCAGTGGGAGGCCAGCGGGGCAGAGTGTCGGGAGATAGCCAATGGGAGAGCAACTCGCGCATTGTTTGAATTTTTGAGATGGCGTGTTTCGTAACGTGAATTTTTTTCGTATCGAGAGACGGAAATTTTAGGTAAATGCGTTTCATAACTTGGATTTTTCGTTTGTTGGGTCTTTTGTAAGGTAAGGTACCGCTGTACATGGAATATCCGGATATCCTTTACTTTAACTACTGTATAATCTGCAGTTTCCCCAGATCAAGGAAGCAAATGATGTACCATAAAGACTTCATTATGGACGCTGTTGCATAGCAATTCCTCCATAATGAATAGGTTATCCTTAAGCTGGCATTTCTCTGCCTCCACCCAACCTACACAGCTTTGTGTTTATCCTCAACAACTAGTCACCTCGCTCTAGATATAATTACCCTGAGAAAATAATGTACAGTGTACAACGATTATGACACACTACAAGCTTACTTGTTTTACCTCGGAGGGGGGATAAAGGAATTAATCTGTGAAGGAATGATTATAAAATTAACATTCCAGAAATTCCAGTTGTCATTATTTACTGTGATGCCCAACACTGATTTTTCCCACAGTTCCACTGTGTGGGGAATAGAAATTTCAAGAGAAGCAACAACTTAACACCCGCCAAAAATTATTTCAATGAGAATCAAATCCACTGGAAACCACATTCCTGGACCACTGTCGAGAAAAGCTGGTGTGGCTCTGCGACAATTAGAGCTCGTTTGGATTATTTCAAGCATGTATGGTATTTAAAATTTGCAAAAATATTCCTTTAAAACGCACACCCACTATGAGCTCTTGCTGAAAATGAATAAACAAGTAAAAGTAAAACTAGAATAATTAAAAAAAACACATGACAGCACATTTTATTTCAGTGCTCGATTCTGATTGGTTCGGATTCTTATTTCAGCCAATTTCATTTGTCAAACTGTTTAAGCCTTCTGTGGTTGCAGAGAGGTTGTAACCTATCTCAGCCAGACTACTGCAGGACCAACACACACACACACACACACACACACACACACACACACCTAGGGGCAATATGGAACAGCCAATTAGGCTAATGTGCATGTCTTTGGACTGTGAAAGGAAACCAGGGTACAAGGAGGAAACCCATACAAGCACAAGAACAACATGCAAACTCCACACAAAATGTGCCCTCGTTGAGCTCAGGACCTTCTGGCTGTGAGGCGGACATGCGAACCATTACTGCACCATGCCGCTTATTACAGTATCCAACCTTTTTTTCATTTTATTACAACAGACCACTGCTATGAAGTGGGCCACTAGCGGAAGCCATGAAGTTGTTTCAATATCAATCAAATCTTTAAAAAATATTCTAAAAATCAAAATTTTGTACATAGTCATCTAATAAATAATCTGGATAATGTATGGCGAGCTGGCAATCATCATAAAATAGACCCTTCGGGGTAACACAAAATCCCACCACATGTTGCCCTGTCAGGGTTTATTTCACAATAATGACTGACTCAGTGTGCATCATACTTTACTCACTAGTGTTTTCTGAAATTCTTTATTGTAGTCCTCAGGGAAAAATAAATTCTTCAAGATGTAATAAAAGAATCGGAGTAGAGGAAAGCCATATAAACAGCATATATATATATATATATATATATATATATATATATATATATATCCTAGAATGGCATGTCTGCTAATTTAGTTATTGAGTAAAGATGTCAAAAGATCTCCAGCTGAGGAGCAAGAAGACATCTGACTCCTCCAGAATTCATACACATGCAGCCTTAATGATGGTTCAAGCTTTATATATAAAAATAAATAAATAAAAATATGATGACAGGACAATGATCCAGCACTGTATTTTATACTACCAGCAGGCACCCAGGCTTAAAAAGATCAGTCTTGGGAATGTAAAGCGGCCTGAATGCTGTAGTGAGAGAGAGGAAGGTTTGTTTGAGGACAGGTTTGTTTTGGATCTGCAGGAGCTTGAGCATGTCCGTGTTTGTGTAAAACGCCTCTTATTCCTTTCACCACAAGCTGCTGAACAATATCTAATCCTCTCTCTCTCCCCCTCGAGCGTAATCTCCTTCTCATGTCCCGGGCTAAATGGGGGTAATGTTGAAGGTGCTGCTGTGGTTATTTTAGCGAGGAACATCCCAGCCTAGTTACGCCACTAAGGCTTTGCAGGGGAGGAAGAGGCTGAAATACTGAATGAGTGGAACGCATATTAGATAACCAGGTGTCAGGTTGGGTTAAAGATGGGGATTTCCAGGTTTCAACAGAAAAAGGAACCAAACAGAACTACTCACCCGAAATAATATTTAGCGGTCTGACTGTCTGATCTAATCCAACAGAAAACTCTTGAAATAGCTAAATTAGCCATCCATCATGCCCTCTGTTCTGAACTGTCAGTCAGTTTCACAGCCAAACAGTGCTAATGGAAATGAATGGCATGAAGAACAAAACAAGGGCAGGGAGGGAGAGGGGGACTTACACTTGAGAGAGAGAGAGAGAGAGTGTGTGTGTGTGTGTGAGTGAAAGGAGAGAGAGAGTGTGTGTGTGAGTGAAAGGAGAGAGGGAGGGAGAGAGAGAGAGAGAGTGAAAGGAGAGATGAGAGAGAGAAAGACTGTGAGTGTGTGTGATTCAAAGTAGAGAGGGGGGGGGAGAGAGCGAGAGAGAGAGAGAGACTGAGTCTGTGTAAGTGACAGGGGGGGGGGGGGAGAGTGTGTGTGAGTGAGAGAGTGAGTGAGAGAGAGAGAGAGCGAGAGAGTGCGTGCGCGCGCGCGCGCGTGAGTGTGTAGGAGGGAAATGCAGACAGAAAAACAACAACAACAGGTCAGGATGGGTTTCGGGTCATGGATTGAGGCAGGAAGTTTTCCGAGAGAGACAGAAAGAAGGAGAATGTAAGAGAAGGGACGGTGCTATTACTGTACAGTGAGCATGTTTACAACTCGAAATGGCTTGTCTCAGGCCAAGGGTGAGCGAGTGCCATGCTGAAACCCGACCAGCTCTGAGAAAAACAGATCTGGTGGCTGTGAGTCTGCGCAATTGCATGTACTGTATACACACACACACACACACACACACACACACACACACACACACACAAATATATAAATAAACACTATATTATACATTTGTCTTAAATTAATGAATTAATTTTTTTACACGTTTCCCTTTTACACTCTTTCTCTCTGTCTTCATTTGAAACACATTTTCAAACACAGGTCTCTGATAATAATAAATGATCATCATCTTCTCCCTCTCTGATTCCCAAAGAGACCACGAACACTACGAACCTCTGTCCTGAGGCCGAAGCAGATGGCGAGCTGTCATTAGTGTATTGTCTGTGCGGCTGCCATGTCTGATAACAGGCCGAAGTGAGTAGTGTGGCAGGTGCACTTAGACACACACACATACACGCGTTTCCCTTCCTGGCCATCTGCCACACACACACACACACACACACACACACACTCTCTCTCTCAAGAAACCTGAAAGATACAGGGTGACGGAGGTTGAGAAGGAGAGAGTTTGAATAGCTGTCTATTTATTTGTAGTATATCTACTCTAGGGACGTCTCTCTTCCCATCGGTTTCACTTCTGCACTGTTGTGATTTACATCACATGCAATGTCACTGGCAATACCATTGATTTACATGGAGCCAAATAAAAGGGTGAAAGGTCACCAATTCTGTTTTTAGTGTTTTTCATATTTAAAAAAAAAAGAAAGAAATGCGATCTGCCAGGACTTACGAAGGCTTGTGTACTTCCTCTACCTTGAGTAATGTTTTACACACTATAACATTGCTCGAAGTGATTTCCATACATTATCACTGGGCATTACAGTGTAAATATTAGGCACTGCTTGAAAGCGGAGCACCAAAAATGTTTGCAATTATTTTCACTAAAAAGAAAAAAAGATTAATATGTAACCTACCCCACTTTAATTGTATTCAAAAACTTATTTCTCCTCAAAAAGAGAAAAAATAAACAAAGAAATAAAAATCACAAAACTAAACAAAAAAAAGTTTTGGCTCACGGCTTCATGAGTTTTGCAGAAGTATGGAGCCCCTCAGAGCTCCAAGTTCGTTAGAATCCGAGATTACTAAAAGATCATTAAAAACCTACAACAGCGCCCTCGCTGGTGCATGTGAAGAAAGCACCATGTGAAACTTTTTTTACGTTTTTGGATCAGATTGACGTCTCATGATATTCACATGCTAGCTAGTCACCGCACCACTATGTTATCTGCAGTCGACTGACCATAACTGATTTTGATTAACCCGGTAGACGAAATTTGCAATGCGAAAATCCAGTCTGACCTTTAGTTATGCCTGTTCTATTGTATTTGCAAGACTTGGGGAAAGAAAAAAACAAAAAAAAATTTTTTAGAGCACTTTGTCCCTTTATCTGCATACTATCAAAAAAAAAAAAAAAAAAACACAAAACAAAACCAGTAGTGGATAAAATGTCAAACACACTGAACTTAAAAATAAATTTAAAAAAAATTTTAAATAAAGAAAAAGAAAAACTGGGTCACAATCATCCTGGTACTTAATTAAAACCTGTGCAGCCAATAGCATGACAGAAAATCCATCCAGTTCTCCTCCCACCTTCTGCTATTCTAATAGGCTCTTGTTTTCTTTTTTAAGCAAAGCAAACAAATAGAAGTACGCCAGATGAAAAATCAGAGCAACTACAAAACAAGGCAGCAAACCTCAGATATTTACGTCTTTCGGCAACTTTTCAACGTCTTTAGTTCTTCCAAAAGAAAACCTTATCAGTAACTGATAACATCGGGCCTGGTTTATTTTAGCTCTTTAACAAATCATTAAACATCCACCAGATATGATTTGTCCATTGAGAAGATAAAACATTTTTTTTTCCCCTCCTGCCACTCTCTTTGGTTTATTCCATACAAGTTGAGAAGGGGTGGGGTGGGGTTAATGAATTCAACATTACTAAACCCTTACCTTCACGGGTCACTGCTCGAGTGCAATCGGACGTGTTGTAATATGAACACAGTGGAGGATGGAAACAATTTGAAGTACATGCCATGGTGCACACCGCCACACGGAGCTGCGTGTTGGGCCGCATGCAAAAACAGCATGCGTAGTGAAAAGCTCAGGGCACTTTCATTAGTCATCGCCAACAGACTGCTCCAGCATGCGCGAGCACTGCATGGCATACACACCCACACATAATTCGTCAAATTATTAGAGCTAGCAGATCCTACGTTGGCTTTTCACACATGGGACATCACGAGCGGTGTGAATGAGCAAAACAGAAAGAAAGCGTTTTACTGGAATCTGCACACACGGTGAGCAAAAGTCGTCCTACTTGAGTTTCAAATGAGGTCTTGCTTTCCCTTCCCTGCCTAAGAACTGTACTTTTTTTTTAATTAAAAAATAAATAAATAAAAAATATTCGGCACCACTCCTCATGTATGCACGAAAACACACCTCTGTGTGATTCCATCACCATTTTTTCCCCTCTTTTATTGATATAATAATAATAATAATAATAATTTTTAATAATCTTTTATTGATATCAAGAAAAAAAACAAAAACAGGAACACTTCCTCTCTGCCCTTCCAACCCCCGAACCTGCAGTGCTACGCAGTTTGTTTACCACTGCACACAGCCCCAGCAATTCAGTACTTCTGAAATTCCAGGGAATTCCTCGGCATGAAAAACACCCTCTCTCTCTCTCTCTCTCTCTCTCTCTCTCTCAAAAACAAGGTCTCCTCATGTAAAGCTGAAATGGACGGTCAGAAAACAAATCATAAATGATGCATTGCATAATGACACAGAACACGTAGTGGTTTAGTGCTCCGACATGCGACATACTGAAGCCCCCAACCCCCTCCACCCCATTTTTCCCCCCTCAGGGATTTCGATTATATGACACATTCTCTCATTTTCCAAAAAAAAAAAAAAAAAAGAAGGAAAAACTACATAAAAACTCATGGCACTTCGTTACGTCTACGCACTATAATAATTTTGTCCAGTAAATAAAGCCAAATAATATATACTTTAACCAACTGAATATGCAAATAATGATTAAAGTAGAGGAGGATATAAAACAAATGGTCCAAATTCTAGACACCACAGCTAAATATTTCATGCATAGCCATTGATCTAGTTATTTATTTATCGTCTCTATTTTACTGAGGACTTCTGTTGCCACTGGATCCCTAACGGACATGCTTCATCATGTGTGAACTGCAGATATGATCCATAACAAACTGACAAACTCTTTTAACAGCTCACCTTTGACAATGGTCACTGTCTCCTTGAATCCCAGCGAAGCATACGGGCTGTCGTGTAGACCGTGTATTCCTCCTTTGCAGGAACTCAGAGTCTTGAATCCCATCATATTTTCATAGGTCCCGAACTCTCGGTTTTCCATGAGGTTTAAGGCGATATAATTCAGACCATGCTGGAACCCTGCAGAAGTCTCTTTGCACATGGGGCTGCCGTATTCCTCGTCGGAACCCTCGCTGCTCCGGACCGAGACGTTCTCAACAGAGGCAGAACTGTGCCGCTTGGACTTGTGTGCGAAAGAAGGAAACACCGGCATTACGGTGGTGGTGGACGAGAAGGTTTCCGAACTGTGCCGTCTCCGACCCCGTGGGTCTGCTCGGATCACCTTTGCCTCCCCGTCGGGGTCAATCGTAGTGTTCGGTAAGAGGAAGGCTCCTATTCCGGACAAGCTCTTTTCATTCAGGGTAAGCCGCTGTACCAGGTTAGTTGGGCTAGCCGTATCGGCCGCACTGTTTTCTGTAATGATGGAGGGGGGTATGTGCGCATCATCAAACTTCATCTCAGCATAGTCCTCTTTCCTGACTCTGGGCGAACAGGAGGTGTTCAGCTCCTCTGAGACATGTGTGCCCTCATCAGATGAGCATGGACAGTTGGTGAGCTCTGGGATTTCGTACAGGGAACTCGAAAGATTTTCTTCTGATTTTGGGGAATGTAAGTTCAGGTCAAAGTTCATGTAGTCACAAAGTGGGGAACGTTTCCTTATGCCGTTAAGGCTGGGTGATGAAGTCTGGCTGTCCACTGACCCTGAAGGCAAACAGTGCCTTGCAGTGTCACGGAACTCGATGTTGATATACTCCCCGGGGCTTTTTGGCTCACTGGGAAGGGGATGCTCATTCATTCTTGGAAGCATCCTCAGCGTATCCAGAGATAATCTGTTCTGCCTGCTGACGCGTGCTCTGTGAAAGAATCCATCGTTCCTACCATGCTTCAATGGGAGAAGTGTGGAGGGGCTGGGCAATGACAGCCCAGAATTTGTCTCCTCTCCTTGTTTATGTCCCTGAGGACACATTAAAACGTACGGGTCGTCTTCTCTCTTCGGAGCTTCGTGCTTGTTAGAATTTAGCAACAACGAGGGTCGCTGTGCTGGTGCGCACCCTCCAATGAAATAGTCCGGTGGCGTTGCTGAGACGTATGGATCGACAGGTGACATGTTCATATATTCCCCGTTTCCTACTCTGACATCAGTGCCCTCTAACAAGGATTTGGACCCAGAACACATCTTCATGTACCCACTGTCTTCCAGTGAACCAATGCTGGGAGAACTGGTGGTGCCTTGCCTACCTGTGGCCTGAGGGTGGGACCTGGGATTGATGATCTGCTTGGGGGCTGAGACGCACATGGGACTCATGGCCATGTAATGGTCAGTTTTGCTGCCTTGTAATGCCACACCTGGTGACATGGGCATGTAGCCATCATCACCTTGGGTGCTGACAGAGCTCCTGCTTGAGCCAATCTCAAGGTCCCCATAATCTTCAGGGTATGAAACCTTTGGAGAAACGGAGTGTGTGCCGTGTCCAGAGTTGCCGTTCGCATACACCGCCCACATCAACATATATTCATCAAGTGATGCTGATGACTGCTGAGAGGGAGCCCGAGGTTGTTGTGGTACTGTAAGGGAGTATGCTCTCTTCCTGTATAACTTCTCCAAGTCCCACTTTTCTCTGCTAGAAACCTGGATCTTATTCAAGGAGTTGTTTGATGGACTGTCCATCAACATGTATCCATGGAGATCTGTGATTTCACGGGAGGGGGGCGTTCCAGAAAAGGATGAAGGTGTATTGCTCCGGTTAGCTGCGTTGTATTTTGCATCTCCTGGGCTGGACCCGTAATCATCACATGACAGGAAACCGGTGTCGCTAGGCGACCCAGAGACTGAACCATTGCAACTTGAAGGTTTGTGTACCACTGAAGTGAAGGTAGAGCCATTCATGCTAGCCGAGGAGAGGCTCAGTGGGCTTATGGAAGATGGTGAAGAATGAGATACAGGCACTGACATAGACATGGACCGGCTGTGATGTAGACGCGATGCTTCACACGTACGGTATCCCGCAGAAACCGTGTTGGACCTGCTCATGTGGTGACGGACAGTAGGGCTCCCGTTTTCTGACACCGTCACGGATACCGGCCTCGCCACGGTGTCTTCGCCCTCGCTGGCTGTGCGTATCCGACAGGAAGTGAACTTGTTGATCGGCGAAGTGGTCGCCACACTGTCCGTCCTTGACCTCCTGACCAACCCCGTCTGACTGGGAGGCAAGTTGTTCAGGTTCCTTCGGGTGGGCACGGATATGGGGTTGGAGCCCGAGGACTGGCTTTTGCTGCGTGGTCGGAACTCGGACGACTCTTTCATAGCTTTCATGGCCTCCAGTATGGTCTCGTGGATGTTCTGCGCCACTACGGAGTCGTCCGCTTGCATCCAGAGCTCCCCAGGTCCGGTCGAGGCAGATCTTCCCACCTCGATGAAGAAAAAGCTCTCGGAGTGACCACACCGCCTGATGTTCATGAGCTGCAGGCTGACAGATGGAACTTCGGTGTTGAGTTTCACGAAGCTGATCGATCGACTTGATAAACACAACCTGTAAACTCCAGTGATGTTCCTCGTTTGTCCAAGTCCTTTCGACTTCAAATTCACCTGCCAGACCTCTTTGTAAGCAGCGTTTCCTGGTGTAATCATACCATAATTACCGTCATCAAAACCGACTAATGAGGATGCAGAGCTGGTGACCGCACTGTCGTACACTTTCCCCTCACTCATCAGACTCGTGAGCTCTCTGTACCAGCTCTCTTGTTCGTTTTCATTGTCAGCAGCGACTGCAAAATATTCATCCTTGGTATAAAGCGCGATCAAGTGCCTGTGTTTGGCGTCCGCGCGCTTGTTTATGCTCAAGCACGAGTCCAGGGAGATGACTCTCTTCGCACAGGATTTGTTTTTCCACTTCTTCTCGCTCTCGTAATATTCCAACCGGGCTGCCAAGCAGTCGCCGGGCTCTTTCAAAACAAAAAATCTCCGGTGTCCGTGCTTCTGTTTTTTCAGGTATCCACTTTTCCTGACGTTATTCGAACGCATGTTGACGTTTGATAACAAGGTCCCTCCTGTGAGTGGCGGACTCGCCATCCAAACGCGTCAAAAATACAGTATTCCGCTGTAAATATTTTCAAAAGCAAAAGAAAAAAATAAATACAAATTCCAACTCAAACTGATACTGAAGAAGAGTTCCGTCTCGTCCGGATTTGAGAGCTTCGTGCCGGTTCGCCTCAGAATGACTGAACTATAAGTAGGAAAAACAACGCGTGACGTTTACACACACACATATCCGAGCTTTGGTCAGTCAGGAAAACACACAGTCATATAAGGCGGTGCAACCGTTAAGAGGCGTGCCTGTCAATCACACGAGCACGGCTGCTCATTGGACTCATTGGTCGGCTGAAAAAGAGTCGCATTTGGATGAGCCAATCAGCGTTGAGACGCACCCCCGCTCGGCGAATCCTGCGCACGCAAACGGTTCCTTCCTCCTCCTCCTCCTCCAGTCCTGATTTGAATACACTGCGAAGATGACACACGTTATATACTGTACAAACACTGTGATGCGTTTCTTCGTCAGAATGCATGTGCACAGTTAAAAATATCAGCTACCATAAATAGCCCCACTATTTACACGCCACATTTCTGGTATTACGAAGTAACATTATATATGTGTATATATATATATATATATATATATATATATATATATTTATTTTATTTTATTTTTATTTTTTTTGAAGTTTATATTGTCCAGAGTTTGTTACCTAATACCCCGTATGAATAAATAGCCCCTAGACTATTTTTATGCTTTTCCTGACTCGTTAATTATTTGAACTTGTTATATAGCCTGATGAAAACCGCCGTAATACTGTACTGTTGGTTAATTGTGTAACTGATCCACTATGAGGTGTATTCGTGTAAAAACAACAACTACCGTTAAAACCGTTACAACCGGAAACTGTTACGTCATGATTTTTGCTCTCATTTATAGACATTGATCAACGTTGGATTGCTGAATAAATAAAGAATTATCTTTCAAAACGCAATCATTCACTAAACAAAATAATAATAATAATAATAATAATAATAATAATAATAATAATAATAATAGTGGTAGTAATAGTAGTAGTAGTAGAATAAAATTCACAAGCAGTCTCTAGCTTTTTATTTTTCCATTTGCCCTATTTTTTTTCCTCTATGTGTGCTACTTATTTATTTATCCTCATTAACTACCACCATACCTAAAACTGCTGCGAATACCACTACCACCACCACCACCCCTACTATGACCAATACAACTACCACCACGCCTACTCTCCTCCCACCACCACCTCTACTCCTACTAAAACTACCACTGCCACACCTTCTACTCATACAATCACCACTCCCACCACACCTACTACTATCACCCCTACTACACTATAACCAAAACCACCACTCCTCCAACTACCAATAGAATTATTGGTATTATACCCTAACCCTAACCCTAACTACCACTACCGCCATCCCTATTACTACCAACCCTACTATATACTACTACCAAAACCCCTACTCCTACCATTAGAACTACCACAACCTCCACCACCCTGACTACTGATTACCATCACAACCCTTTTACACTAAGACAGTACAACTATCCCTTTCACGATAATAGTAATTACTACTGCGACAAATACAACAACCCTTTTTAATTTTTGCATTTATGCTTTCCTACAGTTCCAAATACAGACACTGTTCCGTCACAACGTAAACAACACCTACTTTGTGTCTTTGGCTGGGCGGCCCCAGATTCAAAAAGTTGCCTCACATGCATTTCTGATTTCTTTCGTTTCAGGGTTTCAGCATTACTGCTTTGACAGTTTCAGAAGTTTGTGCGACAGTAACGCTCATGTGGGATCAGAACAGATTATACTGTACTAGCTTTCTTTCCCATGCACTTCAGTGAACCTTGGGCACCCATGACACTTGCCAGTTCACGGGTTGTCCATTCTTAGACCACCTTTCGATGACACTTACCAGATACACAGCACAAGACCTGTTGTTTTGTAGATGAATAGACAAGACACAATGTGGGCCTTACTAAAGTCACTCAGGTCCTTACGCCTGCTCATACCTTCTGTTTCCAACACATTAGAAATGACAATGGCTTAATGTATCTCACTGCCTTTGAGGCTTCACTGGAAGAAGACAATCTATATTATTCACATTACCTGTCAGTGGTCATAATGTTTTTAAAATTATGGCTAGTCGGGGCCTATTTATTTCCAAGATGGCAGTTCTTGTGGGTTATACACAAATAGATAGTTGATGTTTGCCCCTTAATTTAAAAGAAATGCAAAATTGTGTGACAAACGTTACAGTAATGCTATCATTGGTTCATCCAGCCAAAAGTCAAAGGAGAAATGAAGGTCAACAGTACAACCTAGTGGTCACTTTTGGATCTGCCTCGATATTTCATGACCTAATCTTCTTCTGGGTTATCAAAGGCTGGCATGTCTCTCTCTCTCACTGTCTATGGTGAGAAGCATGTACAAGAACCATTGCTAGTCTCTTTAAACATGGGTTAGCATAATACTAAGGTCTTTAAATCAACAAAGAATAATTTTAAATAGTTATGCTATAAACATTAGGCCACATAAGTACGCACAAATCAGAATAATATTATTTTATCATGTTCTTTAAAGTATGTCTCCACTACCAGTGTAGTTTTTTTTTTAAATAGTTTGTTGTTCTCTTGAAGGGTGGCATGATGATACAGTGGTTAGGACATCCTCCTCACAGAAGGCCTGGGTTTGATTCCCGGGCTCGGGGTACTTGTGTGTGGTGTTTCTATGATCTCCTCATGCTTGAGTGGGTTTCCTCAGGGTACGCTGGTTTCTTCTCACAGTCTATAAACATGCATAGAAGACTAACTGGCACAAAAATAGAAACAATTATTTTTTCCCCATGTGTACAATTGGCATTCCAGTAGCCACAATGCCTCTGACTCTGATCAAATTTCCCTCTTCCATGGACAACTCTTTGGACTTCCTGATAGTTTATTATTTTGAAAAACAAATAATAATTTTAACTGTAGCGATAAGAACGGCGGTAGATCGCTAAAGCTAACTCACAAGTAAGCGATATAGCCAAGGAACACAGTAGTGTGATGTCGTTATTTGTTGACTTCAGCCAAAAGTATTCATGATAGAAATGGTGTCTCCTGGAACATTTTTAAATATCATTGAATATGTAATAATATTAATTAATTTTAATTTCACGCCAACATTTTGCACCGTCCAAAATTTTACACCAAGTTTGTGAATACAGACCATTTGTCTCAAATTCAACCATTTCCAAAAATATGTGAATTGCAGTTTGAATGTATTCAATTCCCTTTGAAGGGCAGTGATGGCCCGGTGGTAGGATGCTAAATTACTGATACCAATGTCCTTGAGACAGGGGATCGGTGTCACTGCTGTCCCTTCAATGCAGCTAACTGGGTTATCAAAAGGTCGGCCATGTCTCTCACCGTCTCTGGTGAGAGCTTCATGTAAAAGGACCATTGCTGACTTTTGTCAAGAGTAGCTGCATAACCGTCAGCGTGTTTCTGCCCTGCAATGGCCCAGAGTGTACTCTGCCCTCACCCATTGTCAGCCGACATGCTCGCCAGCCTTCCTGTAGCCCTAATTTGGATTAAGCGGTTCAGAAAATGAATGAATGCGAGTCAGGTCTTACATTTTCTCTGTAGGTCTTACAGCTGGTATGTCGTTTTCTCCCTCTCTGGTCTTTAATGCATGCCTTGCTTGTATCCCGAGAAACTGTGAGAATTGGAGTGAGGGAAGGTATGTTTCCAATCTGATATGGGTAGCTACAGGTACAGCTATGCGGACGATGAATACAGGTGCATTCTGATGCATTCTGTATTAGCTACAGAGCTCAGATGGGGTACAGCAGGAAGAGAGCGATAGTAGACCAGACTTGAAATGGCACACACGTGAACAGCCTCTATGGAAAGCACTGGCCAGATTCTTTTGATGTTACTGAGAAGAAAGCCACTTCAGTGAGTCATATCTGCAAAGCAAGATGAAAATCAATAGTTGATGGTTATGCCAAGGCCATCATGACCCAAATTTTCCAACATTTTGAAAAGTGTCATAATATCTAGTCTAGATTTGATTCTTGGAACATGGAGGTCAGGTTTTAAAAAAAAAAAAAAAAAAAAAAAAAAGTTCCTAGCCATATCTGGTATCAATAACATTATCTGTATTAAATTTTACACATCTGACATTTTACACGACCTGTGCATATATTTTTTATGGCCCTAGTGACCTTGGGTGGCACGGTGGCATAGTGGTTAGTACGTCTGCCTCACAGCAAGAAGGCCTGGGTTCAATTCCTGGCCTGGGTGTTTCTGTGTGGAGTTTGCATGTTCTCCCTGTGCTTGCGTGGGTTTCCTCCCACAATCCAAAGACATGCACAGTAGGTTAATTGGCTGTTCTAAATTGCCTGTAGGTTCGCATTGTGCAGAAGGCAATGGCAAACCACTGCACTAATCCTGCCAAGAAAACCACCATGATGATGATAACCAGGGTGTTATCCTTCATGGTGGGTTGCCAATGGTCATCCTACGACTCAGGCACTAGATTGATCGATAGATAGTGACCTTGAAAAAAATAGGTCAAGGTGACACAGATTGAGCAGGTATAAATTTGACACCAAGTATAAATGGGTATACAAATTATGAACTTGAACCAATAAAAAAAAAAAAATAAAATTGTACCATGAAGTGTTACTCATAATTTTTGATTAATTGACCGCTGGGACCTTGAAAAATAAGTCGAGGTGACCCAATTTCAATAGGCTGTTAGGGCATGCTGTAGGGACCATCAAACATGACCATCAAAAAAATCCAAGAACCGGCTCTTCTGAAATACTGTATTAAGACGTGACCACTGTGGCGAAGGATAGCAACAGTACAATCAGATACAATATAAAATGAGTGAGAGCTTTTCATGCAATGCCAGAATGGTTTTCTTCACCATAACAGATGCATTACAATGACAGGAATATGGTGGAGATCAGCATGACATGAATCAGGCCAGCATGGGAGTGAAGGTCAATCGTACTGTATAGTTGCTCCAAGTGCAGAGATAAACTTAAAAAAAAAAAAAATTGTCTCAACACAGTAGACAAGTGATATCCATATGAAGTAAAAAAATAATAATTTAACCAGCCTTTATTTTAATTTATACAGTCAGTTTTCGAATATGTAAAATCATATTAATCATCATCACAGTACTGTTCATGAAATAAAATGCCATAAAACAGAAATTCAAGGATTTGCACATGAATATTTAGGGAGGAGTATTTTAAACAAATTAGTTTTATCAAAACAGAATTGTTTACACCATAAAGCACACATCCAAGCCTGTAAGCGCCACTGTAGGTAGGACCTGTACCAGAGCAGGACAGTCTGAGGCAGACGGGATAAGAACAAATCGAATCAGTTCATATTTTCTTGACACAGAGTAACACGACTGATTGTGGGTCTTAGACTGATCTGAGGACAGCAGTCGGTCTTGTTTTGTTTTATTCCTGAGATGGCAGCACTGTCGGTCAGTGTAAAGAGGTCATGATACGGGTAACATTTTTAGTGACTCTGACGATCTCCTTCTTAACACACATTCACCCTTTTTCTTCCCCAGAGACTCAAAAATCTCAAATAGTGTCCAAAAAAAAAAAAAGTAAAGAAAAAAAGGTGATCGAATTCATAAAAACACAGACCACGCCACCGCTGGAATCCGATGCAGGACTCAACCAAGCCAGACAGTCTAATACCAAAGCAAGTCTTCAAGACTTTCTGTCATTCTTCAGTGGCAATATGACTTCAATGTTTATTTAAGTCCTCACTTTGATTAACGATTCATAGAAACTTGACGTCTAATATTCTTCATACACAACATCCACTTTTCTTCTTGTCTTCTTCCTTACAGGATTCCAGGCATACAGTACCTGACTCCGTCTGTGTTTGCGCTTGTTTTCGGATAATGGATGGCAGCAGTAGCTCGAACAGGGTCTCAAACAATACGTCGACTTTGTAGCCTGTCTTTGCACTCGTCTCGAAACACATCTGCTCAGCACGTGGGAGGATGGCGATGTCAAGGGCCTTGTAGCGAATTATGCGATTGTAGAGAGCAACAGCGTCCTCCTGGGACACCTGCTTATGGACAGTAGGAGTGTATTGGGGGTTCGGGTCTGTCACTGTGTCCTCGATGGTCGTGACCTGGGCAAGGGGGTCGGTAAGGTCAGCCTTGTTGCCTACAACAGCGAAAATACAGTCTTTGTTTGCCGAGTCAGTGAGGGACAGGAACCGTTCTTCAAGCTGCATCAGACTCTGCCAGCTGGTCACATCATATGTCAGGATGATGGCTGCCGCACCACGACAATACATCGAACCCAGACCGTGGAACTGCTCACGACCTGAAATTTTATGGGAACAAAGTTGATTATAAACAGTGAGTGAGTGAATGATTTTACATCCTAGCCAACTATATTTCAGTTATATTCAGGATGAGAACAATTTTGAATCAAAACACTTCTTAAGGCAGAAACATGCTGAAGGCAATCCAATGACCTACTGGGTTTTTTGTTTGTTTGTTTGTTTGTTTTAAGACGGCAATGGTTCTTTTACTGTGCATGCCTCCCACCACAGACAGTGGATACCATTGCTGGCCTTTGATAACCTGGTTAGCTGCACTCGGGTCTACATTGACAGCTTGGTGGTAGTGGGGCTTGAACCACTGACCTTCAGATCAGTAAGCCGGCACCTTAACTTTAACCACAGGATCCATTTCATAAAGACTCAAAAAGCCACTTTCCAACCTGCTTAATCCTTCTATTAGGCTCATGAGGAGGATGAAACCTACTTCAGCCGACACTGGGCGAAGGCAGGGTACATCACAGGAAAACACACACAGCCATTCACACTTCGATCCACACATAAGGGCGATTTAGAGTAACCGATTTTAACCTAAATAGGCACGTCTTTAGACTGTAGGAGGAAACCAAAATACTTGAAAGAAACCCAAACAGGAATAGGGATAGCATACAAAACCCCACACTGTAACACCGAAGCCTGGGACTCAAACCCAGAACCTTCATGATGTGAGAAGGACATAATAACTGCTATGCCACCAGGTCAACAAAATTAATAAACGACCAATGGCTCTTCTTCATTTCCTTGTGAACTTGCATATCCGAACATGTGAAAGCTACATCTGATGAATCTCTGGAACTTCCATCATTGCATAATTTGCTCAGTCATGCTAGAGAGTGAGAAGGAAAAATTCTGGTGAAAGGCAACATTTCCTCTGTTCCTGTTTTGTATCATGTAAAAGAAGAGGAAGAAAAAGAAGGGGCAAAAAGTACAGAGAGGAAACCCCGCATTCAGTTCCAGTGAAACCAGTGAGAAGGTGTCTGATGTAGAAATGATAATATACCTAAACATTGTGACAGAACCAGAGTTTAATATATTACCACTGAACATTTAGGTTTAAGTTGTACAAATACACCACATGTGGACACGGACTGGTTATGGAACCTCCTCGCAAGGCGACTGGAGGTCATGTTTCGAGGAAGCCGCAAAAACAATAAGGTTGACAATGGTACAGTAATTTAGAAACTTCTTTCCAGAATTTGCTCATCAGCATTTAGCTTTGTTTAGGACAGGTGTTCAGACCAGGTTGGATTTCCAACAGGGTTATGTACATAAGAAGTGGGGATGGATTAGTGGTGAAGCTGACGGGTTACTGATCTGAATGTCAATGGTTCAATCCCCATTATTGGGCCCTTGTGCAAGGCCCTTAACATGCAACTGCTCAGTTGTATAAAAATTATAATTCAGTTGCTCCGGATATGAGTGTCTGTGAAATGATGTAAATATAAGAACCATTTTGTGTCTCCTGACTTTAAAAAAATTATTTAGATACGTACTTATTTCGTCACTAATAATAAAAGTGAACAAATAAACACCTGAGTGAGTGTATGCTTACATTTCTCTTAGTTCTTGAATGAACAAATGAGTGTTATTTTATAGCCTCATGAGAGTCTTTTTATTAAACACAATTTAGTTTAAAAAAAAAAAAAAAAAAAGTGACTTATGTAGTTGTTAGCACATCCACCTCACAGCAAGAAAGCCCTGGGTTCAAGTCCCGGGCTTGGAGATAGCATTTCTGTGTGGAGTTGTCCCCACCCCATCCCCTATTCTTGCGTTTCTATCCTCTGGGTATACTGGTTTCCTCCCACAGTCTATAGACATGCACAGTAAGCTAACTGTCTGTTATACATTTCCCATAGGTGTGAATATGAATAGGTGTACGGGTGTTGGACCTGTGAGGAAGTGAACTGTTCAGGGTGTACCCCACCTTTACCCAGAGTTGGCAGAGACATACTCCATCCTTCCCATGACCTTAATAAGATTAAATACAGTACTTCTGAAAAAATGTGACATCATGTTGCAGTGGTTAGCACCTCCACCTTACAACAAGAAGGTCTGGGCTCAATTCCCAGGATCAGTCATTTTGGAGAGAAGTTCACATGTTCTCCCAGTGCTTGCGAAAGTTTCATACAGGCAACGCTGGTTTCCTCCCACAGTCCAGAAACATGCAAAAAGACAAACTGGCTATTTCAAATCAACCCGAGGTGTTAAGTAGGAATGTAAAGGGTTGTATGGGTGATTACCCTGCAATAGACTGGTAAGCTGTCCAAGGTGTACCCCACCTTCGACCAGAGTCGGCCGAGATGGGTACCATCCTCCCCCAATTAGGATTGAGAGGCTTAGAAAATGAGTGAATGAATGAAATCCAGAGATTTAATGTCACATTATTATTTTTTTTTTTAATCTGACTCTCTGTAAAAACCAAACAACCTTGAAACAACCTGTTGGTTATTCTACAGATATTAAGTTATAGTTATTAAAGCCTTGAAGAAAATTTGGTTGTCATGGCAGCAAGACATACATTTAAATGGAAATAAAAAATTAAAAATACATATGAACATCCATACAGACAGTCTAGAAAAACAAACAAACAAAAAAAAAAAACCACTGGAAGACACTGAGAACTCTCTCACAGATTCCAGAACAACTTTAAGACTCATTAATTGTAAAATTTATGTGAATGGTTCAATTTAAATTTGAAAACATTTTAGAGACTGTGAGTTTTTTCAGTTTAGTTTATAGTTTTGTTCATTATAATTTTTAAAGCAGTTACACTCAAGCCAAATGAATCACGTGATCTCGAAGAACTTTCTGGAAAAGTGAATTCTGAGAGGATGAAACTCACCTGCTGTGTCCCAGATGGAAATATTGTAGGGTCCCCACTGTTTAAGGAAGAAAGCTCCTCCAACTGTGCTCAGGGTGTCATTAAAGCTCCTCTCCGTGTATCTGTGGAGGAGAGAAGTTTTCCCAACGTTTATATCTCCAAGAATTACCATCTTGATATCAGGTTTCCTCATCTTCCTCGATGCGGGCATTGCGATAGTGTTTAAGAGTAAAAAATAAAGAAAGAATTAAAGCCGAGTTATTTTATTATTGGTCGTATTTTTTATCTTCGATTTAAAAATCCTGTCACATCAAGTTCTGGTCATGTGTTTTCACCAAAAAAATTTCCTCAGACTCTGCCCTGACTGGGAATAAAAATCACACCCGTTCTCGTTTTCACTCATGAATAAATAATGACGACAGCGGAAGTTGGGGAGGGGGATTGCACGCGCTCGGGGGGAACATGACTTCTTGAAGCATTGTGCAATCTTGCAAGTGTATGTCGCGGTGAAGAGGACAAATTATTTACACGTGACAAAAAACCACTCCCTGACGAAATCTTAGTTAATATTTGGTGCATTTTAATGTGGGAAACGTGTTAATGTGAACTACAGACTCACAATATTTCATTTTTTATATTTATAGAAATCTCCTGAAATAAAATTCCAAAAAATTATTGAGAAAATTCTTTGTATTAAGGATTTGTTGTGTTGATGGGATATGGTGGTATAGTGGTATACTGCCTCACTGCAAAAAGGTCCTGGGTTCAAGTACCTGGCTCAGTGCTGGCATCTCCTGTGTGGAGTTTCCATTTTCTCCCAGCTTGTGCGGATTTCCTTCAGAAATCCCAGTTTTCCTCTACAGTCAGTCCCAAGACATGCACATTAGGCTAATTGGCTGTTCCAGATTGCCCCATGATGTGAGTGGAAGTATGAATGGTTGTGTGTGCGATGATCTGGCGAGCTGTTCAAGGTGTGCCCTGCCTTCACCCAGTGTCGGCTGAGATAGACTCCAATCTCCCGGTGATGTTGGGTTAAACATTTTGGTAAATGAATGTCTCTCATCTCATCTTCTTCCGCTAAGTCCAGGGTCGGGTTGCGGGGGCAAGCAACCTGAGCAAAGAGGTCCAGACGTCCCTCTCCCCAGCCACTTCCTCCAACTCTTCCGGGGGGGGACACCAAGGCGGTCCCAGACAAGTCGAGAGACATAGTCCCTCCAGCGTGTTCTAGGTTGACCCCGGGGTCTTGTCCCCGTTGGACATGCCTGAAACACGACACCAGGGAGGCGTCCGGGAGGCATTCTGACCAGATGCCCGAGCCACCTCAACTGGCCCCTCTCAATGCGGAGGAGCAGCAGATCTACTCCGAGCTTTCCCCGAATGGTAGAGCTTCTCACCTTATCTCTAAGGGAGAACCCCACCACCAGGCGAAGGAAGCTCATTTCAACCGCTTGTATCCGCGATCTTGTTCTTTTGGTCACTACCCAAAGCTCGTTGAAAGCTTTCTCCAAATCCACAAAACACATGTGGATAGATTGGGCAAACTCCCATGCCCCTTCCAAGACCCTGTGGAGCATATAGAGTTGGTCAAGAGTGCTACGGTCAGGATGAAAACCACATTGTTCCTCCTGAATCTGAGATTCGACAATCGGTCGGCTCCTCCTCTCCAGTACCCCTGCATAGACTTTCCCGGGTAGGCTAAGGAGTGTGATTCCCCGATAATTGGAACACACCCTCCGGTCCCCCTTCTTAAAAATTGGGACTATCACTCCAGTTTGCCAATCCAGAGGTACAGCCCCCGATGACCACGCGATGTTGCAGAGACGTGTCAACCAAGACAGTCCTACAGCATCCAGAGCCCTGAGATATTCAGGGAGGATCTCATCCAACCCTGGAGCTCGACCACTGAGGAGCTTTTTGACAACCTCAGTGACCTCCACTCCAGTGATGGGCAGATCTCCACCCAAACCCCCAGGGTCGTCCTCCTCCACGGAGGGCGTGTTGGTGGGATTGAGGAGGTCCTCAAAGTATTCCCTCCACCGCTCGAGGACATCCCCAGTTGAGGTGAGCAGCTCCCCACCTCCACTGTAAACAGTGTTTATGGAGAACTGCTTCCCCCTCCTGAGGCGTCGGATGGTGGTCCAGAACCTTTTTGAGGCCAACCGATAATCACCCTCCAGGCCCTCACCGAACTCCTCCCACGCCTGAGATTTTGCATCTGCGACAGCCTCGGCTGCAGCATGTTTGGATTGCCGGTACCTGTCCGCTGCCTCGGGAGTCCCACAGGCTAATAAAACCTAATAGGCCAACTTTTTCAGCTGGATGGCACCCTTCACCACAGGTGTCCACCACCAGGTTCGGGGTTACCACCACAACAAGCACCGGCAACCTTCCGGCAACAGCTATGGGCTGCCACCTCAGCGATGGAGGCATGAAACACGGCGCATTCGGATTCCATGTCACCCGCCTCCTCCGGGACGTGGTTGAAGCTCTATCAGAGGTGGGAGTTAAAGGCCTCTCGGACAGGGGACTTCGCCAAACATTCCCAGCAGACCCTAATTACCAGGTTTACTAATCTGGAAAGCAGCCTCCCCCACCACCGAAGCCAGCTCACCACCAGGTGGAGATCGGTAGACAGCTCAGCTCCTCTGTTCACCTGAGTGTCCAGAACATACGTCCGCAAGTCCAGTGACACGACTACAAAGTCGATCATCGAACTGCGACCTAGGGTGTCCTGGTGCCAAGTGCACTTATGGACACCCTTATGTTTGAACATGGTGTTCGTAATAGACAAATTGTGACGAGCACAGAAGTCCAACAATGAAACACCATTCAGGTTCAGACTGGAGAGGCCGTAGCTACCGATCACACCCTTCCAGGTCACACTATCGTTGCCCACATGGGCGTTGAAGTCTCCCAAGACAACGAGTGAGTCTCCCGAGGGAGCATTATCCAACACACCCCCTCAAGACTCTAAGAAGGGTGAGTACTCTGAACTGTCATTTAGTGCATAAGCACAAATAACAGTCAGGACCCGTCCCTCCACCTGAAGCTACCCTTTCGTCAACCGGTGAGAACCTCAACATTTCGGCCCTGGACGGGGGGCAACAAGAATGCTCACACCAGCTTGCCGCCTCTCCCCATGAGCAACTCCAGAATGGAATAAGGTCCAGCCTCTCTCGAGATGGGTGGTTCCAGAGCCCAAGCTATGAGTTGAGGTGGGCCCGACTATATCTAGTCGGTATCTCTCCACCTGACACACCAGATAAGGCTCCTTCCCCACCAGAAAGGTGACATTCCATGTCTCGAGGGTCAGAGTCAGTAACTGAGGATCGGTCCGACAGAACCCATGCCTTCGACTGCCACCCAACTCACATCGCACCCAACCCCTAAAACTCCTCCCACGGCTGGTGGGTCCATGGGAGGGCGGACTCATCTCTCCTTTTCGGGCTAGGTCCGGCCAGGCTCCATGGGCAGAAGCCCAACCACCAGGCGCTCGCCTTAGAGCCCCTCCCCCAAGCCTAGCACCAGGGGGGGGGGGACCCCGGTGCCCCGCGTCCCGGCAAGACTGTACCCTTGTCTGTTTCTTGGTCATAGAGGTCTTCTGAATCTCTCTTCGTCTGGACCTTCACCCAGGACCTGTTTGCCTTGGGTGACCCTACTAGGGGCATTATGCCCCCGACAACATAGCTCCTAGGATCATTAGGTCACGCAAACCCCTCCACCACGATAAGGTGGTGATTCAGGGAGGGGTAAATGAATGTATGGATATTTCGAAATAATAAAAAAATATATTTATAATATAATAAATAAATATCCATAAATGAATGTATGGATATTTATTTTGCAAATTGCAATGCGATGTCTAGCAGCACCACCTGAAGCTATTTGGGTCTTTCTGTGTAAAGTGGGCCGCCTCCATTTTTCCTGGTTTCCTCCCATGGTCCAAAAACATACAACTTGGGTCAGATCGATACTCTAATTTGGGTTGTTCAGTTCTGTGTTAAATCTGCAATTGGCTTACAATCTGCTCAGGGTGTAACCCATCTTTCACCTAGAGTCAGTTGGAAATGAAATTTTATTTGAATAGCACTTTTTACACGTGACATTGTCGCAAAACAGCTTTACACAGTGAAAGTAGGTGCTTACAAAGTAGAAAGGAATTTAAACATTTCCTTTTACCCCTACATAGGCCTCATGAGCAAGCCAGCGGAGACGGGGGCAAGAAAATGATTTCAGCTCACCCGTGACTCCCAGTTGATGAGCGATTGTCAATTGATAGTGAAAGAGTAATTCAACATCCTATCTTCTTACTTGCATATTACATTAGTAATTTTTTGTAATACCATAGTTTATTGCTTTGTTCTCTAAGAACAGTTCCCAAGACTTGTTTCTGGTCAACATCAATTCTTTTGATCAAATGCATTATTTCCTGTGTTGCCACACCCTCCAAAAATGGGATATTATGCAATTGAGGGATAATAATGCGGTAAAACAAACCGTTACCATCATGATTTCCTATAAAAGATCTACACAGGGAAGTCCGAGGCTTTGAGAATCAAAGTTGGGTCATTCGCTAATACATGAATGAGAAAATTATGGCAATGGTAAAAAATAATTGCAATCAATGTTCCTCAAAGAAATATGGGATGGTATTTGATTACTTCACCTTCTACACTGCATAATATCGATTTAAACAAATCAAGGAAAATGGAAGAATTTAGGTAAGGGCACAAGCCTAAGCTCTCACACCCAAAAATCGGCATCGTTCATCATTAGCTGATAAAACTACATGGCTGTTGGAATTAATTCAATAGACCTAAGTCAGGCAATACAACAGTTACATCTACAAATCCGAGTTAAAGGTTTATAGTTCCAAAAGGAAACCAGATGTTAATTCTGCCCAGTGGTGCTGTCGACTCCTCTGGTATTTGACTCATCTGAAAACGACAGTGAAAATACAAACTGTGGTCAGACAAATCAGTATTCCACGTCCAAGATATGGACACTGTGATGAAAGATGAAAAGGACCATCCACACTGTTATCTGTATCAAGTCCAAAAGCAAGGATGTGTCATGGTATGAGGTTGCATCAGCGCCCTTGGTAAAGGTACCTTACACCTCTGTGATGCATCATTAATGCAGAGACGTGTACTGAGATTTCGTTTCCAGGGCTCCACAGGCATACAGTATTTAAAAACTATTTTTCACTCACAACAAATAATGAGTTGTGGGTGTTAGACTGGCCTGCCTGCAGTCATGACCTGTGTCCACCCCACCAACACCCCCATCCCCCAGGAGAGTGTGGAGAATTTTGAAACATATAATGGAACGTTAACCCTGATTGGATGAGCTGTCTCCGTCCAGGCTCACAACCTGTTTGCATTAAAAATATAACAAAATAAATCTTGAAACACTTCATCATTCTGTCTTTGTTCCCTAAAATTTCCTTTAAATGTTACAGAATGGACTCATTACAGAGAATTTTAATGCTTTACCACCCCAGCATTCCTTTAAATGTGTTACACAAATCAATTTTGGTTCATACAACAGTCATTTGGGTGGCACGGTTAATGGTCAGTACGGACGCCTCAGCGCAAGATGGTGCAGGGTTTGCGTCCTGGGCTTGGCAAGGGTACTTCTGAGTGGAGATTAGGATAACTGGCTGGTCTAGATCAACCCCCTGATGCAAGTGTGAATAAGTTTTTTGTGTGTGTGTGTGTGTTGCCCTGCGATAGATCGGTGAGCTGTCTCCACTGAAAGTTGGCTGAGACAGGATCCAGCCTCCTCACATCATATGTGCTGTTGTATTGTTTTGAGTGCAGTGTTACGGGCATGTAAATAAATATGTAAATGTAAATATAAATGTGACTGGATATAATTATATTCAGTTAGTGTGCTGTAAATAGTGATACATGGTATTACTCAGCTGTTTTTGAGTCTGGAACTTTCCAGCATAGACCTAGTACTGCATGGGGTGGCGGGTCAGGTGATTTGGAATATTCCAGAATGGAACTTTCCCGAACTTTAGGGAATCTATATTAAGGACCTGTTGCCACTGCAGTCTCTTCGGGCCCAGAGCATCTAAGGGGAAGTCAGCTAAAGCGGATCATCTAGGGAGAATCATCCAAGGCGGCTTCACCCAAGTTTCGTCGTTCAAAACTTCATCACCAATGTCCATCATCTACATTCATCCACAGCCAACATGAGGATTGTCATCATTTGTTTCTTTTGGGTACGCGGAATTCTAAACCTTATACTGCTGGTGCGTGCGCCGCCTCTAAATTTGCTGTAAGTTATTATTTTGCCTTACTTTGTTGATATTATTAAATTGTATATAGTTTATGTTGTGGTTTGTCGTGCTTTGCTGATTTCACGGGACAATTTCCCTCTTTAATTCCATATGTAACAACAGTGTTGATTTTTATATGAAAATTTCATAGTTCTCAATGGTTCCTGAACATCTTTAGTATTATAGTGACACAACAGGTGAATTGTGATTCAAATAATCATGTTACAATTGCTTAGTCGGTCAATTATTACATCATCGCAGACAATCATTCAACAGTCAATGGCTAGCTCAAGGGAAAGAACCCATACTCGTTCTTTTATTATTATTTTTGCAGCAAAAACGAAATGGTTAAAATATTAATCCAGTTCTGAGTACTAGCTGTCATTGTCTCTAATCTTCTTCTGTTGCATGAGTTCCCATGTGGAGCTGCTTCCTCTGTCCTGAAATCAAAACACACATTTCTGTCATTTAATATCTAACATCCTGCACTCTTTTTAACATTAAAGAATAATTTAATATGAATAAAAAAAATTAAACTCGATAATTTGTTAATTTCTGAAGCCGCTTAATCCTGATTAGGGTCACGGGGAGGCTGGCACCCATCTCAGCCAACTCTGGGCAAGGTACATTCTGAAGAGCTCACCAGGCCATCGCAGAACCAACACACAAACAGCCATTTACACTCACTCTCACACATAGGGGTGATTTGGAACAGCGACTAGCCTACTGTGCATGTTTTTGGACTGTGGGAGGAAACCAGGGTATCCGGTGCAAGCACGAGGAGGACATGCAAACTCCACACAAAAACACTTGAGCCTGGGAATCGAACCCAGGACATTGTTGCTGTGAGGCAAACATGCTAACCACTATGCAACAATGCTGCCCGAACTAAATCATATGCCACATAAAAAGTTAATGCTTGAAAATGATACCTGAACTTTAAAACATTTTGCTTTTCCATGACACTGTCTAATAAATTAAAGAAACGATAATATCTTTCATTTTAATGAAATTAAATATATTGTTCTATTTTTAGGGTAAAATAATTAGATGTTACCTTAATTTGAACTCCCAGGGGCATTAGATCATTCCGAAGGGCATCACAGGCCTTCAGTAAAGGTAATCTGTCTGGCTGTGGTCTTTTTCTCTGATGTATTTCATGAGTGTCTTGAGTCGCTTCATCCTCCGTTGAGAGAGCAAAATGTCGAACCTCGCTACGGAAACGCACCAGTTGCTCCACTACATTGTGTAAAATACTGGATGATTCAATCCTGAACGACTCCTGAAAGAAAACAAATTGCATTTTTGTATGAATTTTCGAATTATGGAAAGTCAACCTCACAACAAGAAAGTCCTGGATTCAAGTGCCAGGCTTGACACAGACATTTCTGTGTGAAATATGCATGTTTTTGCTTCTGGATTTCCTGTGAGCGCTCGGGTTTCCTCTCACAGTCCAAGCGCACACACACGCACATTATTAGGTTAACGCAGTGCTTCTCAAATATTTTTTGTAGTTATCAGGCATGTGATTTGACCATCACCAAAATATCTGAAAATCAGCCAGGGTCTGGGGGCGTGCCCCCCGAAGCTCCTCCCCCCGAAGCTCCTCGGTTTTAAGCATTTCAGAAGGGGAAAAAGGCTATTTCATGACACTGAAAGAGCTCTAGAAAGTTTAATTTCTAATCTACATGTGCATACTGTACCTCAACTTGTAGGTTTTCATGTGGGATTCCAACACTAATAAAAGTGTCACAGTCACAAATCAAATAGTCACTCTTATAGATATGTCCTGCCTCACAACACTATTACCAACAGTCATCGTCTTTAAACAATCTGGAAACAAACTATACACACGGCATGCTATACATAACATAAGTTTTTTGAATTAATGTTTCTTTGTCTTTAGTGCTTTCGCATCGCACTTTCTTGCTTCCTTTTGTGCAGCCTGAACTGTCCTTCTGGAGGCTGCCTTAGAAAGTTTGTTGTCCTGGAGGCTGAGGCGTTTCGGTTGAGGTAGATTCATAGTTTTACATTTCCAATATTAATGAGCTACTTAAATGAGCACACACTCCCGCTGCTGTAAATGACTATTTACATAAGTTAATTACGAAAAACTGGTGAGTTATTGCGGCAATAATTTATTTATTCTAACAGCAGAAAAATGGTTCAGTGACCATAGAGTCGGCTCATTTGATTCAGTTCACGGAATAAACACGTGAACATCCTACGGCTAAAACATGCATGCATTCACAATAATTTGAAAAATCTAATCAGAAACTAGACAAAAAACCTCTCAAACATACTTCAAAATTAACTACTCGATCGGCGACAGAAACTGGTTGTTTCACTGGCTCTTTTATTTGCACAGAAGTTTCTGGTCGAACGGCAAACAAAGGGTTAAGTTCGTAGGGTTCTGGAATCTTCGCTTGAACACCAAATGTTCCGGCAATTTAATGCTACGGTTCCCTTTTCCATCCATTCCCACCTAAACTTGTTTTTCACAACTTTGTCTATTTCTTTGATTCGAGCAGAATCTTTTGTCTGGATCACCGACATACTTTCGATGGCTGAACAGATCGGAAGTGGCGCGAACGTCTACGTACATGTTTCCACATCAGTGATTGGCTATTAGAAAGCCATCAGCCAATCAGCAGTAACGTTTCAAGAGAGGTCATTTAATGCAAAACTCGGAACGCAATAAAAGTGGGAAAGGTTATTTTGACATATTCGGTGGGAAAATATATATATATATATATATATATATATATATATATATATATATATATATACACAAAAGGACAGGACAAAGGCTTTCTATTGAAACTCCATTTATCACTACAGATCTGTTTCGAGGGGTGGTGAAACCATCCCCTCTCTTCAGGTGATTACAGAAGAAACTAGATTCTTCTGTAATCACCTGAAGAGAGGGGATGGTTTCACCACCCCTCGAAACAGATCTGTAGTGATAAATGGAGTTTCAATAGAAAGCCTTTGCCCTGTCCTTTTGTTTATTTGCTCTACCAAAAAGTATTGAGCACTCTCCTACGGAAGGATCTACTCAGAAAATCCTCTATATATATATATATATATATATATATATATATATATATATATATATATATATATATATATATATTTTTTTTTTTAACTAGGCCAATGAAAAAAAATCAGAATACTGTGAATTCGCGGAAAAAAAATCACATGCCTGAGTTATGGAACAGCCATCCATTTAATGTCCAAGACTCAGACACCTATTTTTAAGATTAGACTGAAAGCTTACTTGTTTAGCAGAGCACATTGTTAAACATCTTTTATTATGTAAAGGAGCAGATTTGGGGTTTCCCAGGCATAGAGAGTTCTGGTAATCTGTGATGTTTGGAGGCTGTCGCTGTCAGTCACATGCTTACACAGGACCGTCAACAATGGAGTGGCTGATTGCTTAATGTCACAGGGCGCCCTCATGTCTGTCTTCCTTTTGGTTCTGTTTTTAGTTTTTCTGTCACAGTCAGTCATGCCAGAGTCACTGCATGCACTCAGTACTGATAAAACTATCTTCTTTTACCATTACACTATTATAAGCATACCCATCAAACCCATCTCTCTCTCTCTCTCTCTCTCTCTCTCTCTCGTTTCTATGTATTTTTGTTGAGGTACACATGCTACTTCGGAGATACCAATGATCCTGATTCTCCTATTTTCTGTAATTCTGTTGTCCGTCTTAATGTACTACTGGTTGAAGGTCTCATCTTAAAAGCCCCTCACTCTTGCTGATGATGTCCTAAATATACACACAAACTGTAAAGAAGACTTTTTCTGGTTCTATAAACTCTATTACTAAAGTAATTTAGGATGACAAGTACCGTTACACTTACAAGATAAACAACTGGACTTCATGTTATACTATAGAAAAGTTATTTTTACATCCAAATGTGGATGGGTTTTCCCTTCTTGAGTCTGGTTTCTCAAAATTTTTCTTCCTTGCATCGACCAAGAGGGTTTCTTGCTACTATTGCCCTGATGTTGCTCATGGGGGATGTGTAGGATTTATATAGAAATGTTTAAATTGTTTTTGTCAAATTGGTTTTCACTATGTAAAGCTGCTTTCTGACAGTGTAAGTTGTAAAAAGTCCTACACAAATAAAACTGAATTTAATTGAATGTGGTGTAATTATTTATTTTATCTGGTTAGATGATGTGAGTTTCTTATAATACCACTCAGACAATAGTTCCAATAGCACATATTCACATATGTTTTCACTATAGTAATAATTTATCCAAGACCTTATCAGGGGATCACGCCAAGTTGACAGTGTGTTAAACATACAGCTTCTGGCTGGGACTGGATTAATTAATTTCAAAATCTGGATCATAATATAAATTTATAGTCGGTTTTAAATTAAAAATGTTTTATGGACCTTAATTAAAATCCAGAGATGAAAATAGAACATGCTCTCTGTTATTCCACGACAGGGCAAAAGAGAACAAATTCTTGGGCCTTTCCACATACAGATCTATTTCTACTGACGGTTGGTTTGTGAATTTATTTGGTCTTCAAGGTGACTGTATTTTTTAGTGCAAGTTGACTATTGGTCCAATTTAATAAGTAAATTTCCTGACTCACTGGTTCAAAGGATTGTTTTTGAGCACTTTGTATTGTTTTATACAAAGTTTATACGCCTGTTTTGAGTTTTAAAATAGAACACCAAGGACCTCTGACCTTTTCATTCAGAAGATCAACTCCAAAAGCATCCATGATATCCCTGATGTATGACACCATTGCTCCGAACACTGCTGGATATCTAGAGCTCCCATCAGCCTGTAAAGAAGCAAAAAGAAATAAACACAACTCTTCAGTAAATTATGTGAAGCGAAAAGGGGTGAGCCTGTGCCCACTAGAGTCTCAGGTTCTTGTTCTGAGATGCCAGGAGTGGAGGAACCTGATTAGCTTGCTGCTAATGTGGTTCATGCACCTTGAGTTTCAAAAAAATTGGAGATGCTCTTCTGCTCACTACAGATGTAAATGGAGATTATCTGAGTAACCATCTTTCCTGTCAGCTCAACATAATAGGGTTTGTGGACAATCTCGTCTGATCCTTCTCATCAATAACGCATTTCCACTCACTGGAATGCACTATTCTGTAGAAATTTTAGAGGTGCTTTCATCTGAAAATTGAAGGAGATCAGCAGCAATAAGCATCCATGTCACTGGGATCACCTTGCAACCCAATCCTGATGTTTGAGAGGAACATTAAATGAAGCTCTTGACTAGTCTTTGTCTGAGACTATTCATTGTACTGCTGCCATGTTTCCTAAACCTTTACTCTCACTTATTTAAAATACTCCATCCTACTGATCGGGTCATGGGGAGGACGGAGTCTATCTCAGCTGGTACTGGGTGATGCAGGGCAACACACACAACCATTTACACTTAAGGGCAAATTGTAACAGCCAATTAGCTTAGCATGCTAATCACTATAACACTATGCCATGCGGAATTTTGACAGATTAACTGAAATAAAAAATACTGGACATAAACAAAAATAAATACAATTACACCGAAGACAGAAAGTTAAACTAACAATATCCAGTTGGGTTTCCCCCCCAGACTGATAGACATACTGTATGTAGTTACTTTAGCAACAGGTTGAAGCTGACAGTTTCCATGGTGAATGAGTTTCATGATGGCGTCCATTGCCTTCGATGTGTCAAAGTCGTCTGCAAGTACAGTTCGTACGGTGGCCTGTGTAACTGATAACCTTAAAACACACACACACACACACACACACACACACACACACACACACACAGTGAGAGTGGGAAGGAATCTAATCAATTGCACATTTCGAACTTGATTTCAAGTTGATAATAAAATGCAAAAAAGGGTTAAATTAACTTAAAATTAAATTAATTAAAAAAAATGCAATAGTTCTCCATGAAATATCCTCTATAGTTTATCTTGATCTCAATGATCTTCAACTTAAACAATTGACTTATTCTGTAAACCGAAGGTGAGGGAGAATGTCGCAGAATATTCCCAGAGTCAGAGCAGAGCATAAGAGATGTGAAACGATGGCATTTTAAACCTTTTACAAAATTATGGTGGTACTGTGCAGAAACATATTCAAAATAAAATGAGATTTTTATATTTTATATTTAAACAAGCCTGGTTGCTACAGAGTGAAACAGAAGAAGAGTAGGTTGGAAAGTGGATGGATAAGTGGCATAAAGACAGCAGGTCCCAGAATGCAATAACACAGCCTTTCAGTCATTCTCTTCTAATGATTTCTTTGCATCTGCAATCCGCGAAAGTCCCATATGACACTGCAGTAACCAAACTAAAAAACTATACCCCCACGCGACTGCCGATTTCCCCAAAGTAGGATCGACCCCCTGGCTGAAGTATACGTACATGTATATGTGTATATGAGAGATTTTCTTTCGGCTTTTCCCCTTTTATCAGGGGTTGCCACAGCGAATGATTCGCATGTTTGATTTGGCATTGGTTTTTACGTCGGATGCCCTTCCTGACACAACCCTTTAGCAAGGAACAGAAAAACTAGCTGACGACTTTGCAACTACTCTTTACGAAAGTCAGCAATGGTTCTTTTACATGAACCTCTCACCATAGACAGTGAGAGACATGGCCGACTTTTGATAACCCAGTTAGCTGCACCGGGGGGACAGTGACAACCTTGTGGAGAGTGGGACTCAAACCCCCAACCTGAGGATCAGCGATCCAGCGCCCTATACCACCAGGCCACCACTGCCCCTACAAATATATGTGTATATACCACATAAAAATGTAAGTGGTTTTGTTTGAGGTGGTTTTTTTTTTTTTTTTTTGCATAATTGACCTTGTTCTGTGGCATTTTCCTTAACTTTTCCCCTATTTTTCGGTGAATATTTTTGAAAAACCCACGACGCACTGAAGCTGCAGAAACTGAAGCACGAAGTAGCGAGGGATTACTGTAGTTGTTTTTCTGACATTGTCTGTTCAGAAACAAAAGTAGACTAATGAAATTAATGTTTTAATTATTAAACATTAATGTATTAATGTTTTAATACAAACTACAGGAAACAAGAACATCAGATGAAAATGAGATTATTATGGTTTATAGTTACACCTATTAAGCACAACACTGAGGCAGGCCAGTTAGCTCCTTGCCTTTCAGTCAGCTAAAACTTTGTGTGTAATGGCATCTTTCTGTTTATTGTAGTCTTTAAGAAAAAAAAAAACAGTGCTTCCTACAGGAAATCATCAAACTGGTACTGAAATGTGTGACACTGACCTTGAATTCGCATTATTCTTTATAATTCAGTATTAGGCAAATAATATATCTTGACAGGAATAGTATTATAGTATGAAGACTCAAAAAGTCAGTATGAAACATGGATAGAATAAACGGTCAATAAAATATCTCCAGCTAATAAGTGCCTAATTAGTTATACTACGCTAAAAGTAATAACTTGATAGTGCTTGACATGTTCAACTTTTCAGTATTATTTATAGTCAATAAATGCCAATACATCCGTAATCGGTAGATGCACGAGAGAAACCACGGAACATGGACAGAATATCTAAGTGATATCTAACCTGAAATATTTAAAGAAATATTTATCCAATTAAATATATAATTGTAGTTAATAATAGACTTATCGTTGTCCTTTTTCTGTTGGCTGTCAGATTTGCATGCCTCCAAGAATAGGCCACTTGAATTGGTAGAGGTCAAAATGTAGCATGTACGAGTTTCGTGATCAAAACCTTATATATGGAAAGCATAATTACAAGAACAAGATATTTATTATTGAAATTTCCATGTTAAAATATGATGATGATGATGATGATGATGATGATGCCTGCTCGAGTGCCTGTGAAAAGCTGTGTGCCTCTGTCATTATCCACTCAGAATAATGATTTATGAACACAAGATAGCGAACCAATCAGATCGTGTCATGCCCTTGCAGTACAAGGAGCCACAAAACAACTCCCCACATTTCAATGGTGAAGCAAAAATGTTTAAAGAAAATCTATTATTTGCATGCATGAAGAATTTTTATTCATAACGTTTTTAAAAGTGAAACCCTCCAAATGATGACTGTCATAGTCAATACATGCATTTCTGAAGGTTGCCACGGCTTGAGGGATATTCAGCAGCTATCACTGTCTGAATAGCAACTTTAAAAAAAAAAATTGGGATATTTCCCCCCATTTTCTCCATGATATTAGTCCTATCCAATTCCCACCCATCAGGTATTGTGTTCCCTATCACACGACCACCATCGACCAGGGAGGGGCAAAAGCATGCATACGCCACTCACTTCTTTTCGAACTGCGGTGCATGCATATTCTAACACTCTGAGGGAAAGCGCTATGCGCCCAATAATATGAATGAGCTCACAGAGGCTCATGATTGGCTGGTTATCACTGTGAGTGACACTGAGTTGAGTGTATGCAGTCCCTCCCTCCTGTGGGATCTCAGTCAATTAGCTCTCATGGACTCCCAGTCATGGACAGTTGTGGCATTAACCTGGATTCAAACTTGAGATCTCTAGGTTAACAGTCAGGTACCTTGTCGATGCGCCACTCGGGAGCCCCTTGAATAGCACCTTGAAGAAAACCTGAATGTTCAAGAGTTTGGGGTCGAGCCCCACAGAAGGGAAAAAATAAATAAATCACAAGAGGTGAGGTCAGTGGAACTGGCCTGCAGCCAAACATCACCATGCAGCGAGATCACCCGATCCAGAAACATTTCCCTCAGCATTTTCAATGATCTTTGAGCTGTGAGTGCTGTGGCTCCATCTTACTAAATCTTACAAACACATCAAGTTGTTCAAGCTCAGGGGGTTCGAGTTGCAGTAATCAAAACTTTCAATATTAATGTAATGGTCAGGAGTGTCTGTTTAAGGGATTAAGGACCCATGTAGGCAACATCGGCAATAGCACATCATACAGTCACTCGCTTGGAGTGCAACGGTGTGTTATTATGCGTCAATTTAGTGTGTACACACCCACCCAAAATAAAGTGAACAGCGACTTTTGGAACACGATGCAGAATGTTCTCCCATAACCCCCAGCAGCTTATATAGTCTCTCAATACTGAGGCAGACCAGCGCTAAAGCATGCTTCTGCCTGACCCGGTTGCTCTGAAATTCTCAACCCACTGCGAGCTGGTTTTCCGATCTGGATTTTTTCCGTGCTTCCGTAAAATACTGAAATGCCCTCAAAAGCCCTCTGTGTGGCGATCACAGATTTGTTGTTTGCAAAGAATGCTTCAACAAGTGTGCACCTAACTACGCCATCATTGCGGGTGAGGATGGTTGGGGTTGACCTATCAATAGGCTTGAGCACTGCCTGTCCTACTTCACTGTTTCTTGTGTGCAAAAAAATAATGAATAAAGTTTACTGAATGAAGTTTCAAATGTGCCAATTATAATTTAATTACCTTTAGCCATTTTTTTTTAAAGTTAACTTTGTGTATGTATGTGTGTTGGGAGGTTTAATATTATATAATGCCAGATATCTGTTTAGTTAGTCAGTTAGTGAGTTACAATTAATTCTCTTTCTTTTTATGACACTGCACTCAAAATAACCCAAATTTTATTTACCATAGTTATTATAAATCTGAAAAAAAAATTAAATCACAAAACATATTATAGGCTGATTTATACAAGTTATTTTTTCTTAAAGGTTAGGAAATTACTCATCACTTTCAGTATAGCAGCAGCAACCCCTACCTCTCCCATAAAAAGTTTTCCTGTATGTCTTCGCACTGTAGGTGACCCTGCATGTAGGCCTGGGCATTATGGATGAAGCCAGAGATGGAGGAAAGTGTAGAACGAGCCTCATTCATACTGGCATCACTGTAATCAATTGCTGGGGGACAGAGGGGGGGAAAAAAACTTTTTAAATGTTATTTCGGAAAAATCAGACCTGGTTCAATTTTCAAATGTGATGTACAGTGAATATAAGGTCTACATACACACCCTACTTAAGTGGAGTGGTGACTGCCTCATGCTACAGTATGCCGTGTCTGTCTTCTTTTGGTTACGAGTTTTTAGTTATGCAGTCATAGTCAGTCATGCCAGAGTCCCTGCTTGCACTTAGCATGAACAAACTGTCTTCTTTAACTATTACTAGGTTCACCAAGGGTTGCCGTCATGGGCGTGTACATGTGCTGAGCAGCACCGATAAGACAGATTTTTCATTATGTTCTTGTAAACAAGATAATTGTAGTATTAAATTTATTCTTTTGTAAAAGCAAAAGTTATGCTTTATATCATACCGTGTGTACATATTTTATATGTACAGTAGTACCTCGACTTATGAGTGTCCTAATTACGAATTTTCCATGACGCGAACTTCGATCCCACCAAAAAATCTGCCCCATCCAACAGGCAAATTTTCAACTTACGAGCTCTGCTGGGGAAATGGCTTTTCTAGGTTGATTAGCCTTGTATTCTTCTGCGTGTATTCCTCTAGATTCCAAGAATGCCTTGTACAGTGCTTCTAAATTATTTTTTGTTGTGCCCCTTATAAGAAGAGAAAAAAAAAAAAATATATATATATATATATATATATATATATATATATATATATATATGTCTATCTTCCTTTCGGCTTTTTCCCTTTTACTCGGGAGACGCCACAGCGAATCATCTGATTCGCACGTTTTGATTTGGCAGAGGTTTTTACGTCGGCTGCCCTTCCTGTCACAACCCTTTTTTTTAGCAAGGGACAGAAACACGCTGACGACTTTGCAGCCTACTCTTTACGAAAGTCAACAATGGTTCTTTTACATGCCTCTCACCATAGACAGTGAGAGACATGGCCCGCCTTTGATAACCCAGTCAGCTGCACTGGGGGGGGGGGGGGGGGGGTGGGTGACAGTGACAACATTGTGGAGAGTGGGACTTGAACCCCCAACCTGAGGATCAGCGATCCAGCGCCCTTATACCACTAGACCACCACTGCCCCTAAAAAAAAAAAAATAAATAAATTAAAAAAAAAAAAAAAAAAAAAAATTATATATATATATATATATATATATATATATATATATATATATATATATATATACACACACACACACACACACACACACACACACACACACACACATATATATATATATAAAGATGCCTCCCCCCCTGCCCCCGCGCACGACTATAAATAGTGTTTACTGCACTTCATACCGTTTGCTCGGTGCTTTTTCCCTACACCAGAGAAAACACAGTGAGAGCACCACTGCCATCTAGTGTAGAGGATGCGCAATCACACGTATAAAATTGATCCACCAGTATGTTAAAAAAGCATGTTCCCCAGGGTCATACGCGTCAATTAGCCTAGTATTCTTTTCTCATGTATTCCTCCACTCTCTTTTAGTGGCATGCATGCGCACAAAAGTTTTTCTTTTCTGTGGTTCGGATTTTGTGACTTTAAGTCTTATTTTTTATTGTGCATATCTCAGTGTTTCTAAGATGGGTCATAAGAAGGTGGCTGATGTATTCAAGAGGAGAAAATCGATTTCTCTTGAAACGAAGCTTGAAATCATAACTAAACATGAAAAAGGAGTCCGCGTGGCCGATCTGTGTAAGGAGTATGGGGAAGAATGCATCGACCATCTGTACAATTCTCAAACAGAAGGCCATGTTGAAGAGTGTCAAACCAGCAGAGGGGGTTCCTATTTTATCTGAGGAACGATCAGGACTCAATGATGAGATGGAGAGGCTTCTCCTACTGTGGATCAAGTTGAAAGAGCGGCCAGGCAGCAGAAGACAAGAGATCAAAATTAGTGAAGTTGAAATAAATCAGTTAAAAAAATCCAAATAAATAAATAAATAAATAAAAAGTTAAAAATTAGTAATTTAAGTTAATGTTAAATGCTGTTCTTAAGTTCAGACACACTTACTGTATTGTTTATTGACTTATAGTTGTTTTATTACTTCTTGTTAATACATTATTAATAATGTTACTGTACATGTGTTATTATTGTGAAATGCTTATTGTTACATGTTTATCTTTAATATATTATGTCAAAACTACATGTTTGTGTCAGATTATACGAGTTTGGGAGGGTTTTGGAACAGATTAATTGGTTTTCTGTTGTTTCCGATAAGAATTTTTGTTTCATCGAACAAACGTTTCCACTTACGGGCTCGCCCTCAAAATAGATTTATTTCATAAGTCGAGGTATCACTATATAATGGGTATAGTTAATCAATTATTAGCAATTAAAAATATTCTGTACCCACCTTTGACAGCATGTCGGCCCAATTACTGAACACCAACTCAAAAAACATGATGGTTTCTGATGGCTCGTGAAGTTTTTCATTAATCAGAATTGCTTTTAAACACTGACAGACGGCTAGACTGTTTCTTCTACTACATTTTCATAGAAAAATTATGCCCATCACTACATCAGAAGTAGTTAACATACAGATTTTAAGTTTTCATTTGTGTTATAGCATGGCTAAATAAATGTGAAATCATAGCATTTTCATATAAAATAAAGCTTATCTTGTCCATTTAAAAAAAAAAAATCACATAAGATAAAATAATTTGATGTGAATCTGTGCCGAGTGGATGTTTACACTCAAAGTCTAATCTCCCACCCATGCACATTTACTCTGAATCCATTCGCCCGCCAAAGGATAACTCAGGGGAAGCAAAAGCGCAGAGCCCAGAAGTGCCACAAGCAATGAAAGAAGTTCCTGATTAAATATACAGAAAATTGTGTATATATCTGTTAGTAAACAACTTATTTGTTTTCCCTGCATGAATCTTATAGCTTAGTGCTGCATGAATATGAATGTTATTATGGGATATATTATTGTGGGATCAAGCTTTCAAGGGGAGGCTGGCACCGATCACAGTGGACTTTCCGCGAGGCCGGAGTGACCTGTACAGCTCGCCAGGCAATCACGGGGCATGAACATGCTGTCGGCTATACAGCCTACGCTTGGCGAAAGTCAGCAATGGTCCTTTTACATTTCTCTCACCATAGACAGTGAGAGACATGGCTGACCTTTAATAACCCGGTTAGCTACAGTGGGGGAACAGCAGCGACATCCTGTTGATAAACTTTTTTTTTTTTCTAAAATGATTGAGTGCTACAACTACCTTTACAGTGAAGATAACCAGACTTCATGTTAAAGTTATTTTTTACATTTAAGCCGTGTTCCTCTCAAGGTTTCTTTCTTGTGTCAACTGAGAGTGTTTGAAATGTTTAAATTTATCCATTTTTTTACTATGTAAAGCTGCTATGTGACAGTACCAATTATATAAAGCTCTATACAAATAAAACTGAGGTGACTTGAATTAAAATACCTGTAACACTAAAACTACCACCGACTGGTTGTACATCTCATAGTATACATAACGGACATTTAAAGTACAGTGCTGGGTCAGGGAGCAATGCTGAGGTTGTATCAGTGGCAGTGTGATCAGATGTCTCAGAGGTTTTGTTTTTTTTTAAGAGGTTTAGGAGAATGTTTTCATTAAACCTTGGATTACAGAGATATTTATTGTGTTTTTATTTTCTTACATCACAACAACCTGGAATTTTAACAGGGGTGCGTAGACTTTTAATATATTCACTGTAGATGTGATGTATCTTGTTTAGATATGGTAAGGAATCTTACCTGATCTGTATTTGGTTAACAGGCAAAACAGCCGAAACTCACTGGCAGTGTAGGACTGCAGGAATTCCTACACAAAGAAAATAGAGACAAAGATATAGAGATAATCAGAAAGTGAGGAAGGGATAGAAAAGGAGAGTGAGGTAGGGGGAGAGCGAGAGAGAACAGTAAATCAGAAGAGGTTTCAAATGGGCAGTTTTTAATTTCTAGAAGCAAAATGTTGCCGTCTGTGGTACAACCTGCTTTTGCAATGAAATTATTATACGAGTTTATGGCTAAATCAGCTATATAATACAGTAGGCCCTTGACTAGTCACGATTTTGCACACACGCCCTCACATATTCGCGGATTACCGAGTAACTGTCACGTGACTCAAATTCAACCAATGGCTGTTCTCCCTCCTGCTGATTGGTTGCAATGATGTGTACGCCCCTGTTTTCATATTCGCGCACAAGTACAGTACTGTACCTAAGTTAATGTTTAGAATATTTGTGTGTGAGATTTTATGTTCTGTAGCATGTTTAACAAACGACACCAAACGACACCAAAAGAATAAACTTGAATAATTATCCTTCATGTTCTTTACATACAGTAAATTTAATGCAATCTAGTGGGCATTTTTTTTTACAACTACGATAGTACTATAGAACTAGAAGTATGTTTATTCAAGTTCAAACCAGTGTATTACACTTTAATACTTCATGTTCTTCTATATATATTGGAGCGATTCGCAGCTGAGTGCGAAGCAGCCGGGATGAAGATCAGTACCTCCAAGTCCGAGGCCATGGTTCTCAGTCGGACAATGGTGGAATGCACCCTCCGGGTCGGGGATGAGGTCCTGCCCCAAGTGGAGGAGTTTAAGTATCTTGGGGTCTTGTTTACGAGTGAGGGAAGGATGGAGCGAGAGATCGACAGACGGATCGCTGCAGCCTCTGCTGTTAAGCGGTGCCTGTACCGGTCCGTCGTGGTGAAAAAGGAGCTGAGCCGCAAGGCAAAGCTCTCAATTTACCAGTCGATCTACGTTCCAACCCTCACCTATGGTCACGAGCTTTGGGTAATGACCGAAAGAACAAGATCACGGATACAAGCGGCTGAAATGAGCTTTCTTCGCCGGGTGGCGGGTTCTCCCTTAGAGATAGGGTGAGAAGCTCCGCCATCCGGGAGAGCTCGGAGTAGATCCGCTGCTCCTCCGCATTGAGAGGGGCCAGTTGAGGTGGCTTGGGCATCTGGTTAGAATGCCCCCCGGACGCCTCCCTGGTGTGGTGTTTCGGGCATGTCCAACCGGGAAGAGACCCCGGGGTCGACCTAGAACACGCTGGAGGGACTATGTCTCTCGGCTTGTCTGGGACCGCCTCGGTGTCCCCCCGGGAGAGTTGGAGGAAGTGGCTCGGGAGAGGGATGTCTGGACCTCTTTGCTAAGGTTGCTGCCCCCGCGACCCGACCCCGGACTAAGCGGAAGAAGATGAGATGAGATGAGATGAAAAGGTACTCTAAACGAGCTATTAACCTAATCATCTCAATCAACCAATTAACTCTAAACAACTGCAAAAGATTCCTGAGGCTTTTAAAAACTCCCAGCCTGGTTCATTACTCAAAACCGCAATCATGGGTAAGACTGCCGACCTGACTGCTGTCCAGAAGGCCATCATTGACACCCTCAAGCAAGAGCGTAAGACACAGAAAGAAATCTCTGAGCGAATAGGCTGTTCCCAGAGTGCTCTTTCAAGGCACCTCAGTGGGACGTCTGTGGGAAGGAAAAAGTCAAAAAGGGCCGATTCCAGACCTTGGGGAACCTGTGGAAGCAGTGGAATAAGTCTGGAGTAGAAACATCCAGAGCCACCGTGCACAGGCGTGTGCAGGAAATGGGCTACAGGTGCCACATTCCCCAGGTCAAGCCACTTTTGACCAGAAACAGCGGCAGAAGCGGCTGACCTGGGCTACAGAGAAGCAGCACTGGACTGTTGCTCAGTGGTCCAAAGTACTTTTTTCAGATGAAAGCAAATATTGCATGTCATTCGGAAATCAAGGTGCCAGAGTCTGGAGGAAGACTGGGGAGGAGGAAATGCCAAAATGCCTGAAGTCCAGTGTCGAGTACCCACAGTCAGTGATGGTCTGGGGTGCCATGTCAGCTGCTGGTGTTGGTTCACAAGGACCACTGTCAGAATTCAACAAAAAAATTTCGAAAGACGTTTTAGAGAAAAATGAGCAGAAAGATTGCACTTCTTCCAAGATCATTAGTCATTAGCAACCAAACATTTTTATGCGCCTCAGCCATATAAACTTTTAGAAAACATGTCTAGGAAAAGTTTTAGGAAGAGATGATAATCATCCTCATTTTAATCTGACAGGCCATTTTTAAACCCATCAGTCGCCGTGGTAACCCCCAAAAAACGACTTTTTTTCTTCATTTCTGTTTATTCCAATAAGATCCGTATGTATCTTTTCAACCATTATATAAAGGTTCAAATAATAATATAAAATGCCTTCAAATAATACTGATTGAAAAAAAAACACTGTCAAGTTCAAACAATCACACTCAAATTAAGAAAACTATATATAAGAAAACTATACAACAAAACTCTCTGATCTCTTTATAGAAGTAAGCTTCATCAACTCTGCCCTCATCATTATCATCTTCATCTATATCCTGCTCAGCAGAAAGATCACATCACCATCACAAACAAAACAAACTGACTCATGCACACTTTTATTAACAGATGCCTCTTCATCATCAAAATCAAAATCTTCATCAACACAGCTGGCATCATCATCATCAGTTTGTTCATCTGTAAAAGGAATGAAACACTGAAGTATTTTTCAGGTCTTGACCAATTTTCATACAAAACTAAACAACCCACGTTCCAGCATGTCCAGTCCAGACAAGACTACACACAAATCAAATACAGTCGGCCCTCTACTTACAAAAGCCTCTGAATACGAAAAATCTAGGTTATTAAAAACATTTTCCTAAATTTTCATCGTCTTTTTACAAAATCAACCCCTTTTTACGAAAAGTGCCAAACAAGCCATTCAAAAATTCAAACGCGCCATTCACAAATTCAAAGAATGCGCGAGTTGCTCTCTCATTGGCTGTCTCCCAACATCCCATCCCGCTGGCCTCCCATTGGCCAAGAGGCAGCTGAACGGTACCCATACTTCCTGACCCAAACTTCTTGTTTGTCACACGCGTGAGAGGAGACTTGAACAAGAATGTTGGCTCGAGAGTTTATTTTGAGATTGATCATTGCAGTGTTATATTTCGTTATCCATCATGGACGCGGAAAATACAGAAAAGCGCAAATACAGTGACGGAGGCGATTATTTCGGAACGATATTGAAGCAGAAGGAGCATGAAAACAGTGCTCCGTGGGACAAGACCTCCGATCTCACAAGTAAGCAAGTTAATATTCAATCAGGACCTCTGATATTTCAAACAGGTACTGTAATTCCGCTAACTGGGTTAGCAAAGGCGGGCCATGTCTCTCACTGTCTATGGTGAGAGGCATGTAAAAGAATCATTGCTGACTTTCGTAAAGAGTATGCTGCAAAGTCGTCAGCGTGTTTCTATCCCTTGCTAAAAAGGGTTGTGACAGGAAGGGCATCCGACGTAAAAACCTCTGCCAAATTAAACGTGCGAATCAAAATGATTCGCTGTGGCGACTCCCAAGTAAAAGGGAAAAAGCCGAAAGGAAGACAGACAGACTGTAATTCCGCTTTAAATACAACATACCATCCATTTAAACACAATTTCTCCGTCAGCTCTGCGTTACGTGTGGGCGGAGCCCGTATTCGGCAAAACACGACAGAGAGAGAAAGAGAGTTTTGTTTGTGTGTGTGTGTGTGTGTGTGTGTGTGTGTGTGAGAGAGAAAGACAGAGATAGAGAGATTGTTTTTTTTGTGTGTGTGTGTGTGTGTGTGTGTGTGTGTGTTGATAAAAAATGTGTAATAATGGTTTAATTAATAAATATGCTAATAAAATGGTTTAATATGTTAATAAAATGTTTAAATGGTTTAATAAATAATTTTCTTTTACTTTAACACATATTTCATACATATTTCATACAAAATTTGTGTACTTTTATCATTTTTAAAGGGTTTATGGGGTAGTCTTGGGAGCCTTGAAACGAATCACACGTTTTACATGTAAAATGCGCCTCTACTCACAAAAACTCCAGGCTACGAAAAAGGCTCTGGAACAGATTAATTTTGTAAGTAGAGGGCCGACTGTAATCAAAAAAAATTCCATAATCAAATTTTGCATGCAGGGAAAAATACTCACCGGCGAAATAATCTTCAAGAACACCAAGCATTCTGGCATCTTCAAAGCCCAGTTCTCACGTCGAATTTAACATCTATACTAATGCTGCTAGACATCACAGATAACATTTCGCTCTCCTTTTCCAGAAATTAAGTGTATTCACAATCTTATAAATAAACTTAATGACCGTTATTGAAGAGAAAGTCGGAGATAAATTCAGCATGCAGTAAGCTGGAAATCGGAAGTTAACACCGGAAGTTAACGTGTAACGGGCACTGTGCATGTGCAAGCCCGAGCTGACCAATCAGTGTG
>CM045744.1:35878975-36236475 GCA_024760905.1 Plotosus lineatus | reverse complement strand
CACACACACACACACACAATCATACCCATATGTTCCGAACTAGAAGTCGCAATTTTTTCATACTTTGGCTGAAGGTGCGACTTGTGTGAAATTATTACATATAATTCTGTTCGTCATAATAATAAGACATAATTTCACGTGTTCACATGTTTGTTATTTTTACACTCACAACCACAAGAGGGCACTCTAGGCTTGGGTACCAGTACCTGCTCATCCACCACTGAAGAAATGGCCCCAAAAAGAAAACCCTATTCTGCAGATAACAAGCTGCAAATAGTGAAATATGCAGCAGAAAATAGTAATAGAGCAGCAGAAAGAAAGTTTGGAGTGAACGAGAAACCTCTGAGACTGGAGAAAAGCAGAAGTTAATATTACTGCAATGAAGAAAACAACAACAGCAAAAAAGCTAATTGTGGGCTAAAAGCTAATCGCAGGCTAAAAGCTAGATAATCACAGCCAGAGGAACCAGTTCACACATGGAGGCTTGAGCAATGTGCCTCAGGGAAAAGCTTGTCAACAGTACAGTTGCATCTCCACGTCCAGGTAGTTGTCAAGGAGATGAATAGAAATTATTTGTGTGAGACCTTTCTTGGTGTTACCACTTCATGCAACTCAACTGCCTCTCTATCAGAGTAAGGACCACAAAGTCACAAAAATTGCCTGCAGATTTCAAAGCCAAGCTAGACAGTTTCCATGAGTTTGTAACTTATAGTCCAGTGAGACTTACATATATATTTTTCTTCTTTATTATGCATTTTTTGGCCAATGCAACTTGTACTCCGGAGCCCCTCCTTCTTCCCAATTCAGTTTTTTATATATATATATATATATATATATATATATATATATAGAGAGAGAGAGAGAGAGAGAGAGAGAGAGAGAGAGAGAGGATTTTCTGCGTAGATCCTTCCGTAGGAGAGTGCTCAATACTTTTTGGTAGAGCAAATAACAATAAAAATAAAAGGACAGGATAAAGACTTTCTATTGAAACTCCATTTATCACTACAGATCTGTTTCGAGGGCTGGTGAAACCCTCCTCTCTCGTCAGGTGATTATAGAGGAATAATAATTCTATAATCACCTGAAGAGAGAGGATGGTTTCACCACCCCTCGAAACAGATCTGTAGTGATAAATGGAGTTTCAATAGGAAGTCTTTGTCCTGTCCTTATATATATATATATATATATATATATATATATATATATATATATATATATAGCATGCTACTCTTGTGTTAAGGCGTCGTCTCTGTGATCTTTGTGTTTACACTGTTTTGCGGACTTTTGTAACCTGAAGAAAATATGGTTGGTCAGAAGCGTAAGGCGACTAGCATGGGTGTAAGTCTCATACACAGAGCTGAATTAACTATCTGCTCGGATCGGCGCAATCTACCATGCATACTCAGTTAAGCAAAGAGAGTTGTGAAATGAATGAAAACCCGAATCCACAAAGGAAAGAACTCCCCGCTCTGCTAGTGATTCACATCAGTGCAGGCTGTGTTGTAAACGAGTTCAACGGCACCCTTGCGCACTTGAAAGACCGGAAGTCCTCGCAAGTACACTACTTTCGGTTTTGAGCACCTCACATATTGTAAGCGTTGATTGGCTGTTTTAAGCTTCATGTAAAGTGACTCGGTATAAATAAGTGACTTATTTGAAATTAATGTTGATATTATTTGATATATTTGATATTATTTTACAATGTTATGTTTATAACAATTGATTTAGGGGTGTTTTATGAAATACGGTAATGGTATTTATGGACGTATAGTACAGTATGAGCATCATACGTCACACATCATAGTAACAACTTGCGTTCACTTTCAACTTACGTTCGGCCATCCGGAACCAATTAAAAACATAAGTCAGGGAGCGTCTGTACAGCATTAACAGCTTCAGCAGTTTTTGACAGTAGCTCTTCTATAGGATCAGACCAGACATAGCCTGCATTCTTCAAGCACATCACTGAGCATTGGACATCCATGACACTCTTACCAGTTCTCTGGTTGTCCTTCCCTAGACCACCGTTGGTAGGAACTTAAACAATGATTATACTGGAGATACAATGGAAACGCTACTGGTGATTCCATATGCAAGTGAATATTTTGCATCTTAAATATGTATATTGCACGAAAGTCACACTACTGACTTGAAGCATTTGCTGATGTTTGGCAAAAAAAAGGCAAATCTCCTGTCAAGTTTTGCTTGCTTTTTGTTCTGAAACCATTTGCTTTTTATTTACGCGTTATTTGCATATGGATGGATAAGTGACTTTCTATCAAATAATATCAAAATTAATTTAAAATTTTATATTATTTTACAATGTTATGTTTATAATAATTGATTTAGGGGTGTTTTATGAGATATGCTAATGGTATTTATGGATGTATAGTCCAGTATGAGCGTCATACGTCACACGTCATTGTAACAACTTGCGTTCACTTTCAACTTACATTCGGCCGTCCGGAACCAATTAAAAACGTAAGGCGGGGAGCGTCTGTATAGTTTTTCACAATCTATTCCGAATAGTATAGAAAAGACGTAACAATACTAGTTATAAACATATGCAAAATATTAAAAATCTGTAAAAAATTCCTAGGTTCCCCCAACTCACTCGAAATAAGGTATGTCGAATCGATTTTGAGAGCACGCAAGCACGCGATTGCCGACAAAGGGAAAAACTCTAAATAATTAGAACATTCACAGATTTAGTATGACTGGAAAGGTCAGGACTCGGTAGTTTAGTAGAGGAAACTATCGCCAGGTGGCGACAGCATCATACCAGAAAGAAGATTGAACTCACTTTTCCACTTCTTGCGAAATTAGGTAAAGTCTGCCTTCTTTTAGCCCTAAACAGTTGGTTTACGGTTTTGAAATCGTGTCACAACTAGGCCTAATGTACTAGTAACACTTGCGGACCATATCTTGATAACCGTGGTGTTATTTTATTTAGTATTTTCTTTCAGCATCAAGCAAAAGTCTTCATGCAAGGATGGAGTAAGACATGTGTTCATGATAATCAAGAACTCGCGGTACCTGACAGACAAACTGAAGGCCGTTATGGACCCTGTCATCCAGCGCAACATGGACCAGCTACTTTGCTCACCCAGGAAATCTGCTTCTGTCCATGATGACTGATGAGCAAGCACACATTTGTGAACTCGCCCTCCGCCAAATTCCGAAGGCACGAGACCAGCCGAAAAGGAAGGGAGTTCGAGAGTTCAGAGTGCCACCGATTAACTTTGACTGCACAGCCTAAACCACAATGATCGACTGATCGATGGTGCAGGTGACTGAGCCACCTGTCACAATGAGTGTCAGCAATGACAACCGCTGAGAATTCATACGGGAACCAACTACGCCCGTCGTCACATTCGACATATACCCATGCCACACACAGGCTGAGACATCACAGTCTGTATGTGGCAACAATTGATGAGACGGCTTAATCCGTACACGACTGGAGTCAAGGGCAAAAATGCCAGTTTTCGAGACAAAACGAGACTTCAATATGTGGTCTAGTGTATAGGGCGCTGGATCGCTGATCCAAAGGTTGGGGGTTCGAGTCCCACTCTCCACAAGGTGCAGCTAACTGGGTTATCAAAGGCGGGCCATGTCTCTCACTGTCTATGGTGAGAGGCATGTAAAAGAACCATTGCTGACTTTCGTAAAGAGTAGGCTGCAAAGTCGTCAGCGTGTTTCTGTCCCTTGCTAAAAAAAAAAGGGTTGTGACAGGAAGGGCATCCGACGTAAAAAAAACCTCTACCAAATGAAAAACGTGCGTATCAGATGATTCGCTGTGGCGACTCCCGAGTAAAAGGGAAAAAGCCGAAAGGAAGACAGACATATCAACTCATCTGTATGTGTGTGGTTTTTTTTAGACAATATATGTTGACACTGTGCCAAACTGCCTAAAATATATGTTTCTGATAAAAATAGATGCCAAGTGGATCACTATATCAGAATTAAACATTTTCAGCAAAAATGCCCAAATATGGTCATTTTCATTGCTCTTGGGGGAGGGAGCCTAAGATATCAACTTATCAAGATGAACTTTTGAAATCTTTTAGATGACACCTCTCAACATCTTTTTATTGCTATTCCAAGTAAAACTAATCAAAATTTTAATTTTTCACAATTATCACTCCACCCTAATGCCAAGTGTCATTCATTAAGAATGCAGAATTGTAATTACTGACAAACTGCTGAAATATAAGGGGAATAAAACACTTTGCACATGCTGTTATTGGGAAAATAACCATCACAATGATGGAAACATTTCTTTTACAGATCACTGCAGCCACAGCTATTCTATCAGAGACTAACCAGAACACATGTCGGTACCTAAACTGTAAACATGGAAATGTGGTTCAACTACAGATGCTGACATACATTTTCTAAATAAATAAATAAAACAATAGGCTGCATTCAAGCTGCTTATGAAATCACAGACAAACGCTGAAGAATGAAATTTCAAGCACTTAAGTACACAAGAATTTCAAAATTCAGCAGGAAACAAAAATACATGCTTACCTAGCAATAGTGGAGCACTCAATGTGCCAGCCAGGCCTTCCTTTTCCCCATGGAGACTCCCAGAAAGGTTCCAGTGGCTTCCAGGCTTTCCACAGTGCAAAATCTCGCGGGTCCCTTTTATCCTTGTTCTCTAAAAATACAAATCCTTCTGAATCACAAAGTGAGACAAAACTAAACTGTAAAAAAAAAAAAGTCTAATAACATACAAAACATAGCAGATTACAATTTAGAGATATGATGATCACTGTAAATTCAACACAACATCAGATACATTTGGTGTTACTCAATGGCTTTATATATGAAAAATACAACGTATGATATAGGCCTACCTGATTCTGCACCATCTCCCATGTTCATGAGCTTGCCATAACGACTACCAATGGATTTAGTATCAAAGTAGACATCCCCTGCATTAAAAGTGTGACGTTTTAAAGCATATTCCAACAAGTTTATTCTTCCTCTATTAATAATAATAATAATAATAATAATAATAATGAATTTGAGATGGTATTTTCACAAGTAACAACAAAAATTATAGTAATAAGTAATAATAATCATAATAATAATAATAATAATAATAATAATAATAATAAGGAGGATGAATTTGGTTGAATTGAGGATGAATTTCCTCGCTGGCACTCATAGCGTGCACACGCACAAAATTCGCCTCTGTTACGCATGACCTCCTGCCTGCACACGTGCCATCTTCACCGCAGTTGATAATTGGAAGGGTTAGTTGACTTATTGTTTATTCTTGTTTTTTATAATTTATTATTAATTATTATTAATGCTAATGTACATGTATTATTATTTTGAAATATTTATTGTTTTTACATGTTTTCTTTAATATATTAGGTCCAATATATGTGTTCGTGGCAGGTTCTATGAGTTTGGGAGAGGGTTGGAACAGATTAATTGTTTTTTTCTTATTTCTTATGGGAATAATTGTTCATATAATGAACTTTTTGGCTTATGAGCTTGCCCTCGGAACGGATTAAATTCGTTAGACAAGGTACCACTGTATTATCATTTAGACTTTTGTAAAAGAGGTCTCATGGCATGTTAAAAAAATCCTTGTGTGAAGACTGATACAATTAATCTTTTTTTAAGTGAAGGATTGTACACAAATTTTATATGTTGCATTTTTGAAGGTTAAAAACCTAAAACAAGTAAAACCCTTTTACATGTTTCCATACATATAAATATGTACCACCATGTCGGTAGACCTTCATGTGTCTGCTAGAGATGCACCATGGAACAAGAACCAACCTTGACTTGTAGTGTAAGCATGACCATTTCTGATGATGCCTTCAATGAAAGCTACAATCTGAGGTATGTTCTCTGTGACTCTCATATACACGACTGGTGGGAGAACCTAAAGTGCAAAGAAGGGGGGGGGTAATTTATGCAGCCAACTGGATGCTTATAAGTTGTATACAGTCCATCCAGCACTCCATTATCTATAACACTTATCCATCAAGGTTGAATAGGAATATAGAGCCAATCTGCAATCAGCAATCTCCATTGCTGATTTAGCAAAAGGCAGGGTTCACCCTGAAAAGGTTACCAGTCTTGCAGGCCCAAGACAGACACCAGAAACTAATTACACTCACATTCACACCTAGGGGCTATTTGAAATAGCCAATTAGTCTAATGTGCATGTCTTTGGACTGTGGGAGGAAACCAGAGTACCCTTCGGAAACCAACACAAACATGCAAACCCCACACAAAAACGCCCTCCCTGAGGCCAGGCTTCAAAACCAGGACATTTTTACCATGAGACAGACATGCTTAACACTACACCACCGTGCCATCTACAGCAACATATACAATGTTTATTTAACATTAGATTAAAAAATGAGATGGGGGCAGTGGTAGCCTGGTGGTTAAAGCTGCTGGATCGCTGATCCTAAGTCTCAGTTCAAGTCCCACTCTACACAAGGTTGTCACTGTCCCCCCAGTGTAGCTAACTGGGTTATCAAAGGCCGGCCATGTCTCTCACTGTCTACGGGGAGAAACAGGTAAAGGAACCATTGCTGACTTTCGACAAGAGTAGGCTACATAGCCGTCAGCGTGTTTCTGCCCCTCGTTAAAGGGTTGTATCAGAAAGGGCATCCCACGTAAAAACCTATGCCGAATCAAACATGTGATGATTCGCTGTGGCGACCCCTGAGAAAAAGAGAACAGCCGAAAGGAAAAGAACAAGATTAAAAAATGAGACCTTCAGGGCCAGCATGTCTCTTTTAAACTCCTCTTCATACATTCTGGCGAGCACAAGTGGTGAGATCCTCTCCTACCAGCAGGAATAATAATCAGTTAAAACAAGCATCACAGAACACCAAGAATCTTCTGGATGATTATTTTCTATAGAATAAACATGGTAGCGATTTTGCAATGTAATATCAGTCACAGCATACTTGCCTCAAGGCTCCTCTTTATGATCTTATCATCGATGTCAGTGATGACCATGACATGAGTTATATTAATTCCAAATATCCTGGTTAAAATTCTCTGCAGGATGTCAAATCTGACGTAGGAACTTTAAATGTGAAAATATTATTATACTTCAAATATCGATAAATATTAACAGTGTACACCAGCTACCCAAAAGTTTGTGAACACTTGCCATAACATTCACGTGCTTTTTCAATATCTTTTTCTAGATTTAAAACCATCCCCACTGTTATCATCAAACATCCACTCTTCTGAGAAAGCTTTCCATAATATTCTAAACCATGGATGTGAGGATTTTCTAATTCACCCAAAAAAGATCAAGCAATGATCTCATACAATGGTGCCTGGAGTGTGGTCGACATTGCAGTTCAATACCAATGAGGCCAGGGTTCTGTACAGGACATTCACCTTCTCATTAACTTGTCTGCCAAACCGTTTTAACCAGGGGTGTCCAATTTTATGCACAAAGGATGTGGGTGCAGGTTTTCATTCAAGATAAGCAAGAGCCACACAATAGTCCACCCCGTTTAAACCACAAATATAAATAAAATAAATAAATAAATAAATACTGTGTCATGCATCATGTTTACACGCAGCAAAAACTGAAGCCAGTGTGCTGCCATCTTGGTGAGACCACTTTATTTTGAAAGGTTATACGACTTACGTTTTCAATTGGTTCCAGACGGCCGAACATAAGTTGAAAGTGTACGTAAGTTGTTACTATGACGTATGATGCTCATACTGTACTATACATATATTCTATATAACTGATTATATATATATATATATATATATATATATATAAACTGAACTGGGAAGAAGGAGGGGCACGTTCAGTCTGTCGTTTGTAAACAATGGACCCATTGTCAATACGTCATTGTACTACGTAGGTACGTCTAAACTCAAAATTTGACTTTAAAAAAAAAACAACATAAAATTGAAAAAACGTAAAACGGATGACTGTAAGTCGGGGAGCGTCTGTACTCAAATGACATGAACAGAAGGGAAAATTATAAAAATAATTACATCTGAGCTATGCAGAGCTGTTTTTTATTCAAGTAATTGCAAAACTATTTGTGAAATTATTGGGAAAGCTATGCGAATTCAAGAAACTCTGACTAATTCTCCAGGTTTTTAAGCGGTGTTGGCTTTAGCAAGGTGGCCCCACCAAGATCTCCAACTGACTCCAAAATTTAAACAGAAACGTGCAATCCAGTCTGTTTTGAGATAAGTGATTTTAACAGGTGGAAGGTCTACCTCCTGCTTGATTGGAATGAAAACCCGGACCCACACCAGCCCCTTCTGGATAAGATTAGACATGCCTGGATTGAACCTACTGGGGTCATGAGAGGGTTGGTGCCTCTCCCTGCAAACACAGGACAAAAGGCAGTGTAAACACGCCAGATCATCGCCAATCCCAGGAATCCAACACAGGACCTTATTGGTAGAAAGACATGCGAACCACTACGCCACCATGCTGCCCACATTCAAGTAGTACCTCTACACCAATCTTGGCAAATTGTCATGGACCTCATTCTATACAAACACATCCTACACAGATGTGCTTCAAACATTTTGAGGAACCCCACATGAAACTCCTGGAAGGTGTCCACATACTCTCTGTATATAGTGTACAAATTTATTTTTTGTCTGTTCAGAAGAGTTCTGTACATTGACTTACCATGCATGGCCAAGATGGGCATGATCATAAACTGTGGGTCCACAACTGTACCTAAACATGATAAAGGAAATGGATCAAATGTATTGTAAAGGTATTGAATACCTCCGATCTAAAACTTTCTAAAGTTGCCTTACCAGGTTGCTCTTCCCTCTTGGACCAGAACCAGGGGCTCCTTCTGCTTGGTGAGACTGTTGTGGGTTTGTATACCAGTATCATAGCCAGTTGGTCTGGTCCATTTGTTCCTGATTTCCACACACACTGTCTGTTTTGGGACTCTGGGATTTGTCCGACATGCTCCATGAGTAGCTCTGAGTCTGCAGGTCCAGACTGCACTCCTGCTCAGACTTACCCAAGCCGACCTCATCTTGGGATTCAACAAAGCATTTAACAATGTCGTTTAATTCATCTGGAAATTTCCATTTACACCTCTTAACCATAACATAATACAGCGAGGCGACCAAAAGTGAAATTTCTATTTATTTTCTAGCTAATTAGCGGATATTCATAATCTCTATCCTCTTTTTTTGTGATATGTGAACATATAACTGGCCAAGAAAAAGAAGTGGCAGTGATAATCTTATACTGAAGCTTGCTCTCTTCGTGCTGAGTTTGTTGACAGCAAATCCAAGATGGCGGCTTACAGTGAAACTTCGCCAAGAGACAGAGAAGGGCTGTGTCTCAAATACCGCAGCACTTCCTATACTAGTGCACTTAAGATAAAGTACCATCATACTCAAAATACTGCACTCTTCAGTCGTTTAATTTGTGATTCGTACACATAAGAACCAATAAAGGTTGTTGTAATGATAATAGGGACGTAAGTAGAATAAATGATGACATGTTTTACTCGGCCTAGTTCTTGTTTTAATTACAGTACTTACAAAACACACCTCATCCGCACTCTGCAGGGTTGCCAGATTTCTGTGAGGGGATATTCTTGAAGTATTAAATTCAGACTAGCACTATATGTATGTATGTATGTATGTATATATGTATGTATGTATGTATGTATGTATGTATTATTATTATTATTAAATAATAATAATAATAATAATAATAATAATAATTTTATTATTATTCATCCTTTAACCTGCTTAATTGAACCCAAACCCAGGACCCTCTTGCTGGTGGTAACCACTACACCACTGTGCCTCCCCATATTTTTGGTATACAGTACTGTATTCTGCTTAATTTTCTTGTATAAATATATATTGTAATTTTCACATTATATCCTGAGTAATGTAGGGGCAGTGGTGGTCTAGTGGACAGGGCGCTGGATCGCTGATCCTAAGGTTGGGGGTTCGAGTCCCATAGGGTTGTCACTGCCCCCCCAGTGCAGCTACCTGGGTTATCAAAGGCGGGCCATGTCTCTCACTGTCTATGGTGTGATGTTCATGTAAAAGAACCATTGCTGATTTTCGTAAACGAGTAGCTGCAAAGCCGTCAGCGTGTTTCTGTCCCTTGCTAAAGGGTTGTGACAGGAAGGGCATCCGCCGTAAAAACCGATGCCAAATCAAATGTGCGAATCAGATGATTTGCTGTGGCGACTCCCGAGAAAGGGAAAAAGCCGAAAAGAAAAGAAGATCCTGAGTAATGTTGTGGATCCAAAGCCTATCCCGGAAACACTATGCATGAGACTTAATACACCTTAGATGAGATACAATACACACACACACACACACACACATCAAAGACCATTTTCTCTTGGCAAATCCACCTGGCTCATTTTGGAAGGATGGTGAAAATCCATGTGGACATTGAGAGAACAGAAGCTCCGCACAGACAGTAGCCCAAACATAAGACTGGATCAAGGACCCTGAAGTGTATCAAAAAAAAGTTTTCACCAAAATGATAAGATAGCCCAGACATGGGAAAACTCCGGCCCATTCGGCCTTTTAGTACGGCCCACAGAATTTGTCCAAATTTAAAAAAAAAAATTAAAAATCATAGCTCAGTCATTCATTTCATCTTGTACCTGCAATGCCCACGTTTACCCAATAGATGGCGCACTGACCATTGGTGGACCTTCTTGGAGTGTAGTGTATTTCAGTCATCCCTTGAATTTCGCGGATAATATAGACTAGACCTGGCTGCGATAATCGAAAAACCGCGAAGTAGGATCACCCCTCCTCACCTGTTATTGACGATAATATTGAGAGCTTTATTCCAAGTCAAGTAATGCCTCTTCGTCAGATTCAAGAGGAATTGGATCATCAGTAGGATGTACTTCACTTCATCTTTTTTGATATAACGCACGATAGATTCATTTATTCCGTAATGGCGTGCTACATGGGCATATGTATTGCCCGCCGTCAGCATATCTAGCAACTTCACTTTTTGGGTCACTGTCATCATATTTCGCTTTTTCTTGGGCTCATTGGCTGCCTTAGATGGTGCAGGACGTTTAGGAGGCATTTTCAAGGGTGTCACAAACACTATAAGATCACATAATCACAAAAATTCCCGCGGGAATCTGCGAGGCTACAGCGTCACGCGTCTAAGCCAATCAGCTTGCGAGATTGAGTTGAGTGGGCGGTCCCTGCCTGAACTGGGACAGAAGGAGGGGCACGTTCAGTCTGTCATTTGTAAGCAGCCTGCCTTCCTCTTGCGTACATGTGAGTTTCAGCACGAATTTTGACATTTTTATGAATATTTTTGGATTTTGGATACTTTTGGAAAATACTACGATGCACTGAGGCCGCAAACTTCGAGTCGTGAAGCGGCAAGGGATGACTGTACTCTTTTTTCACTTACACTTTCCCGTTGTATTTGAACCCGTCACAGATCCAAATTAACTGACAAACACTTCAGATCGCCTCGGTGACCCCCCGGGAGAGTTGGAGGAGGTGGCTGGGGAGAGGGATGTCTGGACCTCTTTGCTTAGGTTGCTGCCCCCGCGACCCGACCCGGGACTTAGCGGAAGACGATGATGATGATGATGACGACACCTCAGATCTATCCTGAGAATTGCCACAACAAAAATAACTCCAGACTTTGATGCACTGGCAAACAAGGGAGACCAACAACATTGTTCCCACTGATATTGGTGAGTTTTTCTACTGTTATGAAAAAAAAATGCATATGGGAAGTTTGAAGACGCAGTCTCCAAGTTTGACAGATCACAGTGTGTGTGTGTGTGTGTGTGTGTGTGTGTGTGTGTGTGTGTGTGTGTGTGCTATTTTAATCTATTTACATTTTCTTCTCTCGGTTTTGTGCCAAACAGTGTGTGAACCCACATCATGTATATCATTGAGACAAACATACTACCTGAATGAGGACTATTTGGCACGTTTGAAAGATGCAATCCTTTGTGCACACTGTTAGTAAATCAAGTTGTACTGTTTATTTGCGTGTGATTTGTGCGCTGTGAGGTTTGCACACTACACGCAACACTTTAGTATATCTGACCCAAACACTCTATCCAAATGCTCCTGGCCCGGCCTCTCTGTTAAATTTTAGAACCCATTGTGTCCCGCAAATCAAAAAGTTTTCCCACCCCTGAGATAGTCTGTTATTGTGTATATTTTATACTAGTATATACTTCACATGAGTGGTTTGATCTGATTTGTCTGCTATATCAGGATTTTTTTTTTAATATAATTTATTTTTGTGGCAGCGAAAGTATCACCAGATTTTTGGATGTTAGACTACACTAATACAAATTCACCACACCCTTTAAGAGATCTTGGAAGACCTTATCAAAGGTGTGTGCGTGTGTGTGTGTGTGTGTGTACGCGTCTGATGTTTTTCTTCACACTATAGGCAGTGGTGGTCTAGTGGTATAGGGTGCTGGATCGCTGATCCAAAGGTTGGGGGTTCAAGTCCCACTCTCCACAAGGTTGTCACTGTCCCCCCCCAGTGCAGCTAACTGGGTTATCAAAGGCGGGCCATGTCTCTCACTGTCTATGGTGAGAGGCATGTCAAAGAACCATTGCTGACTTTCGTAAAGAGTAGCTGCAAAGCCGTCAGCGTGTTTCTGTCCCTTGCTAAAAAGGGTTGTGACAGGAAGGGCATCCGACGTAAAAACCTCCTGCCAAATCAAACGTGCGAATCAAATGATTCGCTGTGGCGACTCCCGAGAAAGGGAAAAAGCTGAAAGGAAGACAGACAGACTCGTGTTATGTTGTTGGTGCAATGTTACGAGGAAGCGGCTAATAAAGTTGCATATGAGCACACAGTGGATTCACTTTTACTATTATATTTACAATATAAACATATATATACATATATATATATATATATATATATATATATATATATACATATATATACATATATATATATATATATATATATATATATATATATATATATATATATATATATATATATATATATATATATAAGTCTATAACACCCCCCTTCCGGTCTGTGGTAAAATTGTCAAGCGTTGACCGGTCAGCTGTGATAAAAGGTTGGGGATCACTGCTCTATATTACACTTTTGCCTCATTTAATAAAGTCTTAATATTCAGAGTGCCCCCAGTACACATAACTGGGTTATAAAGGCCGGCCATGTCTCTCACTGTCTATGGTGAGAGGCATGTAAAAGAACCATTGCTGACTTTTGACAAATGTAGCTGCAAAGCTGTCAGTGTGTTTCCGCCCTGCGATGGCCTGGCGAGCTGTCCAGGGTGTACTCTGCCCTCACCCGTAGTCAGCTGGGATGGGTGCCATCCTCCCCGCGACCCTAATTAGGATTAAGCGGTTACAGGAAATGAACTGAACAGATATTCAGAGTGGATAATGCTCAAATTAAAATAATGAACATATACCATTTTATCATGATTTTAGAAATGTAAAAAGATGAATAACCCATAAAAGTCATCTTTTGGTGTGCTTTTTGTAGTCCACTCGTCCCAGGGACAACTTATTCACAAGGACATGTCTTGCTGCATGTGATAATGCATGGATAAAATGCACTGTTATTTAAGAGACGCATACAATGATTGATAGGATAAATGTTTCCTGCAACAAATGTTTATTTAATATTTATGGAAGGATTCTGGTGTCAGCACTTCGCAGCAGTAAGTGCTCAGAGTCTTTTTGGTTTTTGTGCGTTTTAACACAAAAGGCTGTATTATTTAATTTATCAACATTCAAATAGAGAAAAAAAACAGTTAGATCAAGGGACGACTGTTTATAGACGCTTTAATGTAAATAATATGAGGACCCAACTGTTTTCAGTGAGGTTCCAATAAATATAATTATGAAAGATTCGTGTATGGTTCATACAAACCATTGGCAAACTGCTGCTTGATAACTGAAATCATACATGTCGGTGATGAGCTGCTACTGGAAAGTAATCAATTGCATTAATTTCTCCTTCATCACAGTATGCTCTTGTTATCATCACTCACTCATTTGCTGGAGCGCTTCTTCTAGGGTTGAACAACTCCTCAGATCACTGCTGAGTAAAACTAGCAAAACCATGCACAGTTACACCTTGAGCAGCGCTTCTCAAATAGTGGGCGCGGTATGATGCTGGGGGGATGACCCTGGGGTACATGCTTTTTTGGAATACAGTAGTGTATGAGAATTAAGTGTAATTGCACCTCCACTCCACTAGTTGGTAGTGGCACTCTCATTGTGGCGCTATGGTTTAGCAATTTTTCGCATGAGCAAACGATATGAAGTGCAGAAAACAACCCCTCAAGAATCAACACGAAAAAATTTCTAACAAGAACGAAGAGAAAGGTGGAGGGAGACGGAGATATTAAGACATAAATAAATTGAATGAGTTTAATAAGGACGTTTTTTTTTTTTTCAGGCACATTGGTGCATTTTAAATCTTTTCCGTTACAAATCCTAAGGTTGGGGGTCCGAGTCCCACTCTCCACAAGGTGGTCACCGTCCTCCCCACAGTGCAGCTAACTGGGTTATCAAAGGCCGGCCATGTCTCTCACTGTTTACGGTGAGAGGTTCATGTAAAAGAACCATTGCTGACTTTCGACAAGAGTAGGCTACAAAGCTGTCCACGTGTTTCTGTCCCTTGCTGAAGGGTTGTGCCAGGAAGGTCATCCGATGTAAAAACCTACGCCAAATCAAACGTGCGAATCATTCGCTGTGGCGACCCCTGAAAAAGGGAAAAATCCGAAAGGAAATCTCGTTTAAAAAATAGTGTTAATTAAGTTTTTCTTTATTGTAAGTTGAACTATATTACTTTTTTATTTTTAATATTAATAAAGATACAATGCTATGCAGAGGTGTACTAATAACAACTTAATAAACAAATACAGTAATACTATTTATAGTCACTCGGGCCGTGAAATGTTTTTTTTCTTCCTAGAGGGGGCGCCACAGAAAATATTTGTGAAGCACTGACCTAGAGACACATGGGAACAGACAGAGAGCATGTCTTTGGTCTCTAGGCGGAAACAGGAGTACCAGAAGGAAACCCCTGCAAGCACAGGAAGAACATACAAACTCCACCACGAAGAGCCTCACCAAGGCAGGGAATTCAACCCAGGACCAATCCATTACCATTTGGCCCATCCCTTGTTATATTAGCTCTATTTACACCACCATGGTCAAAATTTTGTGGACACCTATGCATGACGGTCTTATGTGCTTTATTTCACATCCTATTCCAAAGCTAGAACCCTTTATTGCTCAAATAACCCCCCCACTCTTCACACTATACTCGGCACTGATGCTGGGTGAGGAGAACTGGGCCACAGTCATTATTCTGGTATTTAGCTGAGCTAGGATCAGAACTCTGGGTGGGTCATTTGAGCTTTCCACTCTGACCTTTGCGGAACATGTGTTCATGGACCTCTGCTTGGGAACCGCCATGCAGGAACAGGTTTGAGCTTGTTAGGCCCAGCGAAGGGAACTGTAATGATACAGCATACAAATCCATTTTAAACAATTGTGTCTTTCAAAGGGTTTGGCAACAGTATGGAGAAGCCTGAGGGGAGATTTTTTTCATCCTTCATCAAAACAGCTTGCCAGCACACTAGATGCTCCAGTAGAGCAGTTTTTGGCTGAGAAGCACTTGTCTGGCCTCCATTCACCTGATCGAGCACAATACCACAAATCCATTGCCATGAAATCAAGTCTTTACTCAAGATAACCCAGGCTAAATTTGCTCCAATAATAAAGAGAAAAAAAACACTGCTGTTAAAATAACAAATCAAAGAAGACCAGAATGCAGCAGTGTGTACTTGCAGAAAGGGAAAACATAGCAAAAAGGAAAGGAACTGATATATTTCCATCAAAACTGATTTAACGCGTTAATCACTTATTTGGAGAAGATCATCAGAATAACAGTGCAACACATAATCTGATGATGTCAACACTTTTAATGCTCGAATTTTGATTTGAAAAAAACAAGGCATTGTTTTACTTGTTTTCTTATTTCCCCCAATTTCTCACGAATTTAGTCAAATCCCGTTCCCATCCATCAAGTACAGTATTGTCTTTCCTATCACTGGACCAACACCAATCAGGGAGGTGCAAAAGCATGCCCACGCCCCCTCCATGACATCCGATTCCCGCGACCCACCTCTTTTCGAACTGCCATGCATGTGTATTTGGGGGCGGACTAACACACTGGGACACCTGTGATTGGGTGACGATTGCTGTGAGTGACACTGAAGTCAGCATATGCCAGCTCTCCTTTCTTTGAGAGCTTAGCCAATTATCTCTCATGGACTCCCGGTTACGGATGTCTGTGGTATTTTACCAGATTCAAACTTGCAATCTCCAGATTAATAGTTTCTTGATTCCTTTAAAGATATTTTGATGAAAAGGAAAATAAAGTGGTTCTAAGCAGCTTCTAAAAATGTTGAAAACCCTGCATCTTGGATTTGGACTTCTGGTTCTGGAGAACACCTTACCTTGCACAGTTTATTATTTTCCTTGTCCCACATACGAACGATTTAACAAATGACCAAATTATCAGCTCTTCATGACTTCAATGATGTGTGATAAAACAAAAAAAGACAGAAAGGACAGAAATGCATGGGACAGGGAGACTCCAGGAGCAGGGTTGGAAATCATGGGTTATGGGGGATGCTGCCTAAGCAATGAGGTCCAGACGTCCCTCTCCCCAGCTACTTCCTCCAGCTCTTCCCAACTGAGAGACATAATCCCTCCAGCATGTTCTAGATTGACCCCTGGGGCCCCTTTTGGTTGGACAGGCCCGAAATACCACCTCAGGGAGGCATTCAGGAGGCATTCTAACCAGTTGCCCAAGCCACCTCGACTGGCTCCTCTCGATGTGGAGGACCAGTGGTTCTATTCCGAGACTCCCCCCTCCCATGGCTGAGCTTCTCACCCTAAGGGAGAGTCCCGCTGCCCGATGAAGGAAGTCCAGGGTTAGAAATCCCTTAGAAATTGGTCATATGGGGGTAATTATCCTGTATCCCTAACTTTTTGAGGCATTGCGCTTGTGATCAAGAGGTCATGGGTTCAAATTTTCATTAAACCACTTGTGCTAAAACCCTTTGGCAAGGGTGTCCCTTGGTCCACCCAGTATAAGTGTGTACCAGTAAAAAATACTGGGATGGTAACCTGCCATGGACTAGCAGCCGATAAAGGAGGCTATGAAAGGGGTGTGTTCGTGCAGTGATCAAGTCAATGACTTCCTGATCTGAAGGTCTGGGATTCAATCCCAAGTACCACCACTGTTTGTCCCTTGAGCAAGTCCCTTAATTGCTGAGTTATATTAAAAATAATTGTAAGTTTCTGTGGATAAGAGTGTTGTGAGTTACAAATGAGTTAAACTCCTAGTCACATCATGCTACAGACAGCAGGATAATCCCCCCCCCCCCAAAGACTTCAACTTTATATATATTAATGTGAAAATATAAAACAAAAAAATCCATTACTAATCAACAGACAGAAAGAGAAAACCCACATAAAAACGGAGAAATAACCGCACAACGGATGACAAGACACCAATTACCTAGTTTTAAAGGATCTGGCAACTCCTGCTGGTTTAGCTGTGGTGGGAGCTCCGTATGTCTGTTGTAACCCCGCCCACTATAACATCATTGGCTAACTTCGTGCAATACGAAATGGCTACAAAGCTGCTGCTGCTGCTCACATTCATACACGGCTACAGTTGTAAGCCAGCAGAAGAAGCTCCTGGGGTGTCGCGTAGTATACAATAAATAATGAATAAAAACACGGTGAAACTGACCGCATGTACTTAAACTTTATTCCAATAAATGCATTTCCGGTGTTAGAATGGAAACTAAAAACAATTTTTTTTTTGTCTGTAAATATACCGACCTGGTGTCCAGTCCTGCACGTTCTCGCTGTCTTTCTCTTTTTTTTTTGCATTTATGAAAGGTTTTAATTTACGCACGTTTTAATTTAAAGCTTGTCACCGAAATGCTTTTTCAGGCTGTTGATCATCAGGACCGTTCCACACTCCCGCTGCTCGTCCCTTGTCTTTTGCTGTGTTCGCGCATGCGCATTAACAGCCCGACTGTTCCCCTAAGTGTTTGAAACTAACCCGGAGGATCTTCTCTCCTCCACGCTGGGATCAAGTAATGCGACAGTCGTGGACCGCAATCGACATATTTTATTTCGAGTTTTTGGGGTATTGCACGGATTGTTTGGATCCTTTTTGTTGATTTGCTGAGGAAAAGGGGTGTTTATTTTTTATTTTTTGGGGGGAGGGGGGGATTGAAGTTTGTGTTGGATGCTTGTAGGGCGGTTTTGCACTGCGTTGTCTTGGGTATAATCTACTCGCAAGGCATACATGCGTTTAGTGTCGCCGCTGAATGAACTCATTCCCGGATTGTGAAGTATAATCAGTCGGAGATCAAGATGTTGAATACAGCCAGCTGGGACCCGCTGCAGGTTACTCACTATGTCGCTGAATATCTGGACTTGGTTGAATCGCTGCCTTTCGACCTACAAAGAAACGTGTCTCTCCTGAGAGAGATCGACTCTAAATATCAAGGTAACCGCGCGGTTGTTTTACTCTATAATCCGCTTCTCTCGGGCTGTGAGCAGATTGTGTGTGTAGGAGAAATCACGTTGTGTGTGTGAAGTGCTGACTGAACACAATGGGGGTTCGTACAGTTTCGGTGCTCCGGTACAAACGTCTACAACACATCTCTCTACACATCTCTTCCGACTCCGGTTCGTTTTCTTCTCCATTCCGTGTGTGTCGGGCTGAAATATGGACCCATCACTGCTGCTCCAGCTTTCATGCCGCCGACAGTGATGGATATAAATAATATAATGCTGATGATTTGAAGGGAAATGGCGATTTACTCCCTCTCCTTCTGTTCACTTTGTTTTCTCGGTTGGATCAGAGCGTTGGGTTGGGAGAATTTGGTCAGTTCAAACGGAGTCGTGTATATTATGAGATCATGTCATGTCAGGGTTTTTTTTTATAGCTGTCATTGTATTGTGTTTATATACTTGGCGAACCGAGCACTTTATAACAGCAGGATAAATTTATTAGAATGAAAATGATCGGATGCGACAACACAACAGCTGTTTTTATAAACTATCCACCGGCTCTTTCGCTGTGTGTGTGTGTGTTAGTCTTTTTGTGTACTGTACTGTTTGCGCCGACCGAATAGGAAATCCTGCTATGTTTTAAATGTTTCTCAACTCCAGTTTGGATAAGAAAACATTTTTTTTTTCAACTTTAGTAAAAAAAAGAAAAGTAATTCCCACTGCTAAATAAATCAAGCAACGTTTAACTCCTTACGTTTGCATTTCTTTTAATTTTTTTAAAGAGGTGCGTCAGCTCATCCGCCACTGTTGTGCAGAAATGGGCACGAAACGTACGCTTCAGGTTTTATTTGTACAGGCTATCAACTCCACCCGCTTCTGTTTTTGATTGGCTGAGCCCGCCTCCTCTGCGCGCCTTCGTCTTAAATAGAACGACCGCAATAGGCTTAACTGGTTGTTTGTAACTCGGTGGCCCCGCCTATTCCGGATGCAGCAGGTCATGTTCAAGATCAGCGATTGGTTCATAAACGTTCTAGAAGGCGGGTCTTGGGTATAGTTGCTCACCGGTGATTGGCTATATGCTAATATATAGGAAGGCGGGGTCTATTTGGGTTTTATGCCGAGAGTTTTTGTCGTCAAGTTCTTTGCTTAAAGTTCAATGTTATGTCAGGTCAAACTTGAATCATGTGATCTGGCTGAAAGTGGAAAAAAAAAAGTGTGTGTGTGTATATATATATTTCTTAACAATTACTTACAATAGCTGTTCCAATGTACCATAAGAATGTTAGTCAATGGTTTTGCTTTTTTTTTTTTTTTTTAATTAAAAACTACTGAAAATTAACTTGAGGTGGGTCACACTTTTGTTTCAGAGATCCTCAAAGAGCTAGATGAGGCATACCAGAAGCACAAGCAAGAAGAGGACCCTGTCCAGCGTCGTCGGCTTTTGCACAGCATCCAGCGTGCACTTATTCGCAGTCAGGAACTGGGAGATGAGAAGATTCAGCTTGCTGGACAGATGGTGGAGTTGGTGGAGAACCGCAGCCGGCAGGTAGATGCTTTCTCTGAACTTCTAGAAACGCAGCACGAGTCCCATGATGTGACTTCAGTGGCAGCCGTCATCCCCGGCAAGCGACGCGAGGAGGAAAAACGCAGAGAAGAGACCCCGGGTTCAGTTGAAAGAATGGCGAGTGCCAGTAAACGCTCGAGACGGCAGAAGAACAGCGGCAATGAGAATCGTGAGATGATTCATAATGACCGTGATGAAGTGACCAGAGAGAAACGGGCCAAGACTTCGAAGAAGAAGAAGAGATCTAAAGCAAAGCAGGAGCGGGAGTCTTCACCAGCCGACCTGCCCATCGATCCCAACGAACCCACATACTGTCTCTGCGAGCAGGTATCCTACGGGGAGATGATTGGCTGCGACAATGATGAGTGTCCCATTGAGTGGTTCCATTTCTCCTGCGTTGGCCTGCATCACAAGCCAAAAGGGAAGTGGTATTGTCCAAAGTGCAGGGGTGACACAGAAAAAACCATGGACAAAGCCTTGGAGAAGTCCAAAAAGGAGAGGGTATATAATAGGTAGCCACATACCTGTTGGACTGTTAACATTTCTATTTATTTTATACATTTGTTTAATGCTAGGCATCATTTTCTTCTGAATTTCCCACAATTACACTGTAGAATTGATTTACTACCCAACGGCACTAAAATGGCTTAAACTCGGACCTCCAGAGTTTAAGTTTTCTAGTTGTGGAAGTAACGTTCACTGATTGTTGTTACTTGAACAGTATGGATGACAGAAGTATTTGATGAAGGCATTCACAGCATGTGGCTATAACGTGTTCGATGTTGAAGTAGAAACGTACTAATTGATAATAAAATGTGTATTAAAAACACCTTAGCTTCTGGTGTGAGTGTACTTTCCATTTAGGGCAGTGATAACCAGATATGACACCAGTACTGTGGGGTGGACCTGTATTAAGATTTTTAATGAATGGCAAATGAGGCTTCATTAAAAACTGATTAAAGATGAGTGGAGAAACCTCACAGATTTATTACAGGTCCAGTCAATATTTTACTGAGATTTTTCTGTATATCCGAGTGTGAAAAAAAAAATTAACCTCTTGCAGCTAAAAAAAAAAAAAAAATTTCACACACCTATATGAATCAATCAATCTGCACAGACAAAATCACAAGAACGTCAAAGTGTATTCTTACAATATGATACATATGAGAGGCAGGTTCACAACACATCATGAAATATAAAATCACACTGCCGGGGCACGTAACAGCACACAATACAACACAAGTGTGTGACAGGTCCGTCCCAAACCAGGCACGGTCAAATGCAACATCATCAGCCCAGTACCATGTCAGTCCATGGAATTTGACTCCACTATTTTTAAAAAAGGCCCCTTGAATAGATCATTGTTTACACCAGGTTCCCATGGCAAAAGGCCAGCGGATCTGGTTACGTATTGGACAGTGAGACCAGATGGTCAACAGGACACCACGAGTCCTCTAAAAGAGGAGAATATGGGTAGAGTAGGGTGAGGAGGAAGCAGATTAAAGTGCAGTTGAGCTCTACATTGGATGGAGCGAGTGATAAAAGAAAGATGACAGAACAGTTGGGTGGAACGAGATGCTTTTGCGATTCACTTGGTTAGACCATAACCATGCAGAGTTCACAGGTCAACTGTCCCTCCAGCTCTGCTCCACGATGGCTGATACACGCTTCTCATACTCGCGCTTGTTCTCCTGGTAGAGCTGGGCTGCTTGGCTATTTGCTGGACTGTTGGGATTGGGTTCATCAAGCAAAGACTGAAAAGAGGAGCAATCAGGAGGTTAATAATAATAATAATAATTCATTCATTTTATAAGTTTCTTAATCCTAATTAAAGGTCACAGAGAGGTTGGCACCTATCTCAGCTGACTCTGGCTGAAGGCATGTTACACACAGGACAGATTGCCAGACCATTGAAGGGCCAACACACATCCCCTGGGGGGTGATATGGAACAACTAATGAGCCTACTGTGCATGTTTTTGGACTGAGGGAGGAAACCAACATACCCAGAGGAAACCTACACAAGCAGGAGGAGAACATGCAAACTCCACACAAACACCCCGAGCTTGGGAATCAAACTCTGGACCATCTTGCTGTGAGGCAGATGTGCTAACAACTACACCACCATGCCACCCTAATATAATAATAATAATAATAATTCAGTTTTTTTTCATCCACATCATTTTGGGCATCTAGCACTCAGATTTAATTTAGCCTTGACAAACGTTCATGATAAATTAGCGCATGGAACAATTCTAAACTTCTAATGAACAGATAAAGCCTTTTGGATGAGTTATACGGAAGAGCGAAGTTCAAAATGATGCTGTTGGCAGCCTTCACATGTCCTGGTGGGAGCATATACTAGCTTTCACTCGGGCTGCGAACTGGCAAGTGACCAAATTGAGCATAAATGGGGTTACAAAAAGAGTGAGAGAAAGAGAGCGAGCGAGCGAGCGAGCAAGAGTGCAAACTACACAAAGAACCATTTTCTAACAAGTGTACAAGACTAACACTGAATCCTAATTTATTATTATTTTTATTTATTTATTTACCTGGATTGAGGTGAGAATTGAGGAAACATCGTAGGTCGGACTCCAGCGATTCTGCAGAATATCGAGACATATGCTTCCATCTGCATAAACTGGGGAGTCATAAGCAGAGAACACATAAGCGTCTTTCATCATTACACAATTCATCCTACACAAGAGCTCTATTGGGGGAAAATCTGAGAAAACCAGCGAAAGAAATGCTGATATTTGAAATTGATCCAACGGGTCTTTACCATTAGGATGAAACATTTTGGAGGTGAATCGAACTGTGGGTGGTTTATTAGGATATTCTTCGGTGAACTCGACAGTCAACTTGAATGTACCTGTGAAGAGGTGATGTAAGAGATGTATGATGTGCAACATTACAAATGTGGTTCACCTGTTGAACCCACGTTTGTATATCATTTGATATGAAATCGATGTTAAAAAATTGGATTATTACCACATTATGACTAGTAATATCACCACTACTAACAGCAACAGCACTACCACCACCAATAATAATAATAATAATAATAATAAAAGGGTAGATACATGCCATCTTCGAAGGGTGTGCCCTCTGGTCTGCAAAAAATGTAAATAAGCAATCTCTGATTACAATTTAATGAACACACACACACACACACACACACACACACAAAATGTTCCTTGTCCATAAACTGACAGATGTACCTGACAAAATCCACACAAGGCCTGAATTTTATGGTTTAGCGTTTTAAATAAGAGATCTATTGTATCAAGTATAAGTTTATAAGAGTAAAAATAACAAAACAACAATATTAGAGGGTAAAGCAGGCCTGATCATCTTTCCTCAGTATCCTGGCTGTTAAGTGATCATTTGCTTACCCAAATATAACCGCGTTCCACACCATGATATTATTCTCTGATGGGGCTCCACTGACACCGGCAGGGGGATCCTCCTGAAGTCTGATTTACCAACACAATAAACGGTCATTAGTGATGATGTGGACTTAAACACTGGGGACAGTGAACCAAGATGAGATACCCAAGTGCTAAAGCCGAAATAACTGGAATGCCGTTTGACTTCAGACTTCAAACCTATGTTGGACAGGAATCCAAAATAATTCCACATTTTGTCCAAACTAACAAATAATTTACCTCAGTATCTAATATTATCATATCTCGCCATCTTTAAATCACATGTGTACAGAAAATAGATTAATAATAGGCTATTAAAGGTCCATCTTAGCCTACAAGCCGCGACTGGCGTAAACACCGTCAGCTTCCTCGATTCTTTTTTTTTTTTTTTTCGGTTATCCTACCTTTTAAAATCCCTCATGAGCCTTCTTCGGGCCGGAGTGGACATTGTTACAGGTACACAACACCTCGACGAGAATTGTTATGACGAAAATACCTCAATATTGCACCTTATTTTTAGCCTAATATCAAATATCAGCCCCCGAGCAAGTCCCAAACGTCGGCCTCTGAAAGGCTGCTAATGTTTAGAGCACTGCTCAGAGAATTTCAACGCGGCATTACAGACCGTACCATATCTGCACCCCGGGGGGGAGGTTTTACATTCATGTAGTCTTTAATTCAAAAGCAAACTGAAATGAAAACATATTTCTTAAACCGGACTGGAATTTTGTGTACATTAGCTTTACACACACACACCCCTGAAAAAAGAGAATGAAATTGTTAAAAGTTTTATATACAGTCGTCGCGCAGTTAAACGACTCCCCCTGTAATTGTACGACGTCTGTCCGATCACGTGGGCGGAGCTTGAATGACGCAGTAAAGGTCGACGTGTGTGTCCGGACGCATGAGCTCGAGCTCAGAAATAGCATTCTAATCAAATTTCACCTTTTGTTTACTTGCAGGCTGTGAAACACCGAACTACTACTACTGCCGCAACCTGTGCAATTTTTCTGCTTATTAAAATTTTAAAGGATGTGACGAAACTAATTTTAATATTTATTAAGTTAATGTGATCGGTACTTTTTCCATCTTTTGCGCTACTGTAAATTAAATAATTCCATTGCCCAGGACTAGAGAACATATGCATCATTCACAGGCATAAGGGGCTGTAATGATCAACATTTTACAATTCCCAAGATGCACTTGTATGTATCAGAAAACACTTGTACAGCATGAAAATTTATTATACGAGTATTCTTTCATGCCTGAAAGATATGTGGAGTACTAAAAATGGTTCAAGTTATGGATTCTCCAAACATGCATGAAGTTATTAATGGGGCGGGGTTTAAAAAACACGTCATTGTCTAGACACGCCCACAACGACCTTCTCGAAAACCATAAGATTTTTTGCACATTTTTCTGTCTCTACAAATTTGCAATTATCCCAGTTCATGCAAATTCAAGCAATCCTCTATGCCCGACGTGGAATTACAACAAATATAGAATTCTAAAAAAAAATATGGAATGATAACTTTTCAACAAATTTGACAATCATTGTTCTATACCACAGGCCCTGGACACAAATATCGTCATTAGTCACCATATAATCACCATCACTCTTTTGTTTGTTTTTTTTCTCAAACAATTTTCAGGTCGTCTCACAACTTGACTGCTGTAGCATTACATGCATCACTTTTTTTCTCTCCAAAAAATCCACCACGAAATTTGCCATTTGACCAAAAAAAAAAAGTTAAATAAATAAAAAATCAAAAGCCTGAAGGAGGTGATGTTTTCTTCATAGAGTTGTTTGCTCGGCTTTTAAGCACTTTCGTCTTGACAGTTTGTGCTCTAATGCTTCTCGGTTCGGTATTGATTCAGGAGGTCCAAGTCAATTAAAAAACAAACCAAACAATTTTTTTTATTCAATTCCATTCATCAACCAGTACAGAAATCTTACTTAATGTGCATCAAAACTAAACAGTCTTCTGAACCTGTTTAATCATTAAAGTGTATTGAAAAAAAGAAAAAAAAAATCAAAGGAACATATTCTGTCAAATACATTTATGTACACGACAGCACAAAAGATTCATGAATGTCAAAAATGCTGGAAAAAAATACTTTGTGAAACTCGGTTTTACATAATCCAGTCAACTCATCTGCTCAGGAACCTCAATACACTAACAGTGTCTTGCATAATATATTGCTCATGCTAAACTACATTATGATAAATAGAAAAACAGAACAAACAGAAAAAAAATCATTAAACCCTATAAATGCTATTCGAAAAGTTATCAAACTCCAGTGGTGAGAAAGCAGGGAAAAACAATGAAGGTGAATACACCCACAGTGAACAACACATCCTCTGATGTTATTCTACTTGCTCATCGGTTAATCTATTATTTAAACATATATAATAGAGTTTACAAAAAGTCAGGTACAAAAACGCATACCCCTTTGGTACAAAGCCTTCTCCCAACAATAACAAAAACAACCCTTTACTGTGGCCTTTTAAGGTGCACACGCAAAGTCAGGGTAAACTGGTTACGGTTAAGGCAGCTGGGTAGCTCTTGATGCCCACTTTAATGAAAGCGTGGATCTAAACTCTTCATGAGTCATGAAACAGCTGCATGGTATTTAACACCTGTTGGTTATAATGCTGCTCAAGCTTCACAGTCGTAATATGTTCAAGGCGAGTTCCAGCATCCTCCAGGTCTTCAGCGGTGTCTCCAAAGCCATGGTAGTGACCGTAGTGCAGATAATCGCAGTAGTCTGATGAGAAAGTGGCCAAGAAAGGCCTGTGAGACATAAAGCTGCTGGGGCTGCCACTGAGGTGCAGAGAACCACACATGTTACTGTCCAGCCCGGCCGAGTCAGGGAGGTGTGGATGGCAATGCCCATTTGTGTCGAATCTCTTCTGTTGTGCGTGGCCATTGCTTAAGCCTGTGACTATTTCTATGGTGCCATCTGTCATTCAAAACAAAACAAAAAAAAAGTGGTCAGAAAGAGCAAGACAGGGGAAGGAGTGAAGCATAGAAAGGAAGATTTGTGGAATACCAGCTCAAATCATGAGCATTTAAGCAGAGAAGAGTTTACTTAATATGAGTTTAAAAAAAAAAAAAAAAATCAATGCTTCTGTTTCACCCCCTGAACTAGAAAAGTCTCAGGCAGCATCATTAAAATAAAATATAAACAATAAACATATCCTTCTCGTTTGTTTTTCTTGTTTCTGCATACTGTGCACACATTTGCTGTACCTGGATCACTTTCATTTCAATGGAACATACACTGAATGAGTCTGAACGAGTCTGAACGAGTAAGGCAAAACATTAGCGACAGTGCTTAGCTTGACTCGAAGCACAGAGCTCACCCAACCCATTTGTGTCATTGTTAAAATATGTTTTTAAGAAATGTACACATCTTGTTTTAGGTTGCTTTTCATAAGTTCCTGCTCAATGCAGACGCCCCATAACTTGCGTTTTAGTTTGGTTCCGGACGGCCGAACGTAAAGTCAAAAAAAAAAAAAACGTAAGTTGTTACTGTATGTTCCAGTGATGTATGACGTTCATATTGCACTGTCTGTCTTCCTTTCGGCTTTTTCCCTTTTACTCAGGAGTCGCCACAGCGAATCATCTGATTCGCACGTTTTGATTTGGCAGAGGTTTTTACATCGGATGCCCTTCCTGTCACAACCCTTTTTAACAAGGGACAGAAACACGCTGACGACTTTGCAGCTACTCTTTACGAAAGTCAGCAATGGTTCTTTTACATGCCTCTCACCATAGACAGTGAGAGACATGGCCCGCCTTTGATAACCCAGTTAGCTGCACTGGGGGGGGGGGGGGGGGGCAGTGACAACCCTGTGGAGAGTGGGACTCGAACCCCCAACCTTTGGATCAGTGATCCAGCGCACTATACCACTAGACCACCACTGCCCCTCACTATCCCTCCTCTGTACATGCCCAAACCATCTCAATCTAGCCTCTGACGTTCATATTGCACTATACATCCATAAATAGCATTACCGTATCTCATAAAACACCCCGAAATCAATTATTATAAACATGACATTGTAAAATAGTATCAAATATATCAAATGATATCAACATTAATTTCAAATAAATTAAAGCAAAATAACTTCAAATAGATAAATTTTAATCAAATTCACTCCTCAAATATCAAATACAGTATCAAATATAACCTTTAACATTCTCTATGATGAGAATATTTCTGCTTGTAAATGGTTCCGATGGTCGACGGAGCCATTTGGAAAAAACGTGCAACATTCACGTGTTTTTCACCAGCATCAATTTTCTTGATAATAGCCATCTTCGTTTCGAACGAGATGTCTTGCCGCTTTTTCTGATTACCACTATCACGAGTAGGCTTACGCTTCTGCCCAACCATTTTTGCTGAGGGTTACAAAAGTCCGTAAAACAGTGTAAACACAAAGATCACAGAGACGACGTCTTAACACAAGGGTAACACGCGGTGAACTGGGAAGAAGGAGGGGCACATTCAGTCTGTCGTTTGTAAACAATGGACGCAACGTCATGTGGAAGTAGCGTATTACGTCAGCGTACTACATAGGTACGTGTCGTACTACAGAGAGCACGCTAAACTCAAAATTTGACTTTTTTTTTTTTTTTTTTTATAAATGGAAAATCGAAAAACACGTTAAACGAATGAACACAAGTCAGGAAGCGTCTGTACATACTCCAGCTCTTAGAGGTTCAAAGAGACGCCGCTACACAGCTCTTATGCACCTGATCGTGTGTGCAGTCAGAGCTCACCTGTAGCAGTAATATACAGGGATCCCTCACTACTTCGCGCTTCAATTCATGCGGCTTCAGTCCATCGCGGTTTTGTAAAAAACAAATAAATAAATATTCATTGAATTAAAAAAAAAAATAATAAGGAAATTAAGGAAGAATAGGTGAAACAATTAAGGAAATGCCACAAAAACAAGACCAATTATGCATAAAAAAAACCCCTAAACAAACAAAATAAAAACAACCCAAAATCTCCCATCAACACTAGTTACATTGTTGTGAGGTGCGTATCTGCGTGCGTGCATGCGGATCGGGGTGCGCGCGTGCTTGTGCGGGTCTGTATGTGTGTGTACTGTATTTATATTCTATTTACATCTTATACATTATTTTTAATGTTTAATTGTTATTTTAAGCATTTATAGCATTAAATATGTATTTAGTGATATTATATACACATATACATGTATGTATACGTCAGTTGGGAGATGGGGGGAGGGATCCTACTTCGCGGATTTCGGTGGTCACGTGGGGATCTTGGTTCCAATTAACCGCGAAAAAGTGAGAGATCCCTGTAAACCAAAACAATGAGCTGCCTCAGGCTCAGTCAATATCACCGAAAAGAACAGTACTAATACTACTCAGTCACGGAACTTGTCCTTAAATCAAACAATTTATATAAAACTGCAAATAATTATGAGCTGTGGAAATTTAGAAGACGCAATCAGACTGATCTGTATGTCTTTGGACCATGGAAGGAAGCCAGAGTACTCAAAGGAAACCCATGCATGCACAGAGAGAACATGCAACCTCCACACGCAAACACCTTCACTGAGCCCGGAAATAAAACCCCAAGATCTTGCTGTGAGTCGAACATGCAAACCATCATGTCTCCCTAAAAACTGGTTTCATTTTGGAAAATGAATCATCTGGTTTTGTATGTAACCGCAGTCCTACATCCCAACAGTGGGAAAAGGATAAGTCTGCTTGGCCTGTGTTCATTAAAACGTTCAGCATGGTGAAATACAACAAATGTAGATAATAAATCAAACTAATATGCACGCTGGAAAATTCTACATTAAGCTACGGGGGATATTTGGTAACCCATTACAGGCAGGCATGAGTTTGTACAATGCCAATGAACAGGCTCTACTCTATGCAAGTTGGGAGGACAACTGTCTATTACAAAATTGTCCACATGATGCTCACCGTCAGTAGACAAAGGCTAAAAAAAAAGAAAAGACAAGGTCCAGTCACACCTGATTGGTTTTCTGGGGCAGATTCTACAAGCATACTTTCAATAGTCTCCTCCATCACACCGACAACCTTCACAGGAAAATCCACATCTGAAAGAGAAGCACACAAAAATGAAGTAAATACATCTATTGATTGCAACTGTTTAAAGAACATTCAGAAGATTCGAACACTTACCATCAACTCTTGCTTTCTTGAAGAGATTTGACTCTAAACAATTATGCAGCCTCTTCCTATTGGTTGTTCCATTAAGTAAACTCTGCCCTTGGATGTGGGCGAGGTCAGTTCCATTATGACTAAACCCATTTCGGAGCTTGAGTTGATGATTCTCTGCATTGGAGAGGAGCTGAGCACAGTCCTGGAAACCTTGTGCACGGGCCAGGTCGGCTGCAGTCAAGCCGTTTGTGTTCCTTAATCTGCACAGCCAAGAAAGATGATCACTACAGTGTTCGATTCGGATGAACAACAATGTCTAATTTAAAGGAGAAAATCATTTAAATCATGATCATAAGCAACGAAATGCCTACATTATCCCTATTACTGTATATATTTTTTTTCAAAAATAAAGTCACACTGCAGAAGGAAGGTATATGGGATCATCGATGTTTTCTTAAATTTCAATATCTTCACGTTGAGCACACTGCAACAAGCACATTGGCATTATCAATCCACACTACAAACACACCTGAATTTGAATTCCACCCAATTTCAGATATTGCTATGTATTTCAGACATGCCTTGAGAAGCAACACGGCTCATACAGGTCGCCCATATACACAAATCCAACTGCAGTGTGTAACTTACAATAATAAAGAATACATGGATGAACCACCGCATTGAAAAGGTCATTCTTTCTTAATTTTTAAAATAAATTAAAAAAAAGATATGGAAAATATAAAGTACTAACCTATTATGGTGAATGTTTAAGTTGATTCCTAAAGTGTATTATTTAAAAAAAAAAAACAAAAAAAAAAACCAACACTTTGCCATCACTCAACTGCTTCATATTTATTCATGCCTTATAGAATCAGCCAATCGTGGGCCGGTGGCGTAGTGGTTGGGGTGCTGCACTCATGATCAGGAGGTTGTGTGTTCAAATCCCAGTTGGACTCCCACTGTGCTAAGACCCCTGTGCAAGATCATAACCACAAATGTGCCTCTGTTCACCCAGCAGTATCAATGGGTACCAGTAAAATATACTGGGGAAGGTAACCTGCGATGGGCTAGCGTCCCATCCAGGAGGTGCTGAACTCCTCATTGCTTCACGTTACAGAAACCGAGGATAAGCACCGGCCTGATGAGCCAGTGTCTCGGGTGTAAAAAGCCCGAAGGACTTTACCTTTATACAATCAGCCAATGAGAATGCGCTTTAGCATGCAGCTGTTTGGAACACTATTTTCGACAGTATTGGCGATCTTTGTTTTGGCCAATGATGAGGAGAATGCGCAATGTCCCCCCTTCTCATAGATCGATGGCTTCAATTTCCGGTCATGGAAAAAAAAAAAAAACTTTGCAGGTGCTTGATTGTGTTGTGAGTGTGTGTTATTTCTGTGTTAAAATGGTTCATTCTTGCTGTGCTCTTGGCTGTAAAAAAAAAAATCTTACAACCGGTCTCAAAGATCTCTTTTCACCAGAACGTATGCGTTTTTTTTTTTTTTTTAATTCTTTGTAAAACTGTAGCCATGCTGATATTTACGGATAATAGAATAACATTCCAGGCACTTAATACTACAGACTACACCTGGTTTAAGGAAGTCCAGACGATTCTGTACAACACGTAGTGTGGGGAGAGGTGAGGCAAGGTCTGCACTGACAAGACTCTGCAAGCCCCAGCAGCGCAGAAGAAGCTCCGTGAAGATTTGGGTCATTTTAAAATATATCACCATGATGGTGCTAGTAGTACATTATTGACTTAAATTGATTTTTATTGACCAATTCATTTGTGGTATTTGGAGTAAAAAAATATACTTGTGGAAGAAAAACAAAGAAAAAAGGCCAACCTACTGACCCCATTTTTTCTGAGCCCAATTTTTAGGCCTAAAGTGCACCAAGTCCTCAGAAGTGGTTTCAGATAAAGAAAACAAGGTGACATTTATCCAGTTCTGCTGCATAAAAAGGTCAGGGTTTTGTTAAAAAATTAAAATTCTCTTTATTAAAATTAAATTAGTCGATTCATAAACCACTATAAAGAAGTTACCAGTTAAACAACACAAAAGGAAATTTTTAAAGTGAAGTTAACTAATGGCGAGTTTTCACTTTGCTATTTCAATATGCTCACATTCTCGTACCTTCAACATTTCAAATCGCTTACTTTGTTTTACAATACAAAATATAAATCATGTGGCTGAATTATTCAAACTACACTCAACCAATCAACTGAACACTGACTTATCAAAAAAAAAAAAAAGTAACACCATAAATACTAACAGAGCTTTAAGACCAGTTGAAATGCTGGTAGTTCATCCATGTTTCTTAAATAAATGTGCTTTCCTAGACTGTCCCTCAATCATTTCTTCATCCACGTACATAAACAATTCATTTGGGACAAGTCCTGAGCACAAAAAGAAGATAAAGTTAAACAGTTTTCACAGACATAAAGGAAACAACATTGACTCACTTGCTTTAAAAAAATCCTACCTACAATCCCCATACTTTATTAGAAAATCAAATGCTTCCCATTGCTTCAGCTTCATTTGAATCCGCTGAAATAAAGAAATTAATAGATTAAGAGTATTTCTCAACAATGCCAGACAATGATTTAGAATAGTGTTAAGGAAAGCACATGGATCGAATGGCAGAACTGTCAGTGCTGACTGCAGTATGCAGATAATTTATTCACCATATTCTCAATAAACATAAGGGCTGTGTAGGTGTTAATACTGAATATAGACAGCAGAAGCATGAATACTTGTTTGTTTTGAAACTATAAAGGGCTGTACATATTAAAATAAAGGTGTTGTCCCAAACAGTTATATACTACTCCTTCTCAAAAAATTAGCATATTGTGATAAAGTTCATTATTTTCTGTAATGTACTGAAACATTAGACTTTCATATATTTTAGATTCATTGCACACCAACTGAAATATTTCAGGTCTTTTATTGTTTTAATACTGATGATTTTGGCATACAGCTCATGAAAACCCAAAATTCCGATATCAAAATTAGCATATTTCATCCGACCAAAAAAAAAAAAAAAAGTGTTTTTAATACAAAAAAAGTCAACCTTCAAATAATTATGTTCAGTTCTGCACTCAATACTTGGTCGGGAATCCTTTTGCAGAAATGACTGCTTCAATGCGGCGTGGCATGGAGGCAATCAGCCTGTGGCACTGCTGAGGTGTTACGGAGGCCCAGGATGCTTCGATAGCGGCCTTAAGCTCATCCACAGTGTTGGGTCTGGTGTCTCTCAACTTTCTCTTCACAATATCCCACAGATTCTCTATGGGGTTCAGGTCAAGAAAGTTGGCAGGCCAATTGAGCACAGTAATACCATGGTCAGTAAACCATTTAGCAGTGGTTATGGCACTGTGAGCAGGTGCCAGGTCGTGCTGAAAAATGAAATCTTCATCTCCATAAAGCTTTTCAGCAGATGGAAGCATGAAGTGCTCCAAAATCTCCTGATAGCGAGCTGCATTGACCCTGCCCTTGATAAAACACAGTGGACCAACACCGGCAGCTGACATGGCACCCCAGACCATCACTAACTGTGGGTACTTGACACTGGACTTCAGGCATTTTGGCATTTCCTTCTCCCCAGTCTTCCTCCAGACTCTGGCACCTTGATTTCCGAATGACATGCAAAATTTGCTTTCATCCGAAAAAAGTACTTTGGACCACTGAGCAACAGTCCAGTGCTGCTTCTCTGTAGCCCAGGTCAGGCGCTTCTGCCGCTGTTTCTGGTTCAAAAGTGGCTTGACCTGGGGAATGCGACACCTGTAGCCCAGTCCACTGCTTCCACAGGTCCCCCAAGGTCTGGAATCGGCCCTTCTCCACAATCTTCCTCAGGGTCCGGTCACCTCTTCTGGTTGTGCAGCGTTTTCTGCCACACTTTTTCCTTCCCACAGACGTCCCACTGAGGTGGCTTGATGCAGCACTCTGGGAACAGCCTATTTGCACAGAGATTTCTTTCTGTGTCTTACCCTCTTGCTTGAGGGTGTCAATGATGGCCTTCTGGACAGCAGTCAGGTCGGCAGTCTTACCCATGATTGCGGTTTTGAGTAATGAACCAGGCTGGGAGTTTTTAAAAGCCTCAGGAATCTTTTGCAGGTATTTACAGTTAATTGGTTGATTCAGATGATTAGGTTAATAGCTCGTTTAGACTACCTGAACATGATATGCTAATTTTTTGAGATAGGAATTTTGAGTTTTCATGAGCTGTATGCCAAAATCATCAGGATTAAAACAATAAAACACCTGAAATATTTCAGTCGGTGTGCAATGAATCTAAAATATATGAAAGTTTAATTTTTATCAGTACATTACAGAAAATAATGAACTTTATCACAATATGCTAATTTTTTGAGAAGGAGTAGTAGACTCATAAGTCGCTATTCTTGTGTTGAGACAAAGCCATGCCAGCCATCACCACTTCTCTCATCACTTGCAGGGATTAATCGCACATAATCAGGGCCACTTCAAAGCTTAAAGCCCACTATATTTGGCCCAATAAATCTGGCCATGTGCCAGACGAGGCAAACTGATGCTTAAAATGTGCTCAAGCTGGAAGGTAATTGTAAGGAATTGCGACATGATTTTTATTCAAATTTAGTTGCCAAGATTATTTAAATAAATAATAACAAGAATGGCTATTTATATTTGTTAAATAGCTTATTATCTTGCAAATCAAAAAGAATCTAGAGTTATGTCCAACAAGGTTTGAAATAGATCGCAACAAGATTTTAATTGCAATCTATTTCAAACCTTGTTGGACATAACTCTAGATTATTTTTGATTTGCAAGATAATACAAGATAATACCCCGCTGTACAACTATTTACATGTTCTTTTAGTTTGCTCTGCCAAAAACACATTACAAATAGACAAACCATTTCGATAATTCAATGGTTAGTTTAAATAAAGAGAAGCACTAATGTAATTCTGCATGTAAAGCCGGATTAAATTTTTGATTCCATAGATAGAATTGGCTTAGAATGCATCCGAGAGTTCCAAAATAAATAAATAAATAAAACCCACGCCACTCGCATAAGAACTTCAAGAGCCCATGGCCCGTTTTCATTTCATAAAAAAAAAAAAAAAAAAAAAAAAAAAAAAAACCTCACTGGTGTTTCTACGCGGTGCAAGTGTGTCATTTAGTTTCCATTTTGAAAAATCTATTTAAGTGACTCGTATAGTGGTACCTCACTTTACGATAGTCCCAGCAAACAAAAAATCCAGGTTACGAAAAAACATTATCCTAAAATTTTTGTCTCTGGATACGAAACAAGTTCATGTTACGAAAGCACCATCTCAAAAATTCAAACAATGCACAAGTTGCTCTCCCATTGTCTATCTCCCAACAGCCTACCCCGCTGGCCTCCCATTGGCTATCTCCCAACATCCCGCCCCGCTGGCCTCCCATTGGCTATCTCCCAACATCCTGCCCCACTGGCCTCCCATTAGATATCTCCCAACATCCTGCCCCGCTGGCCTCCCATTAGATATCTCCCAACATCCTGCCCCGCTGGCCTCCCATTAGATATCTCCCAACATCCTGCCCCGCTGGCCTCCCATTGCCTATCTCCCAACATCCCGCCCCGCTAGCCTCCCATTGGTTAGGAGGGATGATGCAGCTCTCTGCCATTGGCGGTCTCCCAACATCCCGTCCCACTGGCCTCCCATTGACTAGGAGGGATGACACAGCTCTCTCCCATTGGCTATTATGGAGCTGTATCTACATAATACCAATGATACTTTTCGTGTAAAGGATAGAGTTAGTGTTGTTTCATGAGTTTTTTGAGTGTGCTCATTGCAATTTTATTTTTTGGCTCAGGCTTTTAACCTTGCATAAACATTTGTAAGATTATAACTCTGCTAGGACGACATGGTCAACATGAAGTAAGTACCTTAAAAGGTATGCTTTTATCATTTTTAAAGGGTTTAGGGGTAGTATTAGGGATCTTGGAACAAATCACACGGGTAACATGTAAAATGCTGTTCTACTTACGAAAAATCCAGGTTACGAAACTGCCTCTGGAACGGATTAATTTCGTAAGGTGAGGTACCACTGTAGTTCTTTAGGTGGGGAAAAATACAAATAGCTTTTGTGCTATACCCCCCCCCCCATTCGTTCATGTGGGTTGAATAAGCTACTGTGAACACGCAAAGATGGTGAAGGTGATTTTTCGCACAATACTGATGCGCATAAATTTAATCCCATTGCATCATGTCTCAGGGGTGATTTTCTGTGCAACTTCGAGCTCTGCAACACATACTCGGTTTTGGATTTGGATTCATAAAACTCATGTTTAACAGGTCAACTTGTAACGACGATTACAATAGTGTTGCGTAAAAAACTGTTGCAAGTTACTTGTATAACAATAGCTATAAATGTAGGTAACAGTGGCAATAACTTTTTTCTGTTACAGGCCATGCAGCTTTATTAAAAACTAAGCCATTATGATGTGTCCTGCAAGTCCCCACCCCCACTACCACACCCCTCTGTTCCATACAAACTGATTTTCAATAAGGTTTCAAACAGGAAAAAGTTTGGCAAAAAAGTAATATACAATTAGCTTCATACGAGAATTTAATCGTGCACACAGTGGAGTGAGTAGAAAATATCAGTGATGTCACAGAGTGTGTGTAGGCCATCTGACAAACTGGTAAGACACAGGGACAGCGAGATAAGGTGTCGTGGATTCTTGCCCCCAGTGGAGCGCCACAAAGTGGTCCATCTTATGTAGGATACCCCACAAGTCCGATAGAATATTGGCTGTTCATTACTGAATGTTTTCTTATGCCCATTCCAACACAGTGCACCAGTTTTTTATTGGGAGGGTGGGGGTTTTTTTGGTCAAGAGAATTGTCTGGTATTGAAAAGCTAGGTTTTAAATTATATTTGCAGAACTAAACTTAATGCTTAACATTAGGCTTAATACATAAATCTTTTCTGAATCTGCTCAGGGAAGCATTTGTTTTCATCAATCCTGAAAATGCTTTGCTTTGTGAGGCTAAGCATACTTCTACCGGTAGTACATCAGTGCTAATATCTACATAACCATGTGTATGAGGTTTCAATATCATTTAAGACTAGATACTACATGAGTCTTTTCTGAAAATTGGAAAAAAAAAAAACATTACACGATACAAATTAACAAAGCTGACGTTGACTAAGCAAAGCATGCATATCTAAATAATATCATTACAGAGTTCCTAAAATCAAAACCAATCACCGCAAGAAATACCTCAACAGTTTGCCAGTGTAGATACTGAAGGAAGCGATAGTGAGAACACTCATTGCCACAACTGTAAGGTGTTCACTGAAGCACGTGTGGCAGATTCAGCAGTTTTTGGAATGCTTCCCCCCTTTTCTGGGCTTTACTTGAGAAAATCATGTCATGTTCAATTTCAATGGCTGCAAAACATTGAGATGTGTAGGGGTTTTCCTTCTCTGTAACGTTTCACAATGTAGCTTCAATAAGTTGTTTTTCTTTCTTTTTTGTTGGACATGCTACTTTCAGAAAATAGAGCAACATCATTTCATGGGTGTCAAACTCAAAAAAGGTTTAACAGTGAAATATACATTTATTTCAAAGAAACAAAATAAATAATGTACATTTTGCTGTTACAAAAGCTTCACCTGCTAAACCATCCCAATATTCTAAAAGACAATCACTTTAGGCAGATCAGACTGGATAGAATTATAATAGTCTAGTCTAGAAAGCTTGGGGGCAGAAAGCTCATTACGGTTAAATTATTCATGCCAGGCCTCATAGAGTGGTGACAAACTAGATTTGTTTTAAGCCAACTGAAGAACTGCTGCAAGATTGTTTTCTGAATGCTCTGATTTTGAACTTTTCAATGTTCAGCTGGAAATTCATACTTTTCTGTTATACAGTTTCTTTTTCGAAACACTTTCAACAATAAGTTATGATAGAAAAAATATCCTGCAGTTTTCATACCTGGACAGTTTATTCTAGGTTGATTCTCACATTGTTTTTTTTTTTTAATTAACCTGGTCCACAAAAAACTCCTATAATTGCAATGAACTGATTAAACAAACTATCTTCAAAATCATGAAATTCTCAACTGAAAGACTTCTGCAATTGGGTCTTATATGCCATTTCATAACGATTTACTCTGTAAAAACTCCATGTTCTACTTAACCTCATCAATTGAAGTAGACCATTCCAATATAAATATATGATTCTCTGTTTAACTATGGATTTTTTTCCCCCCTGAATCGCAAAAGTGATGCTACAAGAGAAGTGAGTTATTCGGCAGTCTAACGATACACTGGTTGAGTTTGTGCTTCGTATTTAATTAAGAATATACAGTATATAAATAAAAACACAGTAAAGCAATATTGCCAGATCACAGGCTTACTATTAATTGCATTCGATTAATAAATATCTGATACTTCCAATATAATCGTTAGACTTGCAGCAGAAGTTCATTTAGCCAGCTTTTACCACATTCATGTGCAGGTTCTACATAATTTTAATTAACCAGCAAACATTCCAACCAACATTGTGCCTACAACCTACAACGATTTCAGAATGAATGAACTAGCTGAATAAAATGTAATATCAAGAAGGCATTTGTTCATTTATCAAATTTGAAAAAGTCCACGGATTGGAAAGGAATCCGTCAAAGACTGAAATCAACCATAATAATTTATTGGCAAAGATTTGCCAGGCTTTTTTTCCCCCTTTTCTTTAAACACTTTAATTTAGTTGCTCTTGCTTGTAGGTCTTCTGTCTTCAGTTCTGTTTTCAGTAAGTGTAAGCATGCTCAGTTGAGTCAACTAACTTGGCCATTTAAGAACATGCCGTTGCTTTGGCTATAAATTTCGGGTCACTTTCCATTTGTACCATGAAGTGCCTTCCTACTAGGTTTGTAGTATTTGATTGAATTGAAACAAAGCATAGTTCTATACATGTCAGCATTCCTCCTGCTTCTCCCATCAGTCACATGATCAATAACCACCAATAACCCAGTTGATTGGCGGCCATTCCTTCTCATGTCCATCATGTTTGACTTGGTATGTATTATATCATGAGCCATTGCTTTCTTGTTCCATACTCTTATACCGTCATTTCAGTGCAATTTCATGAAGAATCTTGTTCCAGAACTAGGCAGGCCTTCTTGAACAGTCTCATCTGGACCTTTACCGCTTTTCATTTACTTCCATGAAGGCATCTCGTCATTTTATTCACCAAGGAAGGATCATCCGGTTGCCTTTCGAGTTCTGATATTCCTTTAGGTGTGTTTATTTAATTTATTTACCCCCCACTGATAAATTTATACCTCTTTTACTTGCATTGGTAGGTCTATGGAGTACATACTGAGATTTCCCATGAGCTACCAAAAAATTCAATGCTTACAAGGAATTCCACTTTTTTTTTTTTTTTTTTTTTTTTTTTTTTTACACTAATTTTTCATAAATTAACGAGGAAATGACATGCAGGCTGTAATATTGCTTGTCAGTCAATTGTCCAATTACATTTAAGCCTTGAAAATGAAGGCTGTAATTCCTAAATGTAGTAGAGTTTGGTAAACTCTTGTTTGCAGCTGAAAGTTCACACTTCAGATCGTATCTTGATTGCATTTGATGAACATCACTGTATACACCTACACATCTTTACATTTTCTATAACTCCATTAAGGTGACTTTGTAAACAGTAAACAGTTACTTCAGTGGACCAGTGCAGAGAAAATACTGCTGCAATAAATAAAATATAAGCAAAACTTCACTCCTGCTTTTGTTTCTTGGAGAAAAACCATATGGCGTTCTATGTCCCCAAAGGAAGAATAGGAAAAAGAATGAACATTTATAGCTGCAGAAACTCCTCGGTACAACTTGCATGAAATCTATTTTTATAGGCATAATGGATGGAAATGTCTGCTTATTGTCAAATGTATTATTTTTTTTGCGTGTTCTGTCACCACAGTGTTTAGAAATTGATTATAATTTATGTTTCAGCCAAGTACAATCCCTTTTAAGCCCCTTAAAAAAAACACCTCAGGCCACTGACCAAAAACCCGACAATGAGCTTTCTTCTCTTCAAATCCAGATTTCAGTAACAACCACACAACATATTTATCTACTAATTTAACCTTTATACAACAAAATTATACTTACTGAACAAATGCACAAGCCTTTTCATGCTTAATAATTTCAGCTATATTGAATTCCTTGTTGTGAAAGTAAAATTAGGATTTGTATAACCACAGTCGTTTTCGTCTGTAATCTAAAGTTCTACCCAACGACTGGGAATTACCAAACATAGTAGAACTCCCAGACTCAGAAGTATTCTAATTCTAGATTTAAGGCAGGGTTAATTTATGGTTAAAACAACCTGAACATGGATAATTCTACAGTTCATTTGGGTACTCCTTTTATTCGTTCAAATAATAGCCAAGACTAACTAAGAGCACATCACCAATAACAATTCACACATTGCAGTCCAATTCGCTAGCATTACAGTACGCATATGTACTTGGACAGTACATGGATACTAATGTCTTTCTGACTTTTATAAATTACCGTACAGGAAAAAAAAAAAAAAATCATGAAGTCACAGCGTAGTCAGTAATAGTTGATTTAATGATTTAAGGGCACGAGTTGTTTTTGCAGATAAGGATATTTATAAGAGGCATAAATAAGGAATTGTGCATTTGTTTTTGGCCCAAAATAAACATTACTGTTTGTTAGACTCATAAAAGAAACACAAATACCTAAAGGTCAAAGCATGAGGTGAGAAAAAGTCTGAAAAGGGGGATATCGACCAAAAAAAAAAAAAAAAGCTTAGCCTGTTTAATAGCATTGGCCTTTTAATAGGAAGCAGCAGAGAAATGTATTGCCTTATTTATTCTGCTGTTTAGTCTATATGTCAGAATCGATCTGAAACATTTGAATTTTTTTTATGTCCGAGCTACACACAATGCAAAATACACTTTGTGGCCCTTGTGCTCCAAATTTGGTGAAAGGGTTTGGGCAAATCACTACACCAGTGACCTGAAGCATTCTGCACGATCTTGCTTCTTTATATAGAGAAATCAAGATGCCCACATCTAGAGAGTTCTTTATTTTTTGGTGGATATCCCTTAAAAGCAATCTTCCATGGTTAATAACAGAAGTGCAACAATGAAAGACAATGCACAGGATAACTTACTCTGGTTTTGCACCTGAAAACAACAGGGCAGTGATACAATCCATGTTACCTGCCCTTGCAGCTTTATGGATGGGGGTTTCACCCATATAATCCTGAAATAACAGAAATGAAGTGGTCAGTATACAGGTACAGAAATCAAAAGCATTCACGCTCACAGATGTAAAACATTACAAGATTTCTAATTACAAACGAACAAATCAATGCACTTTCCTGGCTAAAAACATACATTGTATTACTACATAAACCGAACACAGATTTAATACAGTCGGCCCTCTACTTACGAAAACCTCTGAATACGAAAAACCCAGGTTATGAAAAACATTATCCTAAATTTGTCCTCTTGTTACGAAAACAACCTCTTTTTACGAAAAGCGCCAAATGCGCCATTCAAAAATTCAAACACCCGGTTCAAACAATGCGTGGGTTGCTCTCTCATTGGCTGTCTCCCAACATCCTGCCCCACTGGTCTCCCATTGGCCAGGAGGGAGCTGGACTGTACTCATACTTCCTGTACCCATACTTCCTGTTTGTCACACGCGTGAAGAAGAGTTGAACAGGACTGTTGGCTCGTGAGTTTTTTTGAGATTGATCATTGCAGCGTGATATTTTGTTATCCATCATGGACCCCAAGAAGTGATTCCTGGTGATATCGAAAAGAAGAAGCGGGCTCCGTTATCAATCGAAGTGAAGCAGGAGATAATAAAAAAAAAAAAATGAAAGTGGGATGCGGTTGAGCGAAATCGCAAAGGAGTATGGCTGAAACCCATCTACAATCGGAACGATCTTGCAGCAGAAAGAGACATTAAAAGCGGAGACAGAGTGACGGAGGCGATTATTTCAGAAAAAGCAACCGCCATATTTAAGGACCTCGTGAAGGAAGGTGGGGGTGAGTGTTCTTCAGACCAGCAACCCACGGACTTTAAAGCATCGCATGGGTGGTTCGAGAGATTTAAAAAAAGGTGAATAATTTTATTTTACTTTTAACATATATTTCAGACATATTGCATGCAAAATTGGTGAACTTTTATCATTTTTAAAGGGTTTAGGGGGTAGTCTTGGAAGCCTTGGAACGAATCACGCGTTTTACATGTAAAATCTACTTACGAAAACTCCAGGCTACAAAAAAGGCTCTGGAACGGATTAATTTCGTAAGTAGAGGGCCGGCTGTATTAAAAAAAAGAGAGAGAACATTTCACAACCGCCACAATATCAGCAAATATAAACTCCAAAAACACTGAACAGATCTGCCTGCATTATGTGCAAGGGGGACAAAAAAAAAAAAAAAAAAATCACAAATGGTTTGAGTTTTTGTCTGGAAATTATTAACACTTGTGTTTTTAAATGTTAAATTGACGACTATGGAAACTAAAATTTAAACTGCAGAAATCCCAAAATGTCAAAAAGGTATATAAATAAATTGGCTAATGTTATAATCATGGAGATTCATAAACTAACACCACCAGTAATTCTTCCATGGTAAATTGGCTGCCATGGCAACAAGATAATTATGACTTGCTTAACTCCAAAATATTAAAAGGTACAACTTGACTGTACAGTAGTGTACTTCGCCTAGTAGAAGTCATATTTGTTGAAGTACTCTCGAGCAGTTTCCAAGATAGTACCCCTCTGCATTATATACATCACAGGATTAAAAAAAACAAAAAAAAACCTTTCAGACTAGCTGTGTGGCCCAATGTAATTTTGATGTATTATACAATGCACAATTTGAATATACTTGGTGCATGAATTTCAGAAGAGTACAATTACATCGAGTAAATCATTGAACATTGTGTGCTTAATAGAAACGGCACAATTGCATTGATTGTAAATGACAGTCGCAGAATTTTACCACATCTGCAGGCCTTGACATTTCAAAAATTTTGGGAACCAGTTTATGGTACACGGATAAATGATTCTGGTAACCCAAAGTTTGATCAGCTGAAAATAAGTTGAGTGACCTACAAGTTGCACAAAATGTTTCCTGAAGTGAAGTAAATTATTAAACAAGCCTGTGTTATTGAATCAATTAGATTTGTGCTTTTAAATTCAGCAGATGTATGTATAACATCTTATGTATTGTTGAATTATCTAATATTAAAGGATTAAGTTATTGAAAACACAACTAATTATTTTGAAACATTACATTTTAATACAAATAATCACTGTTCTCACAAAACTACAGGAATATTTTTATACAAATTGATAAAACTTCACACATTCATGTATTAAATGTCAAACAACAGTAGCACCAACATGAACCTTTAACTGGCTTCACTGGGATGTTCGCTAATTGTTAACATTAATACATAACTCCATTTTGTCGCTATAACATTATTTTGATAATTCACAAGGTATTAATTAATAAATGTAGAACAGCTTCTTCCCAATTTGTACGATATACTTGTAGCAAATCTTGCATCTTATTTTGATAACATAGCATCATCATTCATGTTTATTATTTCGAAGTCGTCTTTAAACTAATATTTTTTGGACGTTTTGGCGTGTACCCGCCATGTCGGCTGTTTGCGGTTTTGAATACAACATACGAGGCCATTTTCGGCAATGCGCAGTATCATCGGGTCGCGTCTATTTTCGAGGCTTACATCTGCAAACATTTTTGATTTTTTTTTTTTGTTTGTTTGTTTTTCTTGTCATTTAAGAAACATTTTTTTTTCATGTATTTGTCTCTGGTGTCTTTAGCTGCAGTTTTCACAAAGCCCGACCCTGCCAGTATGCGGCTAAGACGGTGACCACTGATAGGGAAAAGTATGCAGGACACAGTTGTGTTTTGAAAACAACTTCCAAGTATTTATAGTACACTGCATGTTCACATACAGCACTCAAACATGTGACACTACCTGAATTCAGGTGATGACAGAAAACAGCCTCAATAATCAATGCAATTGGCTGCAGTACAAAAAGGCTTAGTCATGCTATAATGTACGCCTGGTATTATTTTGGTATTTAATTAAAATCATATTTAAATCAGTTTCCTGTGTTTTTTTAACAGGCAGAGGGCTATCAAGGTGTTGTAGAGTGATGTATCAATTTCCCACATGGTAAAACTGGAGCAAATCCCTGTCTTCAAAACACTGACCAGAGAGATGGGTTCAGTGAACGCCCTCTAGAGGCAGGAAACACACACCAAACTGGTTGTTCAACAGAAACAGCAGAATGTAGGTCAACCCAGTCAATTACAGTCGACTCGCTGATACCCCAGAGATAATCTTTCATATCTCAATTAAATCCTAAATTACCATTCCAAAATGTGCTTTGTTCATTTCTGAATATGATTCAGGTCTCTCCTTGCATTTTATTTGGAGTTCCAACATCATATTCATGTATAACATGGTCGGGAACATCACTTTCATCTTTTCAGGGCAAGTATGTTTGACTTTCAACAACCCTGAAAGCATGTCACAGCTTCACCAAAGACAATACCGTAATGGAACAACCTGCCCAGTCAGCAAAAGCTTAAACTAATCAAGCTGTTCTGAGAAGAGGGGGATTTACATTTTAAGGCAGATGTTCAATGTTAAACTTCGGCAATGTCAGAAAAGAGGCATGGCAGACAAATCACCTCTAAGGAATGCAAACATGTGAACCTGTAGCAGTTCAACCTGCTAAACTGCATCTTTTAACACATATACGTATATACATATAGCTCAAGTAGAAGCCATTGAGCGATAACTGACCTCTTGGGGAGAAAGTCACTCACAGGTAACACTCGGCATGTGCAAGTTCATGTATACAAGGGAGTACATGCCACTTCCCTTCGAATAGATATTATAAAAATACATGTGCAGCAGTTTGGGGCGGAAAAAAAAAAAAAATACAGCTAACCGATATGTGCCTGTCTCGCCCTCACTGACTTACAGCTGTTGTGTGATGGGGAAGTGTCCCCTAACAGGTGGGAACTAAATTAGGGGGAAAAAATTACAGTCATAAAAGAGAGTGAGTTATTCCAGTAAAGCATTATTTGTAATACCTGCTGATAATGTCACGGACACAAAAACAGTAATCAATTTTGTGCTGGAAAGTGAAGTTTTACATGATGAACATGGATAAACAAAGCATGCCTATGCAGTAATGATTCCTATCACTTTAAAACATGAGGGTCAGTTACTCCAGAAAATTCCATGAACTGAGTACAATTTCAAGCAGGCCCATCATGATAGTAAATTTATTGTCCCACTGTACGTCGAATACAAATAATCATGATCATTTACCTGACCATGATTATTCTTCTTCTTTTCCTTTTGGCTTTTCCCCCTTTTTCAGGAGTCACCACAGCAAATCATCTGATTCGCACATTTGATTTGGCATAGGTTTTTATGTCGGATGCCCTTCCTGACACAACCCTTTAGCATGGGATGGAAACACGTTGACAGCTATGCAGCTACTCTTATGAAAGTCAGCAATGGTTCTTTCACATGAACCTCTCACCATAGACAGTGAGAGACATGGCCGGCCTTTGATAACCCAGTTCGCTGCACTGGGGGGACAGTGATAATCTTGTGGAGAGTGGGACTCGAACCCCCAACCCTAGGATCAGCAATCCAGCGCCCTATACCACTAGGCCACCACTGCCCATTTCCCTGACCATGATTAACGGCTGTAAATAATGTGTTATAATTAACAATACTCTTAGTAGTAATAATCTTAGAACATTAGTAAGGGTGAAGTGAGAAGGGCATCGAAGAGGATGAAGAATGGAAAGGCAGTTGGTCCTGATGACATGCCGGTGGAGGTATGGAAGTGTCTAGGCGAGATAGCAGTAGATTTTCTGACAAGAACATTCAACAAGATCTTAGAGAGTAAGCAGATGCCGGAAGAATGGAGAAGAAGTGTGCTTGTGCCCATTTTTAAGAACAAGGGAGATGTACAGAGTTGTGGCAACTACAGAGGGATAAAGTTGATGAGTCATACAATGAAGTTATGGGAAAGAATAGTGGAAGCTGAACTAAGGGCAGAGGTCAGCATTTGTGAACAACAGTTTGGTTTCATGCCAAGAAAGAGCACCACAGATGCAGTGTTTGCTTTGAGGATGTTAATGGAGAAGTACAGAGAAGGTCAGAGGGAGCTGCATTGTGCCTTTGTGGATCTGGAGAAAGCATATGACAGGGTGCTGAGAGAGGAACTGTGGTATTGCATGAGGACGTCTGGAGTGGCAGAGAAGTATGTTAGAGTGGTGCAGGACATGTATGACAGATGTAAGACAGTGGTGAGGTGTGCTGTCGGTCTGACAGAAGAATTCAAGGTGGAGGTGGGACTGCATCAAGGGTCAGCTCTGAGCCCCTTCTTCTTTGCTATGGTGAGGGATAGGCTGACAGACGAGGTGAGACAAGATTCCCCATGGACTATGATGTTTGCAGATGACATTGTGATCTGTAGTGAGAGCAGAGAACAAGTGCAAGCAAATCTAGAGAGGTAGAGGTATGCTCTGGAAAGGAGAGGAATGAAGGTTAGCCTCAGTAAAACAGAATACATGTGTGTGAACGACAAGGACCCAAGAGGAACGGTGAGGTTACAGGGAGCAGAGATAAAGAAGGTGGAGGATTTTAAGTATTTAGGCTCAACAATCCAGAGCAATGGAGAGTGTGGAAAAGAGGTGAAGAAGCGTGTGTAGGCAGATTGGAATGGTTGGTGAAAAGTGTCCGCTGTGATGTGTGATAGGAATGTATCGGCTAGAATGAAGGGGAAAGTGTACAAGACGGTGACAAGGCCAGCAATGTTTTATTGTTTAGAAACAGTGGCACTGAGGAAAAGACAGGAGGCAGAGCTGGAGGGAGCAGAGATGAAAATGTTGAGGTTCTCTTTGGGAGTAACGAGGATGGATAGGATCAGGAATTAGTACATCAGAAGGACAGCACATGTAAGAGGTTTTGCAGACAAAGTCAGAGAGGCTAGATTGAGATGGTTTGGACATGTACAGAGGAGGGATAGTGAGGGGCACTGGTGGTCTAGTGGATAGGGCGCAGGATCGCTGATCCTAAGGTTGGGGGTTCGAGTCCCCACAGGATTGTCACTGTCCCCCCCAGTGCAGCTAACTGGGTTATCAAAGGCGGGTCATGTCTCTCACTGTCTATGGTGAAAGGCATATAAAAGAACCATTGCTGACTTTCGTAAAAAGTAGGCTGCAAAGCCGTCAGCGTGTTTCTGTCCCTTGCTAAGGGTTGTGACAGGAAGGGCATCCGACGTAAAAACATATGCCAAATCAAATGTGCGAATCAGATGATTCACTGTGGCGACTCCCGAGAAAGGGAAAAAGCCGAAAGAAGAAGAATAGTGAAGGAGGACATGAAGGTAGTTGGAGTAAGAGTAGAAGATACAGAGGATAGGGTGAGCTGGAGGCAGATCATTTGCTGTGGCGACCCCTAAAGGGAACAGCCGAAAGGAAAAGAAGAAGAATTAACAATACAGTAAAACCTCCGCTGACGAACGCTTAAGCTCACGAACTTTTCGCCTCAAGAACATTAAATTTGCGAGCATATTGTCTCTGCTGACGAACTAGTTTTCGGCGGACGAATCAAACCACGCGGTCAAACAGCGCCACGGTGGCGGCCACGAGAAGCTGACGCACGCTCACGGCGTCACAGTTCGTCACACCCCTCTCTTTGAGTGCGGAAGTGGTTTGTGTTTGCTAGACATTTTGGACCATATTGAGTGTACTTTTGCTATTATGGGACCGAAAAAGACCCCACCACAGGCGGAGATCATTGAAAAACACGAACGAGGTGTGCGTTTGTGTGACTCAGCGTCCCAGTACCAGTACGCTAAGTCTACCACCATCCTTAAGAACAAGGAAGCTATTAAGGGTCCGTGTGTGGCTAAGGGTGTTTCCAAACAGTAGGCGTTTCCAAACACTCCTTCCAAACAGTAAGTCCCTCCCTCCCTCCTCCTCCCACTCCATTCCATCAAGCCATCAACTACCATCACAAAGGTAAATAAAACGACTTTATTATACAGTACAGTTTATTTCTTTAATTACAATACAATAGCACATTTATTATACATAAAATAAGGTATATTTTTGTGTAGTTTTAAGGCTTATTTAGTAGGAAATTATGTTTTATGGGGACCTGGGAACGGATTATTCTCATTTTAATGGTTTCTTATGGGAAATAAATGTTCGGAAGACGAACTTTTCGCCTCACACACACTTTCTGGGAACCAATTATGTTCGTGAGCAGAGGTATCACTGTACTCTGAATTACATGGGGGGATGTATGGAAGGAGTTGAGGGAGGGTGGGCAAAGCACAGTCTCTTTTCTCACCAAGTTGACCAACATATAAACAGAGGGATGCTCACAGTGATGAGTATGAAAGAGAACAAGTTAATGGTAGTGTGCTACTTCTGTCCCTATTAACAGGAATCTGATTTATTCATGACTTCGATAAAGTGCGATTAACTCACAAGTAATTAGTAGTAGAGTACAGTACTAGAGTTTTTTGTGAATGGAATACTTTACCAAGAAGACTGCTATGTGTAACTTTCAAGTGCGTCGGTGTATCTTGGGCAAGTAAACATTTTGAGCACAGACATGGGGAAACCCAACTCTGAGATCACGTCCTCTAAATTCTGTTTACGATGTTAAGGGCTGTGAACCTTGAACAATGATGCGGTAAAACTTAGTTTAAAAGAGTTAATACAGTGGGGCCCATGTTTTTCGCGGGGGTTCGGTTCCGGCCCTTCCCACGGATCAAGAAATTCCGCGAGTTATTTACCTGGAAATAAAACCCTATGTATGATCTTACATGTGCTAAAATATGCTTGTTAAACACATTCTATGGTAGGGATGTCATTGACAATTGGAATATCGGAATATCACCGATATAATTATGTCGATCGATAATCGATAGCTGTAAAAGGGGTATCGATACTTCTAACGTTATAGCTTCCTGTGTTCATGACAGCGTCTGTAGTAAGTGCCATTTTCAATGACACCCCTAGTAAATGGTACGTCCCGCCTCTCTGTATGGTAAATGGTACGTCCCGCCTCTCTGTATGGTAAATGGTGCATCCCTGCTTCTAGTGTGCCGTCAGAGCATGTGTTCTCAACAGCACGGATCATTTTGAACAAGAAGAGACACTTATCACCAGATAATGCCGATATGTGTATCTTCTGAATCTATACATCTATTTTCGATTCCACGTCACTGTGACACGCAGCGGAGCGCCAATCCTTTCTGTACTCCACTGTGTGGGCGGGTCCGATAGCTTCAAACTCCAATTTTATTGGATTATAACTACAGCCACAGACTGCGCGTGTTGTTTGATTAAAGAGATAAATTTCCCTCGTTTTTATCGGCTCATTTTCACGAAGCCAAGCACAGCTGCAGAGCAAACACAAAAGGACAGACATGGAAAAACTTCAACCCGCAGAGTAGCTGATTGCCAAAACTTGGGATGCACTTCCTGTCACATAAACACTGCAGTGTGTGCGAGTCCAATAAAATTAGAGCTTCAAGGTATCGGACCCGCCCACACAGAAAGGATTGGCTCTCAGCTTCGCACCACAGTGACGTGGCATTGAAAGTAGATGAATAAATTTGCTCTGAGCAGTTAGAAAGTGAAGCTGCATCATCTCCTGCTTGGCCTTTTAAAATGCTGGCGCTGCCGGCAGCACAAACAACCGTCGTACGCAACACTCGCGCTGCACTGCCATGAATCATGCTTCACCACTTTTGCGGTCGTCAAGTCGATCAGACGAAACTCGCATAGGTCGTAAGTTGATGACTCACTGTATTCAGTGCATTATACAAACTACTGTAATATATCTTAGTATATTCTATTTAATGCATTTATGAAACAGTACAGTAATATTCCAATGTATCGATGCATCAGTAATTTTTTATCAATATATCGATACCAATAATAGGTTTTCAATGACACCCCTATTCTATGGACAGTCTTACTCATTAATACAATAATAATGCAATAAAATCTAGTAATGATTAAGTAAAAACTTTTTAATTTTGAAATTTGATAATATTTATTGCTACAATATATAAACAGTATACAGTGTGTGCATTTATATATACAGTAATGAAAGGAAAAGTGTACAAGACTGTGTTGAGGCCAGCGATGGTGTATGCTTTACAAACAGTGGCCCTGGGGAAAAGTCAGGAGGCAGAGCTGGAGGTAGCAGAGATGAAAATGTTGAGGTTCTCTTTGGGAGTAACGAGGATGGATAGGATCTGGAATGAGCACATCAGAGGGACAGCACATGTAAGACGTTTTGGAGACAAAGTCAGAGAGGCTAGATTGAGATGGTTTGGACATGTACAGAGGAGAGATGGTGAGTATATTGGTAGTAGGATGCTGAGGTTGGAACTACCAGGCAGAAGGCCTAGAGGAAGACCAAAGAGACGATTCATGGATGTGGTGAAGGAGGACATGAAGGTAGTTGGTGTAAGAGAAGAAGATGCAAAGAATAGGGTGAGATGGAGGCAGATGATTCGCTGTGGCGACCCTTGAAGGGAAACGCCGAAAGGAAAAAAATAAAGAAGAAGATTATATATAATACACACACACACACCTATTCTTTCACTGCATCATGGCACCCTACTGCAGCATAACATTTTCCTTCCTGCATCACATCAAGCAGTTCTACTTTTCCATGCAGCGTCATTACCTTTTTCTGGCGCTTAGGCTCCTTACCAGAAGCCTGAGAAGATACACTACATTTGGGTGTCATCATAGAGCTTAACTAGTACAGTAATTAAAAAAAACACACACACACACACACACACACACAAAATGCAGACAACTTGTGCACGAATGAGGAAAAAAGGGGTTTATACATCATCTCAAGCAATTAGCAGGAGGGAGAAAGAAAAGCTCTCAGCCACTGGCTAAATTTGAATCACGTGCCAGTTACTTCCGGGTTTGTCGGCAATCCGCGAGTATGCGGGGGCACGAGTGCAAAACCACGAATGGTCAAGGGCCTACTGTATGCAGCAAAAAATAAAAAAAATTGTATGTTTCCTTCCGTCCGCCATTTCCAGAATTATGTATTCACCCGAGCATCCAATGAGAGAGCGAGACAAGGACAGTCATCACCTAAAAACATTGCAATTACAAAGCAGTCAGTCACTCTGTATACTGGTCCTAGTTCACACTTAAAGAAACTGCCTTAAAGAGTCAACCTCAGAATGCCTTTCATCATTTTGTTGAACTGTATTTTTTTGGTTGGTTTTGTAAAGAAATTGCAAACTGTACTCGCACATATTTTACCACTTTTTGGTCTGGAGTTCTCTGCATTGAGTGACAGACTAATTCATGGTTTTCTCTTTGTGTGTGTGTGTGTGTGTGTGCTTTCGCACGTTTGAGAGCAAGCCTGTGTCCTATTTATTTATTTATATACTGTATTAATCCCAAAAGGAAAATTTTTTCCTCTGCATGTAACCCATCTAAAGAGAACACACACACACACACACACACACACACACACACACACACACACACAAGCCAGTGACCGTCGGGTTCCAACCTCACTTCCTTTTGAATATATACTCTATTATACATTAAATATTTTTATATTACATTACAGATTTTTTGTTTTGTAACTTACTTTATACAGACTTTTTTCCTTAGTTGACAATTAAGGAAAAAAGTCTGTATAAAGTAAGTTACAAAACAAAAAATCTGTAATGTAATATAAAAATATATTTATATTTACGGCAGGTGCAAAAACCATGAAACAGGGATGAAACAAGGTCTCCTGACTACCATTTCAGGAAAGGAAATCTAAAAACTTACTTCTGGTGCAGAGAATATGTTAATTAACATTAGTAGTCATTAGTGGGATCAAAAAAACAACAACTGATTGATATTACAGAACAGATTGGACCCTACATAAACGCTTCAGAGCTCATGTAGAGGCCATGCCAACATTTCGAAAGAAGACTGTGTTGTTGATAATGTTGCAAAGAACGCATTACTAAGGGAAACCAACATGACAGATACTTGAGCCAAAAAAAGGCATTAATCCAATCAACATCTATTTTTCAGTGTGAAAAGTACAATTTGTGAAGTGCTGAAAAGACGAACAGATTTACGAAAACTAAAGGCAGACTTAACCAGCATCACCACCACCACATTCTACAGTGACACACCTCCTCGTTTCATTCAAATATAATGGGACCTTCATGTTTTGCAACAGAACAATGACCCAAACCACAACGCCAGGTTACACAAGGGTTCTTCAATAATAATGGGGGGGGGGGAGCGCGTGAAGGAACAATCTGTATCAGATGACCTGCCCATACAGTGTCTCAGACAGTGAACCCAACTGAGATGGTTTGGGATGAGTTGAACTGCAGAGTGAAAGAAAAAGCAGCCAACAAGTGCTCACAACACGTGAGAACTCCTTCAAGGCACAAAGCACAGCAGGCGATTTCTTCATGAAGCTGGTTGAGAGAACGCCAAATACCTGTTAGAAGTCATTAAATCCCCAGGCTTAGAAAAGTATAAAACCAAAGCAGGCGCATGCTGTTTCTGCCCAAGTTTCCACTTTCCATTTACCTCCTGATGGTCTCTTTTGTAAGAATTGCACCTACATTCTCCTGATACCTCGTACAAAGTTCATTGCCTCGTACAAAGTTTACTTGGGTCTCGGGGGAGGCAACCATCTCAGACAACTCTGGGTGAGGGCAGGGTATACCCTGGACAGCTTGCCAGGCCATCGCATAGTTAACACTGAATTATTCACAGTTACACCTAGGGGTAATTTGGAACAGCCAAATTAGCCTACTGTGACCATTTTTACACTGTACGAGGAAGCTGGAGTACCCGGAGGAAACTCACGCAAGCAGAGATAGCACAAACTTCACACAGAAATGCTGAGCTAGGAATCGAACTCAGGACCTTCTTGCTGTAACGCGGACGTGCTAACCACTATGGCACCGTGCCGCCCTACAAGTTAATATACACAAAGATCCTATACTCAATTATTTAACATCTTATATGAGGAATCCATTTCCTTTGTAACTAATTTTAAAGCATCATACGAATTTACACCCCACCCCTATACAACCATGACCCAGTTGTACTCTCAGCTCACAAACAAAGAGTTTCTATGTGTCCATGGCCCAAAAATCTTTGCTTAATGTGCATCTACTAACTAGGTCTACCTCTAGACTCTATACCAGGAGTCTACCATCATCCCACTTCAGCTTTTCAGTGTTGTCTTAAGATCACTGGAGCGACAAGATGGCGTCGTGGTAAGCACGTCCAGCTCACAGAATATGGTCATGGGTTCAAGTCCCAGTTTGCAAAGCTTGCCCGGTTGGTCAGAACTTGCAAGGGTTTCCTCCAGGTATTCCAGTTTCCTCCCACAGTCCAAAATACATGCACATTAGCTAAACACTGGGTAGTTAAAATTGCTGCGCGGTGCGAGTGTGAATGGCTGTTTGCTTTTTGCCCTGCATTGGTCTGGCCAGCTGTTCAGTGTACACCTGTAATGATCGATAAAACTATTGAATAGCTGCTCGACGGGACCCGTGATGGCAAGCTTTCACACGTATACAAAGAGAGGCATGGCGAAATGATGTCCTTAACAGAGCAGCTTGTAATTATTTCCAAGTGAGTTTTTTAGACGACAGTGGTGTTCCACTATCAAATCCTTCCCAGAGCCCCAAAACTAGGATTAAGTGGTTCGACGAGTGAGTGGATATCATTGGGTTCCATTTACATAAAAATAAAATATGCCAATTCTTGCCCTTTTCCATATTCCAGGATTAACATGCAGGACTTTAAGGGCAACAGAAAGGTTTCTGCACTGGAGCAAGCAAATACTAGTCTGAGGTAGCAGTCACATGGCACATTCGTGCTCTCAGGACAGAATGTGCTGTTCTCAGTGACAGAAAACTATTTTAGAAAACACACATAAATTATCAATACTTCCCGCCACTATTACATCACCTGTATGATAAAGCACTCACCTCTCTGTTGATATCAGTGCCAGCCTGCAAGAGCCACAAAAGGCACTCTGGGTGTCCTCCAAAAGCAGCAATATGCGCCGGAGTCTGTGCAAATCGAGTTGTTACAGCGTTTACCTCACAGCCAACCTGTACCAATCGCAACACACACTCCAGCTGAAGCAGGAAGGAAAAAGAAGGACAATTAGGGACACTGATCGGCAGGAAATAACAACCAAATCACTCAGGCAGGCAGTGCTATCATTTCAAATTCAGTCTACATGCTGTATTTTTTGGACTATACATCGTTCTGGAGTATAAGTCGCATTGGCCAAAAAAAAAACAAAAAACAAAAAAACATCATCATCATCATCATCATCTTCTTCTTCCGCTTAGTCCAGGGTCGGGTCACGGGGCAGCAACCTTAGCAAAGAGGTCCAGACGTCCCTCTCCCGAGCCACTTCCTCCAACTCTCCCGGGGGGACACCGAGGCGGTCCCTCATGAAACAATGACTTTTATTGAGCCCAGGGGAAGCACTGGGGTGTGGGAAAAATCATGTTTACCGAAGTGGTGAGGGAAAAACAAAAACCAAAATCACTGGGAGAGTATCAACGCGGAAACTGGTCAAGCACAGAGCTCTTTATAGCTGATGGCTGAGTGAATTCAGATGCGCTCTCTTGATTTCGCCTGCAGGTAACAGCCACGCCCCTCACCAGCACATGCAGTTTATGGAAAGAGAGTTAAACGCCGCCAACTAGCACAGACCATAACAGTTGTGAAAATAGAAAATGCCTTATCGTTGTGGATTACGGACTGCCATAAAAATAATGTGAGTTTGGACACTAACATGATACGTACTAAAGCAAAGGTTCTGGAGGCGCTGACGAGCCCCAACCAAGCACCAGTGCCGCCAGTGATTCTCCTCCTCGACGTGGCCGTGGATTTGTTATTTATATATATTTGTCATTTTAAGGTGTATAATTTATTTATCTATTAATACACGTTGCCTGTATGACATTAACATGCATAGAACACTTTAAAATTAACTTCTATATAAATTTTATATGATATATTGGTTACTCCTACTTGAAGTTGCATACCATTGGCACAGAATGAATATATTGTGGACACTGTACAACATATACCCCTCCCACACACACACACACACACACTTTTTCTCCCTAATTTGGTAACATCCAATTCCCAACCATCAGGTATTTCCTTCTATATCACATGACCACCACCAAGCAGGGAGGAACGAAAGCATGTGCGAGTGTGTGCACACGCGCGCGGACACACACACACACACACACACACACACACACAGAGTGACATGTGATGCTAGCCACTTGCCTCTTTTCAAATTGCTGTGCACTCAGAGGGAAAGCGCTATCCGCCCCCTTGTATGAATGAGCTCACAGACCCCCAATGATTGGCTGCTAATCACTGTGAGTGACAGGAAAGTGAATGTATTCTATCCCTCTCTGCCAGGAGAGCATGGCCATTTAGCTCCCATGGATTGGTCAAGAATGGCTGTGGTATTAACCCGAATTTGAACTCTCTGGATTACTAGTCAGACACCAAGTCGATACGCCACTCGAGAGCCTACTAATTACCCATAACAACATTATTGCATTGAGAAAAAAAAACCTGACGAATACAAAATAAAATTTGTTTTCAGTTCAAAGCAACTGAGTGATGATAAAAAACATGGAAGTTGCCATTGTTTCTTTATCCACTGACATTTTGATTTTCAAAGTAGGATTTGCTGAAAACATTGCAGACACTGAAAACAAAAGCATTAAATACCCAACTGTTTGGTTCGATAGGTATGTGCACATTTGTTATTGGTGATAATTAATCATGTTCAACACACACATATTGTATATCCTTCCGCTGTGGACGCTGAAAAATTTCAGTGACACATGAATTTAGTGGAGACGGAAGCACCGTATCTTCATAAACCTTGTGTATACATCAAGGTCATTACAGGTTATATACCAGTATACTATCAAGTATTTAAAATGGGCTTTTACAAAACTTGAGTGTATTACAGTTGAAACGTTGAACAAACTAACACATGAGAGCTTGAAATAGTGTTTCCAATAATTCTCTTGCCAGCCCAGGACTTCTTTACTGTGATGCGGACGTATTATGCACTACAATATCATGCTGCCACACACTGACACCATGTACCTCAGTGCTTTAATTATAGCGTGGACTACTTGTTCTGAGTCCGACCAGCTGTTGCTCTACATGCTCTTTGCAGGGAGATTAATTAGTGGGTATTGGATCAGGAACAAGCAGGTAAACAGAGCAAAATCAACAAAAGTAGGAAAAAGTCATAACTCTCCTCGTGCAACAACCTCATAACCCATGTGTTTATTAAAGGGCATGTGGAGAACAGTAGCAAGGACACAACAAAAAAAATAAGATGCAAAGCTTAAAGGGTACATGTGATGAATTTGTATGACTAGCTCTCGAAGATGATCACATATGACATCTGTGGTTCTGTCAGGCAACTTCATTCCTTGCTGCACAGCCACATGTGGCTTTCTTCATTGGCTGTTCTAGACCCAGCAGTGACAAGTCTGTTGAGCTTTTTACACCCGAGCCTAGTGGCTCACCAGGCCGGTGCTCATCCCCGGTTTCCGTAGCATGAAGCGACCAGGAGTTCAACTCCTCCTCAATGGGATGCTAGTCCATCAAAGGTTACCTTCCCAGTATATTTTACTGGTACCCATTTATACTGCTGGGTGGACAGAGGCACACTTGTGGCTAATACCTTGTCCAGGGGTCTTAGCACAGTGGGGGATCTAACTGGGATTTGAACACACAACCTCCCAATCATGAGCGCAGCACCTTAACCATTATGCCACCGGCCTGAGCAGTGACAGAAACTTGATGTTTTGTCCTATTGGTTGGGCTGCGATTAACTGGTCACTGACCCCATACAGCAAACCCCAGTCTAACCCCTTCGATAACCTTGCAGTCATTTTTTTTTGCCTTGAGAATCCATATAGGGCACCTAGCACAGAAAATAAATCCTGCCCACTCATGGTTTTACCACAGTCGAATTGAGTCACACAACTTACAATTGTACATGACTATTCTTGATCATTGTTTCATGTTTTGCTGTAATTTGATAAGAATTTGCCTTCACCCTCAGGTGCTGCAAGCAAGTAGATAGCCATGTTGCAGAGAGGCAACACCTCTTGTTCCAACATCAATCACCGGATGTCTCACCTGTTTGCATACAGGGTCAACACATGTACAATTGTATGCTTGGGTACTGAAATGGCTTATCGTCGAACTTGTGCCTTTAAGAAGGCAAAAAAGCAGACGCATGTCCAGCTGTTGAAGGGGCTAAGTTAACCCATTATCGGCCAGTGCTGAGCTTCGTCGCCAGGGAAATGGCAACATGCAAAGCTTACATCTGCACAAACAACAAGTGCAGAAATCATAACAAAAACATAAAACAGCATCGGCACAGGCGGTAGTCTGGAAGCCTTGCCTTTCAGAAACAATTCAGTAGTCAACAAAGACCACTTCAAGACAATCTGCTATTGGCCCGACCTCCAGGAGAACTCCTTGGTACAAAGCCCAAGCTTTTACATGTAAAACAGGACACTGTTCTTCAGGAATTCCTTCATAAAAACTCAAAGGATAACAACAAACGGAAGCAGCACCACACTAAGGTATGAGCCTTACTAGGTATGAGTTTACTTGTGCTAGACAACCCAGCCTCACAATTTCACAGTACTACCATTGGAAGAAAAATGGTTTGCATTGGTTCAGCCCCTGCTAGTAATCCACGAGATAAATTTGTCCAGTGCTTTTTATGGGCATTTATGTTAATATAAGCTCTTTATTAATTATGACATTATTATTATTGCTGTGGATGCTTATATAGCGCAATTTCATACACACATATGCTCAATGCACATGAGACCCCAGCACACCCTGGGTACCAGTCGCCACTGTACAGCACCAGTTGTTGCGTTGTTCTATCCTTTTGATGGTGAGCGCCAAGCAGGAAGCAACAACTCCCAAATTTTAACATCTCATGGTATCACGTGGACGGATTTGAACTCCGACCTTCCAGAGGATAAAGCGGACGCTCTACCAACTGAGCTAAATCCCCAGATGGATGATCAATACCGGTACTTAAGTGTGATTCTGTAAGAAGTGCAAAAGATTTGTTTGTTGCCTCCTGCGTGAATACTGCTTAAATGCAATCCATTGAATTGATTTATACCGATTGTTATTCTGAAAAATGTACGTAAAAACCACCTGAAGATGAAAATGCCCATATTTCAGCATAACAGGAGAGTTGTTTTTTTTTTGGGGTGGGGTGGCTTTCTTTACTTTCACTCTAGTTTGTGTGTACTTCTTGGACCTGCTTGTTTTTCAGCTGTGGGGGGGGGGGGGGGGTTCTGTTCTGTAATATGATCCCATCTTCCAAAAACCCCACAGCAACCAGGTTGATGTAAGAAAGTGGATTTACATGTCTGGAAAAAAAAACCATTACTCTCTGATTTGTTGGCTGTTACCAACTTAACCAAGTCCTCAAAATATAACTCTTTATATTAGGGTGAGATTTAGAATTTTATGTCAGATTCTATGTCAGCCCCGCCCCTCCGACCTTTGTTGTTTGGAGTTTCTTGGAAACGTCTGTTAGGAATGAGGCTAAAAATAACTAGCAGCCACATACAGTACTGCTGATTATTTTTAAAACAAAGGAAATGACGCGTAAGAGACAGTTGTACATATATTAAACCTTAACATTTTAGTGTTTAATGAATCCTGGATGGGAGGAAACATTGTAAGATATTGTTGAACATCCCAACCATCAAAGTTTGGAGAAAAAAAAAAAGATTACGTCAGTGTCACCTCCTGTATGGTTGTTTTTGGCGGGTCGTGTTTTATTGGCTCTCGGTCAACCAATCATGACGTGGTTTCCTCAATACGCGCGCGCGCACACCCAGTCCCACAGACAACCCTGCTTGTTGTGTGATGCTATTTTTCCTTTGCAGCGGTTTGTCATACCAAATTACTTCTGTTTTGTTTGTGTGTGCCGTTCACACCAAACAGTGGTATAAGATTAACGTCGGCGTCAAACACAACAGTCAACTTAAAAAAAAAAAAAAAAGACTACAGTTACTCTCGTTCAAACACATTCAAACCGGTCACCCAGCAACAAGCGCGCGAGGAGCCCTGTGGGCTAAACTGAGGTAAATGTCACCCTGACTAAAATTCTGTAGTTCTTTAATATTTCCCCAGCCATTTATTCGTCGCCAAGTTTACCGGACAAGGTATTTTACCTTTCCGAAGTGTGCCGCCCAATGAATGGGAGTCCAGCCGTAGAATGAGTCCTCCGTCTGGAGCAGTGCTCGGTTGCCGGGTCGCTGCAGTAGGGAGCAGAGCGCGCGCACGTCTCCGTCCCTGCACGCGCGGTGCAGCGGAAAGCGCGTGCTCAACACCTCGTCGTTAGAAAAGCCCATCTCGACACCCACCGACATGATTTCAATACTGATCGTGCTTATTCTAGAGATACCGAAGGATTAATAAACGTATATACTGTATTCGTGTTTACCCCGAGCACGCCGTCCAGGTCGGCGAGGTTCCTGTTCAGACAACAAAAGACAACCGCGCGCACTCTGAAACTTCCCCGGGTTTTCGGAAGTCCAGGACTGGAGTTTCAACTGTGGGGACTGGGGAGAGACAAAAGACAGAAATGGATCATATTATTAAGGAATCAGATTGACTCGATTGGCTGGCAGTGGTGGTCTAGTGAAGAGGGTGCAGGATTGCTGATCCTAAGGTTGGGGGTTCGAGTCCCCCCACAGGGTTGTCACTGTCCCCCCCCCCAGTGCAGCTAACTGGGTTATCAAAGGCGGGCCATGTGTCTCACTGTCTATGGTGAGAGGCATGTAAAAGAACCATTGCTGACTTTCGTAAAGAGGAGGCTGCAAAGTCGTCAGTGTGTTTCTGCCCCTTGCGAAAAGGGTTGTGACAGGAAGGGCATCCGATGTAAAAACTTATGCCAAATCAAACGTGCGAATCAGATGATTCGCTGGGGGAAAAAGCTGAAAGGAAGAAAGAAAGAAAATTGACTCGATAAGGTCTAGACTCGAGACCAGGCTCTGGGGCCAGTGGCGTAGTGGTGCTGCACTCATGATCGGGAGGTTGTGAGTTCAACTCCCACTTAGACCCCTGGGCAACATCTCAACCACAAGTGTGCCTCTGTTTACTCAACAGTATAAATGGGTACCAGTAAAAATATACTGGGAAGGTAACCTGCGATGGACTAGCGTCCCATCCAGGGGGAGTTGAACTCCTGGTTGCTTCATGCTATGGAAACCAGGGATGAGCCTGATGAGCCATGAGGCTCAGATGTAAAAATCCAACAGACTTACCTTTTCTAGACCAGAATGTATTGCACTCAAAACTTGGCTCACATCTGGAGAGTCCAGTGCTTCTCAAATAGTGAGACGTGCGTATGACCCTGGGGAACATGCTTTTCTGGAATGGTCTGAGGACCATTCGTAGGACGACTCTAGGCGACCTACCATGAAGGATAACACCTTGATTATCATCTTCATGGAGGTTTTCTTGGCAAGGATAGTGCAGTGGTTTGCCATTGCCTTCTACACCATGAAAACCTACGGGCCATTTAAAATGGCCAATTAACCTACTGTGCATGTTTTTGGACTGTGGGAGGAAACCAGTGTACCCGGAGGAAACCCACGCAAGCACGGGGAGAACATGCAAACTCCACACAGAAACACCCAGGCCGGGAGTTGAACCCAGGCCTTCTTGCTGTGAGGCGGACGTGCCAACCACTACGTCACCGTGCCGCCTTTTCTGGAATAGTGTATGAGAATCAAGTGTAATTCTATCTCCACTCCACTAGTTGGCAGTGGCACTCTCATTGTTGCGCTATGGTGTAGCGGTTTTTCACATGAGCAAACAATCTGAAGTTGCAGTGACCAACCTCTCAAGAAACAACATGGGAAAATTTCTAACAGGAACAAAGAGAAAGGTGGAGAGAGAGACGGAGATATTAAGACATAAATAAGTTGAATGAGTTTAAATAAGGATGTATTTTTTATTTCGGGCGCATTGGTGCACTTTAAATTTTTTCTATTACAGATTAAAAAACAATGTTAACGAAGTTTTTCTTTTTTGTAAGTTGAACTATATTTTTTTCTTTTTTGTTTTTAATGTTAATAAAGATACAATGTTATGCAGAAGTGAACTAATAACAATTTTAGACAAATTATACTATTTATAGTTGCTCACGGGCGGGGTGTGTGTGTGTGTGTGTGTGTGAAACATTTTTTTCTTCCTAGAGAGGGTGCCATCGAAAATACTATAATTGAGAAGCACTGGGATAATCTCACAGAGGAACTAGTACTGTACCTCCACTGTTTATAAGACAGCTGTGCTTTATCTTGCTATAACTTTCCCCTCACATGACACTGCGAGACATGTTGTGGGTGAGGACAGAGTCCGGTCAAACTGAGGACAATCATGGACAATGCCTGTCATCCCCTCTATAACATTCATTCATTTTCTGGACTGCTTAATCCTAATTAGGGACGCAGAGAGGCTGGTACCCATCTCAGCCGACTGTGGGCGAGAGCAGAGGACACCCTGGACAGCTCGTGAGGCCATCCCAGGGCAGAAACATGCTGTTGGCTAAACAGCCTACTCTTGGGGAAAGTCAGCAATGTTACTTTTACATGCCTCTCACCATAGACAGTGGGAGATGTGGCCGGCCTTTTATACCCAGTTATCAAAGGGAGGACAGCAGTGACAACCATTGACAGTGGGGCTTGAACCCCACAACTTTAGGATTACCGCTGGGCCACCACTGCCCGGCCCCTCTATAATATTTTAAGCCGTTACAAAACCTCATTCAGCCACAGAGTCATTCCACCTGGCTGTGATAATGACTAATACAGGAGGTCATTCCTTATTACCTCTATAACTCAAGTGTCAGGGGTTCAGGCCCCACTATCAATGGACTGTTAGCGCTGTACCCCAATGCAGCTAACTGGGATATCAAAGGCCCGACATGTCTCTCACTGTCTGTGTTAAGGGTCATGTAAAAGAACCATTGCTGTCGTTCATAATGAGTAGGTCACGGAGTTGCCGTCATTGTGTTTCTGCCCTGCGATGGTCTGTCCAACATGTACTCTGCCCTTTCCCACAGTCGGCTATGCTGGGTACCAGTCTCTCCGCGACCCTAATTTGGATTGAGCGGTTCAGAAAATGAACAAATGAATGATTGATGCATGCTAATCTCTTCTGTTTTGTCTCATGTTCTTATTTCATTTCATACTTTTCATACACATCGACATATTTGTATTACAGTACACTATATTATTACATCACAACTACAGCATCCTACATTGTATAAAGTACTTATCATAGTTTAGATACACGAATTACGTGTACTGTATTGATTTATTGGTATTTCAGTTCTGTTATCATCGTGAAAATTGATACGGACCTCTGCCACTAGGGCAGGGGTGGCCTAGTGGTGTAGGGCGCTGGATTGTTTCTGCCCCGCAATGGCCTGGGAGCTGTCCAGGGTGTACTCTGCCCTCGGCCAGAGTCAGCTGAGATGGGTACCAGCCTCCCAGCAACCTTAATTAGGATTAAGCGGTTTAAAAAATGAATTAATTCATTTCCCAACAACCCCACCCCCCACCCCCAGTGCAAGCTAACCGGGTTATCAAAGGCTGGCTATGTCTCTCACTGTCTATGGTGTGAGATTAATGTAAAAGAACCACTGCTGACTTTTGACGAGTAGCTCCAGAGCCATCAGCATGTTTCTGCCCTGCAATAGCCTGACGAGCTGTCCAGGGTGTACTATGCCCTCACCCGGAGTCGGCTAGGATGGGCACCAGCCTCTCCCGCGACCCTAATTAAGATTAAGCGGTTCAGAAAATGAATGAATGAATGAATTTCTCAACCTGTCCTCAAATGAACCAGCAGAGGGAGCCATTTAGAGAGTGTGTCGCTCAGGAGAGTAAAATTACCTCAAAAATTCAAGATATAAACCGTTAGTTAGGGGGAAACGGCATTTTTTTCAGGATGCAGGAGTCATATTTCACTAAAGTACAGCCGTCACTTTTAAAAGAGGTAAGAATGCACACCACGAGTGCGAAGTTCGCTGTCTACCATCGATACTGTCAGATCATTTGAGTAGTTATACCTAGCCAGCATTAATTAAATAGGACACAGAAAACAAAACAAACTAAAAAAATAAAATAAAATAAAAAACTATATGCGATTTTCAATTAGTCATCACAGAAAAAATAGCTATTTTTAAACCCTGTATCTAAATGTTGACAAGGAATAAATTTTTGTTAGCTCAGACTGAACTTAGCAAGCTAACCTATTTCTGGCTAGCATGGACAAGAGCTAAGAATCAATTGTTTACGCGAATAAATAGCATATTATGTAGAAATCGATTTTTATAATGAGCCAGTATTTCTCACAAATGGCATTTCAACTGTTAATTATGAATTATTTACGCACCACTACATCTAAATTGGGGCTTTTATTATATATATTTCTTAATTTTGCAGTTCACACCTGCATCAACCACAAGATGGTGCCATTGCTTGATTGTATTTTAAATCGCCAATGACAAATTCAAGTGCCAAAACCAACTATTTATTTATTTATTTTTATTTTTTTTTACTGAACTGCAATATTTATGCCTTTCCAGAATACTGAATGTGAATGAAATCAAGATTCATATGTATTCACATGTTCAGGCACTACAGGTTGAAAGGCGTGGATTTGGGGTGTGTAAAAAGTATGGACTGGAGTTATGACATCACACTTTCCCACATTTTCTCCCTAATTTACTGGTAGTCATATCCAATTCCCACCCATCAAGTATTACCTTCCCTATCACATGACCACCACCACCCAGAGAGGAGCAAAAGCATGCACATGCCTCCTCTCCATGACAGGCAATGCCAGCCACCCGCCTCTTTTTGAACTGCGGCACCTTGTGTATTTGGGGCGGTCAAACACACTCAAAGGGAAAGCACTATCCGCCCCCTTGTATGAATGAGCTCACAGATGCCCATGATCTGCTGCCGACCGCTGAGAGTGACAGGGAAATGAGCAAATGCCGTCCCTACCTCCTGTGGGAGCTCAGCCAATTAGCTCCCTTGGACTTCCGGGCACGGACGGCTGTGGCATGAAATCTTTGAACTTGTGATCTCGGGGTTAATAGTTACACACCTTGTCGATGCGCCACTCGGGAGCCCAGTAACAGTAGGTCTGTTTGCAACTCATGATTTTGACATTTCAGGGCCACTAAAGGTCCGTTCATTTTCTGTAACCACTTAATCCTAATTAGAGTCACGGGGAGGCTGGCGCCCATCCCAGCCGACTTGGGGCAAGGGCAGAGTACACCCTGGACAGCTTGCCAGGCCATCACAGGGCGGAAACACACTGACGGCTTTGTAGCTACTTGTCAAAAGTCAGCAATGGTTCTTTTACACGAACCTCTCGCCATAGACAGTGAGAGACCAGGCCGGCCTTTGATAACCCAGTTAGCCGCACTGGGAGGGGCGACTAAAGGTCAAAGGTAATTGTGTAACTTGGGAATGGGTTCCTTCCTGTCACTTATTGCTTCTATGTCAATTTGTTTCTGGGATTTCAGCCATTTCAGTTAAACATGGAAAATATATCTTCAAAATATTCGCGACCGTCCTCTGACCTTGATAGTCCAAAATCAAGTTGTCTTTGAGACTTCGGTCGGGTAGTGTCCATACCAAGTTTGGTGAAAATCTGTGCAGGGGTGTGGTCAGCATTTTATTCTCAGTCAAAATGACTCACGAATGCTGGTGATTACAATACCTTCACTAGAACTCTGGTTTGGGCGGAGTTAAAAATACACTTAATGGTGTGTGTGTGTGTGTGTGTGTGTGTGTGTGTGTGTGTGTGTGTGTGTGTGTGTGTGTGTGTGTGTGTGCGTGCGTGCGTGCGTGCGTGTGTGTGTGTGTGTGTGTGTGTGTGTGTGTGTGTGTTATACCAATCCTACAGGTTCCAGCAGAGCACTGTTTTGTCCGGATCCAAAAGAGAGACTTGGAGAGACTGTGCACGGAGGTCATGCAGCTCCGGGAATTTCTGCCTAAAGTCATTAATGGTTACTTATTGGAAGCCCTGCAGAAAGCCCAGTCTCTGGACAGATGTAAGATAAATGAATACCGAGGATTACAACTGATCCACTCTAAATAGCGAAGGGACAATACTCATCATTATAGCTGGAGTTGGTTTGGTTTTCGCTGTACTGTATACACAAACTGTTATGAGATTTCCTTTTGGCTTTCTCCCTTTATCATAGGTCGCCACAGCGAATCCTCACATGTTTGATTCGGCGTAGGTTTTTACGTGGGATGCCCTTCCTGACACAACCCTTTGGCAGGGGGCAGAAACACGCCGACGGCTTTGCAGCTGCTCTCGTCGAACGTCAGCAATGCTTCTTTTATATGAACCTCTCACCATAGACAGTGAGAGACACGGCCGGCCTTTGATAACCCAGTTAGCTGCACTGGGAGGGGGACAGTGACAACCTTGTGGCGAGTGGGACTCGAACCCCCAACCGTAGGATCAGCGATCCAGCCCCCCTATACCACTAGACCACCACCGCCCCACATGCACAAACTTATATTAGTTGAAAAGGAATTTACACATTGGGAAGAATCAATAACGCATGAGATCTGAAAAAAAAAAAAACATGGTCACTGTAGTCCTTTAAAAATGCCAACCACTCCCTGCCTCACGGTCTGCTGGGAAATATCCAGTCATCATGCTTGTGGTTCTCAGCGGCACGCTGGCACAGTTGTTAGCACATCTGCGTCACAGCAACGAGGCTTCTATTCTCGGGCTCGGCAGTTTCTGTGTGGAGTTTTCATGGTCTCCCTGTGCCTGCACGTGTTTCCTCCAGGTATGCCGGGTTCCAAATCACACCTAGATGTTAATGACCCGAGAGAGTGTTAATGGTTGCTTGTCCCTATATTGGTCTAGCGAGCTTTTCAGGGTGTATCCTGCCTTCTCCTAGACTCGGCTTAGATGGGCACAAGCCTTCCCGGGACGCGAATTAGCGGCTTAGAAAACAAAAGAAATCCTTCTGGTTCTTTTGCTCGCTTGTGATCTTCCATGTATAAACCAGCAGTCAGCGTGGGGCTGAGTGATGGCTCAGTGGTTTGGGCTCTGGGTTACTCATCAATGGAGGTTCAAGCCACGGTACCAGGCCGAGTTATATAAAAATGTAAGTCCGCCAAATGCCATAAAGGTAAGTGCGTGTGCGTTTAGGGGCTTTGTCAAGGACCTTTGAGGACAGGGAAGACTTCGGCCGCAGCCGTCAAGAAATTTTAGTCAATTTTTGATAGCTTTTCGGATTACCAACCCCAGCTTTAATCATGAACTGGTATTACAGTATAATCTGTATTGCGCCACGTACATAGTTATCAATTGACAATTTATAAATCGTACTCAGTTTAATTCCAAGGGGGCAGTGGTGGTCTAGTGGTATAGGGCGCTGGATCGCTGATCCAAAGGTTCGGGGTTCGAGTCCCACTCTCCACAAGGTTGTCACTGTCCCCCCCAGTGCGGCTAACTGGGTTATCAAAGGCGGGCCATGTCTCTCACTGTCTATGGTGTGAGGCATGTAAAAGAACCATTGCTGACTTTCGTAAAGAGTAGCTGCAAAGTCGTCAGCGTGTTTCTGTCCCTTGCTAAAAGGGTTGTGACAGGAAGGGCATCCGACGTAAAAACCTCTGCCAAATCAAACACACGAATCAAATGATTCGCTGTGGCGACTCCCGAGTAAAAGGGAAAAAGCCGAAAGGAAGACAGACTCAGTTTAATTCCACTGGAGCTCTCTGAACATAAGGTAGGGGAAACTTCCGACAAATACTTTCTGTGACCATTGAAACAAAAAGTTTACCTTGTCTACATCAGTGTACAGGTATACCTCGGCCTATGTCATTAATTGGTTCCAGGAGAGACGATGTAAGTCGAAAATAACTTAACTCGAATCAGCTTGTCTCTAGGCTAGGCAACACCAAATTTACGTGTGTATGTGTGTGTGTGTGTGTGTGTCTATATATATATATATATATATATATATATATATATATATGGTGATGGACAGGCTGACAGACGAGGTTAGACAAGATTCCCCATGGACTATGATGTTTGCAGATGACAATGTGATCTGTAGTAAGAGCAGAGAACAAGTGCAGGAAAATCTAGAGAGGTGGAGGTATGTCCTGGAAAGGAGGGGAATGAAGGTTAGCCTCAGTAAGACAGAATACATGTGCATGAACGACAAGGACCAAAGAGGAACAGTGATGTTACAGGGAGCAGAGATCAGGAAGGTGGAGGATTTTAAGTACTTAGGCTCAACAATCCAGAGCAATGGAGAGTGTGGAAAAGAGGTGAAGAAGCGTGTGCAGGCAGGTTGGAATGGTTGGAGAAAAGTGTCCGGTGTGATGTGTGACAGGAAGGTATCGGCAAGAATGAAGGGAAAAGTGTACAAGACGGTGATGAGGCCAGCGATGTTGTATGGGTTAGAAACAGTGGCCCTGGGGAAAAGACAGGAGGCAGAGCTGGAGGTAGCAGAGATGAAAATGTTGAGGTTCTCTTTGGGAGTAACGAGGATGGATAGGATCAGGAATGAGCACATCAGAGGGACAGCACATGTAAGACGTTTTGGAGACAAAGTCAGAGAGGCTAGATTGACATGGTTTGGACATGTACAGAGGAGGGATAGTGAGTATATTGGTAATAGGATGCTGAGGCTGGAACTACCAGGCAAAAGGCCCAGAGGAAGACCAAAGAGACGATTCATGGATGTGGTGAAGGAGGACATGAAGGTCATAGGTGTAAGAGAAGAAGATGCAGAGGATAGGGTGAGATGGAGGCAGATGATTCGCTGTGGCGACCCCTGAAGGGAAAAGCCGAAAGGAAAAGAAGAAGATATATATATATATATATATATATATATATATATATATATATATATATATATATATATATATATATAAATAATATACAGAAAGCCCCCGCCCCCGTTATTTTCAGGGCTTACTCTCACCTCACAGATCCCGAAAATCCGCGAGTTATTGACGCGGTTTTAAAACCCTATGTATGATATTAGATGCACTAAAATATGCATCTTAAACACATTCTATAGACAGTCGTACTCATTAATACAACAATAATGCAGAAAAATGTAGTAATGATAAGTAAAAACTTTTTAATTTTGTAATGTGATAATATTTATTAATGAATAAAGCGCTTCGGCTCCTTACCAGAAGATCGAGAAGATGCAGGGCGTTTGAGTGACATCATAGGGATTAAATAATCATTAAAAACACACTAAAAATGTGCATTCACAATTCAAGCAATCACTTTGATGACGTGTGCGAAAAAGACAAGAAGAGGTGTACAGATCACCTGCATCCAATCAGCAGGAGGGAGAAACAAAAGCTCTCGGCCATTGGCCAAATTTGAATCACGTGCCAGTAACGTCGCAATGATGCATATGTGTAATTTTCCGGGGCTGCTGCGAATTCAGTGCTTTTCAAATAGTGGGGCACGATTATATCATTATAATGACGTAAACTTTTATTTATTTATTTATTTATTTATTTATTTTTAAATTTTCCATATATTTTTTGAAAACCAATGTATAATCAAAAACAACTGAATTTGAAACGACTTAAGTCGAGGTATACCTGTACCGTGTTTAATTAGGTGTTCAGCAGAGTGGTGCAGCAGGTAACGTGACCACGTCACGTCTTTAAGGTCCCAAAGTCAATCCTTGTCTGAGCAGTTTTTTCATATTCACACACCTTTCCTCCTACCATTTTCTAACCCATTTGAGTCCATGGTCTCTTCATTCATTTGCCAAACCACTTAATGCTGCTAGGGTAGCGGAGAAGCTGGCGCCTATCTCAGCCGACACTGGATGAAGGCAGAGTACATCCTGAACAGCTCACCAGATCATCGCAGGTCAACACACACACACACACACACACACACACACACACCTACACATCCATTCACTCTTGGGACAATTTGGAGCAGACAGATAGTTTAATGTGCAAGTCTTTCCACTTTGGGACGAAACCAGTGAACCCGGAAGAACCCCAGGCAAGCATGGCGAGAATATGCAAACTCCATACAGAACCACCCGAGCCCAGGAATCAAACCAATAACCTTCCTATTAGTGTCGCAGGCTGGTTATTGATCTCCTTAAACCGTAAGTTCAATTCAAATGAATAAAACTCATATGACTGAGTATTCCACTAAATAATTTGTTGAGTGTTAAAATGGCTTTACTGAATGGTTTTACGTGTCACCAGGTCCTTACCAAGTTGAACATTACTCTATTTATTATCGCTAATTTGTCAGGGTTGCAAGAAGCTGATATAATTCCGGTTGACTTCAGGTTGAGGAGCAGGGTACACCCTGAACGGGTCACCAGTCTACTGCACAGACAACCCCAAACATAAACAGCTATTGACACTCGTGTTCATACCTGTGGACAATTTAGAGTTGTCAGTTGATCTAATGTTCATATCTTTGGACAACTGGCGGAAACCGGAGCATCATGAAGAAACCAATACAGCTCCCGGGAGCTCATGCGAACCCCACGCGGGATGGGCCGAGGTTGCACATAATTTTTGAACAAATACAGGGATCCCTCGCTACTTCATGCTTCAATTCATGCGGCTTCAGTGCATCGCCTTTTTTTTTTTTTTTTATAAATATTCATCGAATTAAAAAATGAGGAAATTAAGGAAGAATAGGGGGAAAGTTAAGGAAAATGCCGCAAAAACAAGGACAATTATGCAAAAAAAAAAAAACCAAGCAAACACAAAACAAAAAATAACCCAAAACTTCCCATCAAAACCAGTTTCGTTGTTGTGAGGTGCGCATCTGTGTCTGTATGTGTGTGTGTGTGTACAGTATTTATATTTTATTTACATCTTATGCATTATTTTGAATATTTAATTGTTATAAGCATTTATAGTGTTGAATATGTATGTATTGATGTTATTATGTACACATATACATGTATGTATGCATCAGTGGGGGGTGTGGGGGGGTGATCCTGCTTCGCGGATTTTAATGATCGCGTGGGGATCTCGGTCCCAATTCACCCGCAGAAAGTGAGGGATCCCTGTAATCTTGCTGTGATGCAGCAATGTTAACCACTGAACCACTGTGCCACACCTCACTTAACGTTTCAGACGGATTTAAACCAGAGGATTGACCAATCCATCATCAACATCAGCATCATCATCATCATCATCATCACAGCAGTCATACTATAATGGTTTTTGGGAAATCCGTTCACGTGCTTCTTGTTTTCAGTTATAGAACAGAGTCAGCAGCAGCAGCAACAGCTGAAGAAGGAGTGTTTGCACCTCTACTCTCGCCTTGAAGCAGCACAGGAGGAGTGCCTGAGAGAGAGAGAGGTGGGGACAGAGAGAGAGAGAGAGAGAGATTAAACTAAAGGGTGAAATGGGACACACGTAAAATTAGTTTCCTGCACTCAGAATATTCACAAAAAGTATTAAACGTGCAGTTCATATGTGCTTTGTACTTGTAATATTCTTTTAGTGTCAGTGATACCTTACTAGCTTCTTGATGCTACATCCCCCCTTTTTAAATTTTTGTGTTTTTGTCATTCAAAGCTGGATTGATATTTTCCTCCATACACTGAACAAAATACAAGTGCACAAAGTAAAACTGCTGAGATTAATCAATCTATAAATATTGTCTATTGGTGGACTGAATGATTTGGTCTGCTGAGTACTGGTTTCCCACATCTCGCACTACATCCCTGTAAGATTATGTAATCACCGAATTATTCCACCCATGAGCAGCATAATGCACGACACTGAGCTGGTCAGTCAGTGTGACCAATACACAGGCAATCTTTGCACCAAGGCCAATAAAAGTCCACCCCGAAATCTGCACTTTTGGCATTAGTCACAATGCAATGGATGACACAAATCATGAGGGAGCATGCTCTTGACATGCTGCGTTCTGGGATGTCTGTGACAGCAGTGCCCGCACACATGAATGTGCATCATTCCACCATCAGCCGGTTCAGAAGTTGATTCAGAGAGACTGGCAACACTGTTATTCATCCACATGCCCGACGACTACATGTGACCATGTCCACACAGGATGCCTGGCCCAGCTCCGAGTTGTGCTGCCGGAGGAATGAGACAATACGCCACAGTCCACTATTGATCATCTGGGTAACGCTATGTGTCGGAGGTGTACACAATCACTCCTGGTGGGTTCAGGCTGACATTCATTTTCTGTAACCGTTTAATCCTAATTAGGGTCGCGGGAAGGCTGCCGCTCATCCCAGCCGACTCTGGGCGAGGTCAAAGTACACCCTGGACAGCTCACCAGGTCATCACAGGGCGGAAACACTTCTCTTGTCAAAAGTCAGCAATGGTTCTTTTACACGAACCTCTCGCCATAGACAGTGAGAGACACGGCTGGCCTTTGATAACCCAGTTAGCTGCACTGGGGTGGGGGGTGGGGCGGAGTCTTGAACCTCGCACCCTTGGGCTCAGTGACCCAGCACTTTACCACCAGGCCACCACTGCCCTGGTTCAGGCTGTAATAACTCAGATTGTGGAAAGCAAATTGTTAGTCATATTTATTTTGCTTCATTATTAAAGTAAGAATAAAATAGTAGTTTTGTTGAATTATTTCCATATTGTCTAAAAAAGTTTGGGGGGTTGGTATTGTGCATTTATATTTTTGTTTGGTGTAATTCTAAGAATTATATAGAGAATACTTACTCCAAACCCTAAGGTGTGGCTTTCCGCTCAGGAGAAACTGGTTCTAAAGGAGCAGTTATGGAATAGCTGCGAGGAACTTCAGAAGCAGGCCGAGTTCTGTACAGGCCTGGGTGCAGCCACCTGCGGTGCACTCTGGAGCGCTTCCCGTAGAGAAGAGGCTGTAAGGGACATACTGGCTGATGTGAGTTACCTTAATAAAGGCGTTGTCATTAAAAGCAGTCTGACGTAACGGAGTCTGAAGTACTCTGAAACTTTAATCCATTGTTAAGGCATTGTACAGACAATGCGTGGTATTAAGGCAGAGCTTTTCGGCTTACAATTTTGTAACGCAATACACCGTAGCAGGTCATTTGGAGGTAATATCTCTTTCTGGCAACACTAATGCAGTGTACACTTAGAGCAGATAAGACCAGTCAGTTTGTAATGTAAAATCATTTATTGTGTCCTATCACCTATAGTAGAGCCGGTGGTGTAATGGTTAGGGTACTGGGCTCATGATTGAGAGGGCGTGGATTTGAGTCCCCATTAGACCACAACCAAGGTTTTAACCACGAGTGTGCCTCTGCACGCTGAGCAGTATAAATAAAGTCTGTTGGGCTTTTTATTCCCGAGCCTCGTGGCTCATTAGTTTCCATAGCGTCAAGCGACCAGCAGGTCAACTCCTCCCAGATGGGACGCTAGTCCATCACAGGTTATCTTCCCAGTATATTTTTACTGGTACCCATTTATACTGCTGGGTGAACAGAGGCACACTTGTGGTTAAGACCTTGCCCAGGGGTCTTAGCACAGTGGGGGGAAAACTGGGACTTTAAAACGCAACCTCCCGATTATTATTATGAGTGCAGCACCCTAACCACTTCGCCACCGGCCCCACTGAGCAGTTTAAATGGGTACCATTAAAAATACTAGGAAGGTGCGGGGTGATCACATTAGAGAAGACAGAAAAGTGACTGCTGCCAATAGTTTGAAAATAATTTTGAAATTCGACTCAAGATATTTTACGAATCCACATGCAAGGGAACATTTTGCTGCTTAAATACGTATATCGCGCAAAAGAAGATCACATGACAATTTTTGCGACTGATTTGCGAGTAATTTGCAATTTGTTTCTGAAAGAGTGAATCGCCTTTTATCAGTTGCGGTTTATTCATTGTTTCTCTGAAAACCTTTCGCTTTTTATTTGCATGTTATGATCACAAACAAAATGCAAATAAAATACAGATGATGACATATATTAATTTTCTGAACATGCTTAATCTTAATTAGGGTTACAAGAAGGCTGGCGCTCATCTCAACCAACTCTGGGTGAGGGCAAAGTACACCCTGGAGAGCTCACCAGGTCATTACAGGGTAGAAACACTCTGACGACTATGCCGCTACTCTTTTTACGAAAGTCAGCAAGGGTTCTTTTACATGACCCTCTCACCATAGACAGTGAGAAACATGGCCGGCCTTTGATCGCCCAGTTAGCTGCACTTGGCGAATGATGACAAAATACACAGAATATAGAGGATGCCAGCAATTCTCAGCATTTGGTCCCAAGTTGCTACCGTAAATAATTGATGGTGATATGTTCAGCACACTCTTGAGATATAGGTGTGCGTAGCCACAAAGGCTCAAACTGACAGAACTTAAAAACAGTACCAGCTACGCCATTGCAGCTGGTCATGATGAAGAAATGCTAAGGCGTTGCAGCAGGTCACGTTTCTGCCTCACAGCTCAATGAGAATGTGATTCTGTTGGTGAGCAATCTTCAGGTTAGCATATGCTTCCATGTTGACACGAGGTATAAACCGTGATATTTCATTAATATATATATATATATATATATATATATATATATATATATATATATGAGTCCACGGGGCATGAGAAAAACTAATGTATGCACATGTATGCATGTATCGATATTTCGATGTATGCATGTATGCATGTATCGATATATATATAAAACTATATTAATGAAATTGTGTATTAATTTAATCAAAGTGACCTTAGAGGCATATTTGTTCAAAAGAATATTAAGGAAATACTATTACTTTTGTTTGCAGATGATCTTGTTTTGGTTGATGACACAGTGATAAGCTTACAAAAAAACTAGACTTTCTTGAAAAGGTCTGTATTAAATGGGGTTTTGATGTAAATCTTGACAAGTCTAATGTTGTCGTTTTCAGAAATGGGGGTCCATTAAAACGGAAGGAGTGTTGGTCTTATGCTGGTAGGGAACTCAAGTGCGTTTCATATTATAAGTATTTAGGACTTACATTCTCTTCAAGATTAATTTGGTCGAGAGCCTGTGATACTATTTCTATCCAGGCAAGAAAGGCAGTTGTTCCAGTATATAGATTAATCAATTCTTTTCATTTAATGCCATTCCAAGCTATTGCTAAAATGTTTGATTGTAAGATTTCTCCAATATTATTGTATGGTGCTGAAATTTGGGGTTGTAGTTTCAGGGAAACAATTGAAAAAGTCCAATCTGATTTCTTCAAAAGGTGTCTTGGGGTTTCTAAACATACGTCTAGTAACATTATTCTTGGTGATACGGGGAGGAGTTATATGTGTGTTAGATATTACAGTTGTTGTATTAGTTACTGGTGTAGACTTATTCATATGGATAGTTTGCGTTACCCAAGGGCTTGTTAGGAAATGTTGAAGCGTTTTGATGAGCAAAATAAAATTTGTTGGGTTTCTCGTATTCGAGTATTATTGTTTGAAACTGGGTTTGCACATGTGTGGATTGATCAAGATTGTGGTAGGACAAACTTATTTATGAAAGTATTTTCACAAAGATGTAAGGATATTCAAATTCAAAATTGGCACTCAAAAATTTTCAAATCATCTTTTCTAAAATATTATAGTGGTTTCAAATCCAATTTTGGTGTAGAGAAGTATGTAGTGGAATTGTTTTCAGAAAAGGATTTACTAAGATTTTATTGTAAATTCTGTTGTGCTTCACACAAGTTGAAAATTCAGTTATCTCATTTTAAATGTAATGACAATACCAATGTGCTGTGCACAAAGTGTCGTTTAGATTGTAAGGAAGATGAGTATCATTTTTTTACTTGTTTGTCCTTATTTTAAGGCCAGCAGACAGCAGTTTTTACCAGAATATTATTATAATGAACCTTCCATTTCTAAAATGAATCAGTTATTGTCATCTACAAATATAAAACTTATCAGATCTGTATCATTATACTTGAAAAGAAATCTGCCAATATGATATGAAAAATTGTATTAAAAGTGCACTGTATGTATTTTGTGTATTAGCAATATGGGTCACGAGGCCCCAAATGCAAATAAACTTGAAACTAAACCGTGATAGTAGTATATTAGTATATTCACCGCTTTTGTATGTGTTTCTCTGAAGGGAAAACTGGAGCCATTCCTGAGTGTAGCAAGTCAAACCCTGGAGAGTTTTGTAAAATCTCTGGACGACGAGGAGGAAAACCCCCAGCAGCAGAACTACAGTTCCCATGAGCGCCAGTTTGTGCTCGCACTGGCTGGTATCATCACCAGTAAGGGTTAAGATTCATTGCTTTCTTGTACTTTTATTTGCAGTGTATGAAGCAGATTCAGAATGTTGATCTACTTGCAGATTTTGCTGCTGTGACTTGTGGGAGGGACTTCATTTCGAGCTCTGGACATGATTTATTGGACACACTAATGAAGCTGCTGGGGCTGATGAAGTCGGGAGTTTTTCCAAAGCTTAAAGTGTGGGTGAAGCACATGTACATACACATTAACCACCTTATTGTAGAAACCAATATCAGAGATTACCTGTCAAAAACTGCGTACAGTAGGCCCTCGTTATTTGTGGGGGTTCGGTTCCGGCCCCTCCCACGAATCAAGATAATCCGTGAGGTCTGTACCCGGAAGTAAAACCCCATGTATCATATTACATGTGCAAATGATCAACCGGAAGTAAAATACTATTTTAATTTTGTACTGGACAAACTGGGGCAGTGGTGGTCTAGTGGTATAGGGCACTGGATCGCTGATCCAAAGGTTGGGGATTCGAGTCCCACTCTGCACAAGGTTGTCACTGTCCCCCCCAGTGGAGCCAACTGGGTTATCAAAGGCCGGCCATGTCTTTCACTGTCTATGGTGTGAGGCATGTAAAAGAACCATTGCTGACTTTCGATAAGAGTAGGCTGCAAAGCCGTCAGCGTGTTTCCGCCCTGCGATGGCCTGGCGAGCTGTCCAGGGTGTACTCTGCCCTCGCCCGAAGTTGGCTGGGATGGGCGCCAGCCTCCCCATGACCCAAGTTAGGATTAAGCGGGTACAGAAAATGAACTGAACAAACTGTGCTAAGCGCACAGAAAAATGTAATGACGTTGGATGTCTCTTCTGAAGAAATAAGACTTTCTCCTAAAGAAACGACAGTTTCCTCTGAAGTGCCTGAAGAGGAATAATTATCTGAACTGTTGTAAAGCACTTTAGAATTGAAGTCTTTTTCAATTATTACACCTGAATTAAGTCCTCTCATCTACTCCCTATAAACACAAACCACACACTCACCTCAATTAAAGCAAGCTGCTTAAGTCCTTCCCCTTTGAATGTGAGGCATTTGTCACAAGTGACATACGGAGCTTGTGCGACGAAGCATGGCTTATCCGGACTTCAGATCTTTCAAGTGAGCAAGTGCGCGTTGAATACTTGTTTAGTACTCAACGCACACTTGCTCACGTGAAAGATCAGAAGTTTATAAGAAGTAGATGAGAGGACTTCATTCAAGGTGTGAACTGCATTCAGCTCGAGCAGCTCAGCCACGCCCCTCAGCTGGAGCGGGGAGAAAACAGACACACAAACATTCTAAACATTAACTTAGGTACTGTACTAGAATGATAATTGAAAAAGACTTTAATACTACAGCTTTACAACAGTTCAGATGATTATTCCTCTTCAGGCCCTTCAGAGGAAACTGTTGTTTCTTCAGGAGAAACTCTTATTTCTTCTGAAGAGACATCCAACATCACTACCTTTTCTGGCGTTTAGCCGGCGCTTGAGTTACATCATAGAGCTTAACTGGTAATTAAAGCACACTAAAAAAAAGGCTAATTGACAACTTGTGTGCGAATGAGGAAAAGGGGGCGTATACATCTCAACCAATCAACAGAAAGGAGGACAGCCATTGGCTGAATTTGAATCATGTGACAGTTGCTCAGCAATCCGCGAATAGTCAAGGGCTCGAGTGCAAAACCGCGAATAGTCAAGGGCCTACTGTAATATCAACTGACGATAAGTCCCAAGTGATCACCTGTGTAAAAACACTCACAGCAGCCCATCTGACCCCAATTCATGTAATGCGTTGATTGGTCATTGCATTGATATACATTGTATAGGGGTTTCTAATAAAATGGCTAGTGAGCATACACCCACAGTTCTGCATAGGAGCCGTTAATTCTAGGGTATTTTATTAAAAGTATTAATAATGTATTCATACCTTCATGGACTGGATGCTCAGTAATCTGCTAATGAGCAGATGTTATAGTGAGGTTGCACACTGTTTCTAAATGTCAGTAGTTTGTGTGTGTGCGTGTGTGCGTGTGTGTCACTGCAGGTTGATGCTGATGGCGTTATACAACGTCAGCCTCAGCATAAATGGCCTGATGTACATCAGCAAAAGTCCTGCACTCCCGCCACTTATCTGCACCGTGTTTGAAGGTGTGTGTGTGTGTGTGTGTGTGTGTGTGTGTGTGTGTATGTGCGTCTGTGAATATGTGCGAGTGTGACTTGAGTAAGTGCAGAGCAACTGAGAAAGACCTCCTGAGGTTTTGACCTTATCTGATCTCAGCTTTGACGTCATGCCAAATAAAATGTGGCGGCGAGGATTAAGAACAGCTTCCACACTTTATGTCCCTCACTCCTTTTTCACCCACTGTTTCTCTCATGGTAATAAGCCTAGCCCAAATTCATCACAATTTGATGATCTTTAAAAAAAAAAAAAGACACATCTCTTTCCTTTTCCATATTAAATTTTATATTATATAATATACATATAAATACATTTACAACAATTGGAACACTTATCAAGTGCAAGGATCTGCTACCATGCACAAATGTATTGTTGTATCTGTCCATAGTTCCAATGAAATGTCTCCCCCTGGTAGGTGTCTGATGAATATTTTGCCACATAATAACTGGGTAAAAAAATTTTCGTGATTTTTTGGGATTTTTTCTACGCATAGATCACAAAATTCAGTGGTTTTTTATTTGTACCAAACCATCATTATCAGCTTCTGCTTGGTCCGGGGTTGGGTCACAGGGAAAGCAGCCTAAGCAATAAGGTCCAGATGTCCCTCTCCCAAGCCGCTTCCAGGGGGACGCTGAGGTGTGTATTAGCTGATAAGTGTACATAATTGTTATTATTATAAATTTTTTTTTCCCCCCCATCAGACCATGAATCAGATGTTTGCCTGCAAGCTCTACGCCTGCTCCAATCCCTCCTCGTGGAAGGTGATGTATTGGTGCAAATCAGCCCAGACCTCCAGCAATCCCTTCCAGTGGAGAGAATCAGTCAGCTGGCCTCAAGCAGCCATTCAGCCCTCAGACATACAGCTCGGGAAGTGTTGGAGGACATCCAATGCCTCACTAAAATTTATCACACAACTATTCAGATTAAAGAGTGATGTTGGCATTTGGAGACCATGCCCTAATCCTTGTTCGTACACACTTATGTTTGGTCCTCCAGTTTCAACTCTCATTCTTATTTATCTATTACCTGTGTAATCACTTAAACAGGTCAGAGGTCACTTGGAAATATGGCTTGCTGCAGGTCCGACTTCCAGGATGCTAGAGGAAGTAATGATAATGGTGAAAATGGCTAATGTTTTCCGCTGTTTAGTTATACTGGTTAAGAAAAACATTTTATTTTCTAATACATGTAGGATTGTTTATCTAGCTGTTGAGATTAAGCCAAAGTTGGTTAATCTGAGCGTTCACATTGATACAAACAAAACTAGTATTTTTAATACTTAACCTAATGCAGAAATAAACACTTTTTTACTAGGCTCAGTGTTGGAGAACTTATTATTTCTCCTATTGTCCTCCTCGTTGTGTGTGGTGGCAAAATAACCTTGCGTCCTTGTCCAGGCTTGTTTACCACTGTTCCAGTTGTTTAACTTCTTAATGATTCCTCTGACAGTAGATATGGACAGGAACAGGCAAGAGGTGATTTTCTTGTATCCATTGCCTGACTTGTGAAGGTCGATACACATCTACCTTACTTGAATGGTGTGTTCCTTTGTCTTTCCCATGTTAAAGAGTGGATAAGAGAAATGTCCTCTGTGACACATCATATTTACAACACCTGGCAAAAATGATTGAATCACCAGTCACGGGGGATGTTCATTCAGTTGTTTAATTTTGCTGTAAAAAAGCAGATCAGAGACATGACACGAAACTAAAGTGGTTTCAAATGACAATTTTCTGGCTTTAAGAAACACTAAATGAAATCAAGGGAAAAAATGTGGTAGTTAGTCAGGGGGAAGAAAGTATGGAATCACTCAATTTTGAGGAAAAAATATGGAATCACCCAGTAAATTTCCATTCTGAAAACTAACGCCTACATCAGATTAAATCTGCTTGTTAGTCTGCAATTAAACAGGAGTGATCACACCTTAGAGAGCTGTTTCACCAAGTGGACGGACATGAATCATGGCTCGAAAATGAGTATGTCAATTGAAACAAAGGAGAGGATTATCAAAGTTCTTAAAGTAGGTAAATCGTCACGCAGTGCTGCAAAAGATGTTGATTCAGGCCATGAAATTGACCTTGTGTCTTTCTTCAAGGACTGTTTTAACAGTTTTTGCTCTATAGCAAGATGCATTATCATCTTCAAAAATGTGAGGCGCTCCACCGAATGTAGGCGCTTGTCACAAGTGACGTATGGTGCTTGTGAGACAAAGCGCAGCTTATCCGGACTTCTGATCTTTCAAGTGAGCAAGTGCGCGTTGAATACTTGTTTAGTACTCACCCTTCACTTGCTTACTTGAAAGATCGGAAGTCCGGATAAGCCGCGCTTTGTCTCACAAGCACCATACGTCACTCGCGACAAGCGCCTACATTCGGTGGGAGCACCTCAAATGATTTCATCATCCACAAACATCCTTTCAATTGATGGGGTAAGAAAAGTGTCCAAAATCTCAACGTAAACTTGAGCATTTCTTGAAGTAATGATGTAATGAGAGCCATCTCCCCAGTGCCTTTACCTGACAGGAAACCCCATATCATCAATGACTGGAAATTTGAATGTTTTCTTCAGGCAGTCTTCATAAATCTCATTAGAACAGCACCAAACAAAAGTTCCAGCATCACCTTGCCCAATGCAGATTTGCGATTTATCACTGAATATGACTTTCATCCAGTCATCCACAGTCTACAATTGCTTTTCCTTAGCCCATTGTAACCTTGTTTTCTCTGTTTGGGTGTTAATGGTGGCTTTTGTTTCGCTTTTCTGTATGTAAATCCCATTTCCTTTAAGCAGTTCCTTACAGTTCGGTCACAGACGTTGACTCCAGTTTCCTCCTATTTGTTCCTTATTTGTTTTGCTGTACATTTTCTGTTTTCAAGACATATTGCTTTATGTTTTCTGTCTTGAAGCTTTGATGTCTTCCTTGGTCTACTAGTATGCTTGCCTTTAACAACCTTCCAATTTTGTTTGTATTTGATCCAGATTTTAGACATTGGTGACTGAACGACCAACATCTTTTGCAACACTGCGTGATGATTTACCTTCTTTAAGAAGTTTGGTAATCCTCTCCTTTGTTTCAATTTGACATCTCTCGTGTTGCAGCCATGATTCATGTCAGTCCACCTGGTGCAACAGCTCTCTAAGGTGTGATCACTCCTGTTTAACTGCAGACTAACGATCAGATCTAATCGGATGCAGGTGTTAGTTTTGGGAATGGAAAGTTACAGGTTGATTCCATAATTTTTTCCCCTCAAACTTGTGTGATTCCATAATTTATTCCCCTGCTTTGTCTAAAAAAGCAACTGTAACTGACTACCACATTTTTTCTTGATTTTTTGAAGTGTTTCTTAAAGCTAGAAAGTTGCCATTTGAAATTAAATAACATAAATTGTTCCTAGACACGCTGATCAACTTTGGAAACTACTGTAGACATGATGGAAATACTTCAATTACATTTATTTCTTAGGAAATGTTACGGGTGTAAATAACTGAATTTAATACAAGTGATTGTATGCAAAATTATTATCTTTTAGTTTTTTTATTTTTCCCTCCTAAAAATTCATTTGAGATGAAGGTTACATTTTTCTGCAATTTCAATGTGAAAGTAGCTTCTGCAATAATTTAGTTTATTTAAAGGCTTTTAACACATCTTAACCATGTGTGCAAATAGTTATGGAAGGTAGTGTGTGTACGCGTGTGCGCACACACACACACACACACACACACACAGACACTATATTAATCCCACAAGGGAAAATTTAACCCATTGGGGCATCCAGAGAGCAGTTTGAGGTTTGGTGCCTTGGAGTATTTCACGGGGAGGCTGAGTACATCTTAGCTGACACTGACTGAAGGCAAGGTACACCCTGAACGGCTCACCAGACCATCGCAGAGGCAACACAAAACCATTTACACTCACACCTAGAATCAATTTGAAACAGCCAATGAGCCTCATATGCATGTCAGTGGACAGTGAGAGGAAACTGGTGTCCCTGGAGAAAATGCACACAAGCTAGGAGAATGTGCAAACTCCACAGGAACACTGGACCTTCTTGCTGTGAGGTGCACATGTTTACTATTATGCTACTGTTCCACCCAACACGGATGCTATCAACTGAAATTAGGATCCATAGTTTAAAACATGGGGTGACAGTTTAGAGACAGTGGCCCTGGGGAAAAGACAGGAGTCAGAGTCGGAGGTAGCAGAGATGAAAATGTTGAGGTTCTCTTTGGGAGTAACGAGGATGGATAGGATCAGAAACGAGTACATCAGAGGGACAGCACATGTGAGATGTTTTGGAGACAAAGTCAGAGAGGCTAGATTGAGATGGTTTGGACATGTACAGAGGAGGGATAGTGAGTATATTGGTCGTAGGATGCTGAGGTTGGAACTACCAGGCAAAAGGTCCGGAGGAAGACCAAAGAGAAGATTTATGGATGCGGTGAAGGCGGACATGAAGGTCGTTGGAGTAAGAGTAGAAGATGCAGAGGATAGGGAGAGATGGAGGCAGATCATTTGCTGTGGCGACCCCTGAAGGGAACAGCCGAAAGAAAAAGAAGAAGTTTAAAACATGGGGTGGCACAGTGGTGTAGTGGTTAGCATTTCTGTCTCACAGCAAAAGCAAGTCCTCGGGTCAGGTCCCGGACTTGGCTCGGGTGTTTCTTTATGGAGTTTGCATATTCTCCTTGTGCTTGTGTGGGTTTCCTCCGGGTATTCTTTTTTTTTTTTGTGGGTGCCGGTGGCATAGTGGTTAGGGTGATGCGCTCATGATCGGCAGGTTGTGAGTTCAAATCCCATCAAGACCCTCACTGTGCTAAGACCCCTGGGCAAGGTCTCAACCACAAGTGTGCCTCTGTTCACCCAGCAGTATAAATGGGTACCAGTAAAATATACTGGGAAGGTAACCTGCGATGGACTAGCGTCCCATCCAGGAGGAGTTGAACTCCTGGTCGTTTCACGCTATGGAAAGCGGGGATAAGCACCGGCCTGATGAGCCACTATGGCTCGGGTGTAAAAACCCAACAGACTTTACCTACTCTTTTTTTGTTTGTTTTTTTCGTTTGTTTCGTCTACAGTCCAAAGACATGCACAGAAGGCCAATTGGTTGTTCTAAATTGACGGTAAGCATGGGTGTTTGTGAATAGTTGTGAGTGTGTTGCCCTGCAATGGTCTGGCAAATTTTACAGGGGGTATCCCACCTTTGCCCAGTGTCAGCTGAAATGGGCTCCAGTAAACTCTAGTAGGATTAAGTGGTTTGGCAAATGAGTGAAAGAGCCACATGTCAAAACTCTGGGACAGCTGACAATTCACCATGAAGAAAGGAATTGTGGAAATGTTGTAGAATTACATGGTGTATGAAAAGTTAGACAAGAATATACATCATGAATAATGATACAGTTGGATAAATCCAAGCATTTCATCAATATAATTTATTTTAGTATTAAAAGTTAGGCTAGTTCCTTCACTTGTTATTTGGATACGGTATCAGATCATGTAGGCTAACTAGCAGTCGCATTTTAAGAACTTTATTTTAAACAACAAATTAAATATTGGACCAAAACCATGATCAATACTATAACTCGAGTCCTGCAATGATCTCCTGCCATTCCAGTGTTTTAAACCAGGACTTCATTTTTCTGGTTGTTGTTCTATAATCTATATTTGTCATACACTAATAACACAGTTCCGATGTTATACTATTAAGTGCATGACAAACGTTTTGGGATGTGGCTTGTGTTGCTTGGCAACCTGAGCTCCTGCTTGTGCGCGCAGGCCTCAGTGCACTGACGCCAGAGTGACGTTGATAAAGTGAGTGAGTTTGAGCCAGACCTCTTATGATGAATTAAGATTAACTCGAGGATTGGGTGCAGTGGTGTCCAGGAGTGAACCGAAGTCAAAATGAAGTGATTTTAAATAAATAAATACATTTAAGCTTCTCGTTTTAATGCGTAAATGAGGAGTAAAGGCAATAATCAAGTGCAGGAATTTTACCTCAGAAGAAAACCAGCTGCAAGTTACAGATGAAGAGCTTCAACAGTTCACAGTCCACAAGGTGAGATTATATTACTATCTGAGAAATAAATACTAATATTATTACTGCTCCTGCTGAAAGTCATTCATGTTTATGAGAAATAACGTTGAACAAACTAATAAAGAATAAACCTATGGATTAACTCAGTGTGTGTGTGTGTGTGTGTGTGTGCAATTATATTTATACTGTACATATAAAATACACACAGCCATTCCATATTTAATTAATCTATTACTACCATCATCATCTTATTATTATTATTACTTTTATTGTGTATATTATTTAAAAATTCTTAATAAATATATTTTTTATTATTATTGTTCCTTATGTACAACTCATGCACATGAGTAATTATTTCCTGATCAAATAATAATGTACAAGCCATCATCATGGCAGTGATAGCCTGGGAGTAAGGTGCTAGATCACTGATCCTAAGGTTGGGGGTTCAAAGCCCCCCATCCCCAGTGCAGCTAACTGGGTTATCAAAGTCCGGACATGTCTCTCACTGTCTATGGTGTGAGGTTCATGTAAAGGAACCAAGGAACAATTGCTGACTTTTGACAAGAGTAGCTACATAGCCGTCAGCGTGTTTTCACGCTGCGATGGCCTGGCGAGGTGTCCAGGGTGTAGTCTGCCGTCACCAGGAGTCGGTTGGGATGAGCGCCAGCCTCCCAGCAACTCTAATTAGGATTAATTGGTTCAGAAAATGAATGAATGAATGAATGAATATATACTTATCTGAGGACTTTTATAGGCAGGGCTGTAGTCGGACGTACACGCGAGTATACGCCATACTCACTTATTTTAGCAAGCATGTAGCGTGTACACACTTCTTTGAAAAAATTATTGCTTTGTCATTTGTCTCGGCTTGTAATCATGTCACAATTGTGTATCTGTACTCCATCTATGATCATTCAGTGTAGAGGTAAAGTCCGTTGGGTTTTTTACACCCGAGCCTACTGGCTCATTGGGCTGGTGCTTATCCCCGGATTCTGTAGCGTAAAGCGACTCCGAGTACAACTTCTCCTGGATGGGACGCTAGTCCATCGCAGGTTACATTCCCAGTATATTTTACTGGTACCCATTTATACTGCTGGGTGGACAGAGGCACACTTGTGGTTGAGACCTTGCCCAGGGGTCTTAGCACAGTGGGGGTCTCAGTGGGATTTGAACTCACAACCTCCCGATCATGAGCGCATCACCCTAACCACTACACCACCGGCCCCACATTCAGTGGAGAGAGCCCGGTATAATAAGAACCATGCCATGATTGGGCAGTGCTTATTCTCGTTAGGCTGCTGAAGCAGCCTCATAGTATACCCACTTTTTTTTTTTTTTTTTTTTTTTTTTTTACCATTACAGCACTGTTGGATTTCATTCATTTTTTTAAAATCACTAAATCCTAATTTGGGTCATGGGGAGGCTGGCGCCTACCTCATCCAACTCCAAGCGAGGGCTGGATACACCCTGGACAGCTCTCCAGGCCACCAAAGATGATGGATTCTGACCATACAATTTACAGGAACTAAAGGATGTGTGGTGAACGGCTTGGTGCCGGATATCACAACAAATTATGCACTGAAGGTGAGGTAGATCTCGCCGAGTAGTGGTGGACTATGTGTCAAGAACATCCACCGCGTTTGATGTGCATAACGGTCAATGAACCACTCAATGAAAATCAAACCAGGTAGTTTATACAGTTTATATTTAAATATTGTAACCATGCTACAGAATCAGGTCAGGTGAGCTGTATGCTTAATGGTGGTTCATAGAGTCTCAGAGTAACCATTCAAACACGAAAGTAAACTATGATCGGGAAAGGTATTATAGAACGTATTATGGGAAGCATAAAAGACACAAACTGAAATGAGATTTTCTTGTTATTTTTAAAATTTTAAAGTGTTAGGTGATTATTCCGCGTATGTCCAAGCGATTGTGACAAACTGTTAGTGCAGTGGTTTGATTCAATCAATATCCACTCGGAATAAGTATTTTGTTATCCTGAGATAGCGAACCAATCGGATTGCACCATTTGTATGTAATGTAATTCTCCAGTACTTCTTTAACTAATTTTTCTTTGTCTTTGCCTTATAAGTTGCTCTTCTTCTGGGTATTATCCACCTACATAGCGCACATTAAATTTGTCATACGTTTTCTCCCGTTCCTGTCTTACACTTAACAGCAATGAATTATCAGACTTACAAATCACCCAGAAGTAAATAAAGAGAAAGTCATATACAGTGATCCCTCACTTTCTGCGGTTAATGGGGACTGAGAACCTCCTGCGACCACTGATTTCCGCGAAGTAGGATCGACCCCCCTGACTGATATATACATACATGTATGTGTGTATATAATACCAATAAATACATATTCAACACTATAAATGCTTATTATAGAAATTAAACATTTAAAAATGATGCATAAGATGTAAATAAAATATTAATACACACACTCAGATAAAATGTAAGTCGTTTTGTTTGGGGGTTTTGGGTTGGTTTTATTTTTTGTTTGTTTGGGGGTATTTTTGGCACAATTGGCCTTGTTTTATGGCATTTTCCTTAACTTTACCCCTATTTTGCCTTATTTGATGAGTATTTTTGAAAAACCCACAATGCACTGAAGTAGCGAGGGATCACTGTACTGTACCACTGTTTACAGTTTGGTCCTTTAATACACAGTTTACATTACTGTACTTACCTTTCTGATTTTATTTGTACAAAAAAATGATGCAATGTAGGAGATTTTTTTATGTTATGAAAAATAATTTACAACATGTGATGACATCACAAATGTGTACTTTTCACCCTGTTACCACCCTCGAGACGTCTGATCTTACCTCAGTTCTTTTGTGATTGCTTTATCGTGTAGCATTTAGCAACACTAACAACGGTGGTGTTGTTGTCAGAGAATGGACCAGAAACCATGAACCGGGTTGGTAAACCTCTCCAGGTTGGCTTTTATGAAATCATCCATACACTGGGAAAAGGAAACTTTGCTGTGGTGAAGCTGGCGAGACACAATGTCACCAAAACACAGGTTCCCTACATCACTACTGTTATAAATTAATATGTTATCAAGTTATAGCCTGTATTTCTTATAAACCAGAAGTATGATTGGTCAGTAATAGATTTTTAGAGTTTGTAATTTGTTTTGTCTAATCATCTCACAGGTAGCCATTAAAATCATTGATAAAACCCGCTTGGATGCATCAGACTTGGAAAAACTCAAAAGGGAAGTGAAAATCATGAAACTTCTGAACCATCCACACATCATAAGACTCTACCAGGTCTGTGAATTTAGATACACACACACACACACACACACACACACACACACACACACACACACACACGCACACACGCACACACACACACCAGAATACCGATGTAGTGAATGCATTACCAAAGCAATCAGGAGTCACTATAGTATTATTTATAAATTAAAAAAAAATTGATATTTGAATACAGTATTTGATCCTGATTGTTTAATTACAGCATTCTGTAGTCTGTTATTCTTATACAACAGTTTGTTGTTATCGCACATTGTCATTAGCAGAAGTAGTAAAAGCATATTTAAATTCATGAAACTATTTTTTAATTAATATTACGAAATACCCATTATAGGTTTCAGGGTGCTGTAGTGGTTAGCATGTTTGCTACATAGCAAGAAGTTGCCGCGTTCAAGTCACAGGTCTGACAAGTTCCTGTGTAGAGTTTGCATGTTCTCTCTGTGCTTGCATGGGTTTCCTTTGGGGAGCCATTTTCCTCCCACTGTCCAAAAACATGCACATTAAGCTACTTGGCTGTTCCAATTTGCCCCTCGGTATGAGTGTGTGTAAGTGTAAGTGGTTGCATTTGTGTTGGATGGGCGTTGGCCTAGTGAGCTGTTCAGGGTGTACCCTGCCTTTGCCCAGCTTGGGCTTAAAAAAAAAAAAAAAAAAAAAAAAAAAAAAAAGCTTCCACCTTAATAGGGATGACTAAGTCATTTGGCAAAAGAATTAATGGATTAACGGATGAAATTATTTAATAATTAAACGCCTTGATGATGGTTCATGTCCTGGTTCACTGCATGGACTACTCTGGATCATTGTTCACCGTCTCTTATTATCTGTTATTGTAATTTTATATATTTTTGAAGCAAGTAGAACTGCAGTCGCCAACATAATGTTCTCAATAACATACATTAGAAAGCAGATTTTTAACCTGGGCCCTGTTTTCCGATCATTGTCAGCACAAATCTTTATCAGAGGCAATTGGTCCCGTGGGACGGAAAATTTCCAGCAAAGAAAAGAAACTTTCCATTCGAACTAAAGCTGGGGAATTTGGAAATGGGAATATCCGTGGGAATTAATTTGAACATTGGGGAATTAATGGAGACTACTAAGTAACAAACAAACAAATATAAACATTGTTTTTTCATTTCAGACATGCATGAAAACAGTTCAAAAACGTTTACGATCATTTCCACTGATTTCAATTGATTGATTGTATAATTAATGTACAGTGCAGGATGGAGGTTTATTGCATGAGTGTGCAGTGAGAGTTCAGTTCCCTGCTTCACATACTTATTAAGTTTCAACATTTTGAAATCGGGAGAATTTTCACCAGAGACACCGCACCCCCCCTGCGCGGCCGGGCTGCGGCCCCAAGAATTGATGCATATTTTTTTATAAAGGAACATTGCTCAATAAAAAAGTTTTTTTTTTTTTATTTATTCATGGATGTATACAGTTTTATGAATCAGCTGATAAAAAAGGTAACAACTGTTTAAAAATATTGTGACATATACTAATGCTGCTTGCTTAATAATGACACCAGATGTTTCGGTATGTTCCTGCACATACTTGTATGTTGCTTGCTTTCCAATTTTACGAAGTTCAGGACTTGGATGGCATTTGTAACAAACAAAGTCTGAGTTCAATTTTGTAGCCGAGAAGGGCACAAACAGTTTCATTGATCAATTCTGACCTGGCATCAGTGTGGATTTTCTTTACAATAGAAAATACCCTTTCACTGTCACAATTGCTGTTTGGTACAGTCAGCACTGCCTGCAACAGTTTTGTGAAAAGAGGAAAATCTCTTCACTCCCATCACAGTTGACATTGTCATCACTTGATGCCACCACTCATCACACCTCATCTTTTCTCTGAACGCTGGCATTTCATTTTCACGCATTAATTGAAAATTCTGTAATTCCTCAACCAGCTTGTCTTCTTCCACACCCTTGACTATCTTAAATCTCTTTGCCAATCTCACAATAGCATCATTGTTCATCTTTTTAAGATAGAGACTGGCTATAAATTTCTATGGTGTCTCCAAAGTGCAATATGCAGAAGATTAAGACTTCAAAATTCTACGGTGTGTTCAAAGTGTGACTTTTTTTTTTTCGGGAGGTTGTCTGGAAATCGGGAGAAATTAATCTCCTGGCGGGAGATTGGATTTATGCTTTTAAATCGGGAGACTCCCGATTGAATCGGGAGACTTAATAACTGTGGCTTCAGGCTAGCTTGCAATTTTGCAAATTTACAGTTTATTCCTATTAATTTACACATATTTATGATAATTTCCATAGAAAATGTCAAGGTTTGGAAATTCCTGTGTTCTGAAACCGTACTATTGGGTTTGGGGGGTTGGGGGTCCAATTGTTGAAGTTGAAAAACTCTAAAGAAAAATTGCATAAGGGATGTACACCCATCACCCAATAGGTAAAACAACTGCATTAACATAAACACCTGGTTTGTACAATTAATAGAATGATATTATAATTGTCTGAGAACAAATTATCCCAACTGAGATGTGTTTGAGGCAATGGTGGCCTCCTGGTGTAGGGCGCTGGATCAATGATCCAAAGGTTGGGGGTTCGAGTCCCACTCTCCGCAAGGTTGTCAATGTGTGTGTCCCCCCCCCCCCCACCACCACCAGTACAGCTAACTGGGTTATCAAAGGCCGGCCATGTCTCTCAGTGTCTATGGTGTGAGGTTCATGTAAAAGAACCATTGCTGACTTTCGTCCAGAGTAGCTGCAACGCCGTCAGCGTGTTTGCGCCTTGCAATGGCCTGGCGAGCTGTCCAGGGTGTACTCTGCCATCGCCTGGAGTTGGCTGGAATGGGTGCCAGCCTCCCCGGGACCCTAATTAGTGTTAAGTGGTTACAGAAACTGAAATGAGATCCAGTTTCTGACCCCATTCGATTTTGTAATGGACATGTCTACGAAAGAAGAATTCATGAAGCAGACATGCTAACCAGTATTCCACTGGGCCGCCATTGCTAATAATGTATAAGATGAAAGTTCATTTTCTTCAGTCTGCCCTGGTTATCATCTTCATGGAGGTTTTCTTGGCAGGATTCGTGCAGTGGTTTGCCATTGCTTTCTGCATGATGCGAACCTACAGGCAATTTAGAACAGCCAATTAACCTACTGTGCATGTCTTTGGATTGTGGGAGGAAACCGGAGCACCAAGAGGAAACCCACGCAAGCACGGGGAGAACATGCAAACTCCACACAGAAACGTCCAGACCGGGAATCGAACCCAGGCCTTCTTGCTGAGCGAGCTCAAATCTTTATCGCCAAACTGCCTCATTCTATTAGGGTTACGGGGAAGCTGGAGCCCATCTCAGATGAGACTGGTTGAAGGTGACGCACACCCTGAACAGCTCACCAGACCATTGAAATGACAACACACTCAACTATTCACTCTCACATCCACATTTAGAGCCAATTTGGAATGTCGTATGTCTTTTTGGACTGGGGGGGGCGACACCCGCAGGAGCACTAGGAGAACATGCAAACTCCGTTGTCCTGTTATCAAAATTGTTTTGTTTTCACTACAGTGTGAATGAAAACTATCATTCATTCATTTCAAACATTTTGTAAGCTGCTTAATCATAATGGGGTTGCAAAAAGGCTGCCGCCCATCTCAAGTGACTCTGGGCAAGGGGAGGGTACACTCTGGACATCACACCAGGCCATTTCAGGGCTACACACATAAAATCATTCATACACTCTTAGGGGCAATTTATAACAGCTAATTAGCAACAGTGCAAAGACATGCAGATTAGCCTAATTAGCTACTCCATATTAACCCAAGTGGGGCCAGTGGTTGAATCCCAGTTAGACCCCCACTGTGCTAAGACCCCTGGGCAAGGTCTCAACCACAAGTGCGCCTCTGTTCACCCAGCAGTATAAATGGGTACCAGTAAAAATATACTGGGAAGGTAACCTGCGATGGACTAGCGCCCCATCCAGGAGAAGCTGAACTCCTAGTTGCTTCACGCTACATAAATCGGGGATAAGCACCGGTCTGATGAGCCACTATGGCTCGGGTATAAAAAGCCCAACAGACTTTACCTGCCTTACCGAATTAGCTTGTTGTGCATGTTTTTGGGCTGTTGGAGAAAACCTGGAAGGAACCCAAGCAAGCACGGGCAGAACATGCGAACGCCAAATAGAAACACCCGAATCCGGCACTCGAGCCCAGGACCTTCTTGCTGTGAGGTGGCTGTGCTAACCACTACGCCATCGTGTTTCATTTACACCTGTTATCAATACTGTGTAAATGAACAATATTGCCCTCCTCATTTTGCAGGTTATGGAAACCAAGAATTTCTTGTACATTGTAACAGAGTACGCCAGTAATGGGGAAATGTTTGGTAAGTCTGATCATGAACTTGTTTATAAAATTGGTCAGTTTATGGAGTGTGGGGTGTGAGAGGAACAGAAAAATCTTAATGCATCAAACTATTTACGAGCACAGCTAAATCTGTTATGTCTTTTTAATCTACATCTTTCTAAGACTATCTCGCATGCAACGGTCATCTGACTGAGGAAGAAGCACGCAAGACGTTCTGGCAAATCCTCTCTGCTGTAGAATATTGCCACAGGCGCCATATTGTACATAGAGACCTTAAAGCTGAAAATTTACTGCTGGATAGCAACATGAACATCAAACTGGCAGGTACTGTATATAAAACTGATTCTTTAAGCGAGTTAAAAAAAAGTGAAGTAGAATATAAAAAGATGTTTTTTTTCTAGAGTTCTTTTTAAAATGCCAGAATTAACAAGTCCCAGAGGCAGGGCTTCATCAGTGGCATGGAAATATCCATGAAAATAATGATACCCCTCCAATGTTTTACCCTGGATTTTTGCATTTATATGTTAGCAAAAAGTCATGGGCAGATTTTCATGAAAATTCTGGCAAAGATTGGACTTTTGACAGGGACGACTTGGTTAGATTTTGGAGATGATCCAAAAACATGCATTATTAAAGGACTTTTTTCGCATTCTGAAATAAGACAAATTACAGAAGTGGCTTCTTGCAACTAACCCTGCAGGGGGTGTTGTGTAATTTGTTATTATTATTATAAGGATCCCTCACTTTCCGCGGTTAATTGGGACCGAGATCCCCCTGCGACCACCGAATTCCACGAAGTCGGATCAACCCCTTCCCCCATCCCCCCCGACTGATGTATACGTGTATGTATATGTGTATATAATAGCAATAAATACATAGTCAATCCTTTCAATGCTTATACAGTGGTACCTCACCTTACGATAGTCCCAACAAACGAAAAATCCAGGTTACAAAAAACATTTTCCTAAAATTTTTGTCTCTGGATACGAAACAAGTTCACATTACGAAAGCACCATCTCAAAAATTCAAACAATGCACGAGTTGCTCTCCCATTGGCTATCTCCCAACATCATGCCCCGCTGGCCTCCCATTGGCTATCTCCCAACATCCAGCCCCGCTGGCCTCCCATTGGCTATCTCCCAACATCCAGCCCCGCTGGCATCCCACTGGCTATCTCCCAACATCCAGCCCCGCTGGCATCCCATTGGCTATCTCCCAACATCCTGCCCCGCTGGACTCCCATTGGCTATCTCCCAAAATCCCGCCACACTGGCCTCCCATTTCGGTAAAAGGGATGACGCAGCTCCCTCCCATTGGCTATTATGGAGCTGTATCTCCATAATACCCATAATGCTTTTTGTGTAAAGGACACAGAGTTACTGTTATTTCATGAGTTTTTTGAGTGTGCTTATTGAAACTTTATTTTTTTGGCTCAGGATTTTAACCTTGCATAAACATTTGTAAGATTATAACTCTGCTAAGACGACATGGTCAACACGAAGTACCTTAAAAAGTATGCTTTTATAATTTTTAAAGGGTTCAGGGGGTAGTATTGGGGGCCTTGGAACGAATCAACTATTGTTTTACATGTAAAATGCGGTTCTACTTACAAAAAAAATCCAGGTTACGAAACCACCTCTGGAACATTAATTTCATAAGGTGAGGTACCACTGTAATAACAATTAAACATTCAAAAAATAATGCATAAGATGTAAATAAAATATAAATACACACACATTCAGACACGCGCGCACTCAGATGCACACCTCACATAATGTAAGTAGTTTTGATGGGAGGTTTTGGGTTGTTTTTTGTTTATTTCGGGGGTTTTTTTGTTGCATAATTGGCCTTCTTTTGCAGCTTTTTTTTTACTTATCTTTTTCCTCCTATTCCTCCTTAATCTCCTTATTTTTAATTCGATGAATATTATAAAACAGCGATGTACTGAAGCCACATGAATTGAAGCGTGAAGTAGCGAGGGCTCCCTGTCATATGATATATTTTTTTTTGGCAAAACGTCATGTTTTTCATTAAATACTGTACCAGAAGACTAACAGGAATCACACATGCACACACCCACACACTAAAATGTCTTTTTTTTAATTTTTTTTTTTTTTTTATGTTCTTCAGACTTTGGTTTTGGAAATTTCTTTGTACCTGGAAAGCCTCTAAATACCTGGTGTGGAAGTCCACCTTATGCAGCACCTGAGATCTTCAAGGGAAAGGAATATGAAGGACCACAGCTAGATATCTGGGTAAGATGAACTTCAATCTCATTGTTCCATCAATTCTAATTTTAGGCCCATGAAAATATTTTTAAATTCTCAAGACTGTTTGCAAAAATCCTAGATCAGCAATATTTTAAAATTCTCACACAAAGAATCTTGCACCAATAATCATCTTGCATTCAAAGGCACCGACATGTTTTACCCTCATCTGATGTCATGAACATTATTTGATGTTGTGTTTGCATTGCAGAGTCTAGGTGTGGTTCTCTATGTGCTGGTATGTGGATCTCTGCCCTTCGATGCCGCCTCACTTCAAGCCCTAAAACAACGTGTTGTAGATGGACGCTTCAGGATTCCTTACTTTATGTCTCAGGGTACCAAATCTACAGACATTGACTGCTGAGCTAGGTCAGGCTTCAGTATTCATGGTTCCTTGCTTTTCTTTTCCCCACTCAGAGTGTGAGAACCTGATACGGAGGATGCTGGTGGTAGACCCGGCCAAACGTATCAGTCTGGCACAAATCAAGCAGCACTGCTGGATGAAAGCTGTACCAATAACAGTGTGCCTGGCTTTATTTAACCCTTCTGAGCCCAACAGGAACTGCCAAGGAAAGACTTACAATGAGCAAGTGCTCGGTGTCATGCAATCATTAGGCATTGACAAGCAGCGGATCACTGAAGTAAGATGTGCTTGGATCAGTTTGTATTTTGCAGGTCAGCATAAAAATTGCAAAAAAATAATTTGTAACAAGATATTCACTTGTATGTATTTCTCTAGTCCTTACAGAATGACCTCTACAATCACTTCTCTGCCATTTACTGGCTTTTGCTGGAGAGACTGATGAATGGACAACGAGAGCAAATTACTAAAGCCCCAGATTGGTCTAAAAAGCCTTTTCACAGCCTACCAGGGTTGTGGAATTCATTAGATGCGAATCCACCCATGCTACAGTACAGAACATCTCCTTCTCCCAGCAATGTGCTGGATGCTGAATTAGGCAGAGCAGTGCTGTGTAAAAACGTGGATGAAGAGGGGAAGCAGTTACCACTTCAACATACTACAGCTACAATCAAGACCACGGTTCACAATCACACTGACGCTGAGGTTTCACCCTTTAAAAGCTGGGGTCACCCACCACGTAAGTACACTGGAAATGCCTCGGAATGCCTCGACCATATTTTAAAATAAGGACTTATATATATTCACACGAGGGGCAGTGGTGGTCTAGTGGTATAGGCGCTGGATCGCTGATCCAAAGGTTGGGGGTTCGAGTCCCACTCTCCACAAGGTTGTCACGGTCCCCCCAGTGCAGCTAACTGGGTTATCAAAGGCGGGCCATGTCTCTCAGTGTCTATGGTGTGAGGCATGTAAAAGAACCATTGCTGACATTCGTAAAGAGTAGCTGCAAAGCCGTCGGCATGTTTGCGCCCTGCGATAGCCTGGCGAGCTGTCCAGGTTGTACTCTGCCCTCGCCCGAAGTTGGCTGGTATGGGCACCAGCCTCCCCGCGACCAAAATTAGGATTAAGCGGTTACAGAAAATGAAATGATATATACACACATACATTTTATATATATATATATATATATAGATTTATATATATATATATATATATATATATATACACATACTAGTACATATATATATATATATATATATATATATATATATATATATATACACACATACTATATATATATATATATACACATACTAGTACATATATATATATACAAACACTATATATATATATATATATATATATATATATATATATATATATACATACATGCATATACATACATACATATACACTATACACACACACTATATATATATATAGATCGAAAGATAGCTAGATAGATAGATATACACACATACATATGTGTATATATATATATATATATATATATATATATATATATATATATATATATATACATATATACACACATACATATACAGTACATATATATAAAAATTAAGAACTACGTTGCCCTGCTGAACTGTCCAGGGTATACGCTGTCCTCATCCAAAGTCTGCTGAGATGGGTGGTAGCCCACTACATTAAATGATTCTTCACACACACACACACGTAATAGCAGTAACAACTTCGTGATAGTAAGGTTTGAACCCCTAACCTTCCAAGTGATCAGTAATAAATAAAAGGTCTATTTTTGGAGTGAGTATCCTCTGCATCAAATACATAGTCTCAGGGACTGTTTGTGCAGTTTTATACTATAATGGACTGTAAAATGTACTGAGCATCTTGCAGAACCAGCCACGGATCTCCTGGAGATTTTGACTGCAACATGTGCACACTTGCTTCTTTGGTTTGAATACAGAACCCATCAGCTTTCATTATATTTTTGGCTAAAAAGTGGTCTCTTACATAATATACTGCTCTCTTTATTGACAAACAAACATTTGTGACCCAGCTCATCATATCAGGCATTAAAAAAGTCGCAGTATTGGTCATCTTTACAGCATAATTTGTGCATAATGTAAAAACTTTAAGAAATAAAGAAATTAGTTTAAAATAAATTAGCATCAAAAGCACTATACTGGGTAATATTATCCCTAACGGATTAGTAGCTGGGGCTGAACTAATGCCGAGCAACCATTTATTCCCAGAAGTGACGTGACCTTGTTGGGCTTGGTGGTCCAGTGCAAGTAAACAAGGGACATTTTAGGACAGGTGATAAAACTCCCCCACATTCTAAAGGTGCTTACCTTTTACTGTTTTCTTTTCTCGAGGCACTGCTCCTTTCCATCATCGTCCTTTCACTTTTTATGAAGGAATTCATTCGGAACAGTCTCATTTTTAGACATTTAAAGCTTGGGCTTCATGCCAAGTAGTTCTGCCTGAAGGTCACATTGATAAGAGTTTGGATTGAAGTGGTCTTCATGGACTGCTGAATTGCGTCCAGAAGGAAACAATACAAATTCACATAGGTAACCCTGAAGTCACATGGGACAATTTTGAGCTCAAAAAGGAAATGAAACAGTTGTCAGATATCAGCCTGCAAAGAAAACAAGAGAGTGAGTCAGTTAGCTTGCAAGAGCTAAATTGTGTTATGTTTAGTCTCAATGGATGTTGCTGCCTTTATAAATCCTGATCACGCCCACTCTTTGTATCAATGCCAGTTATCCAGAGAAAACAATAGAAATGTAATTATTCCACACGTTCATCCCGTTTAGCGAGTTTTATCAGTTTGGAAAATGTAGATTTTCTGTGCCCGATAAAGTGTTTTTTTCTGTACATCAACCCTTTTATAGTTCTATATAGTTTTTATAGTATCAGGTCGCAGGGAGGCTGGCGCCCATCTCAGCCGGCTCTGGGTTTGGGCGGGGTGCACCTTGAACATCTTGCCAGGCCATTGCAGGACCAACACTCACAACCATTCAGACTCACACTCACACCTAGAGGCAAGTTGGAACAGCCAGTTAGCCTACTGTGCATGTTTTTGGCTTGTCGGAGGAAACCAGAGTACCTGGAGAAAACCTGCACAAGCATGTGGAGAACATACAAACTCCACACAGAAACACCCAGGCTGGGAATTGAACCCAGGACCTTCTTGCTGTGAGGCATACATGCTAATAACTATGCCACTGTGCCACCTCATGATACTTTCAATGTATTTGAACAATTGCATGGTGTTATTTTTCATACAGAATGGTGGTTGTTAAGGACTATTGAAGTTCATTGGTTCTGAACTTCTATCTTTTTATCCATTTTTAAATCTTCTCGATTCCCACTTCTTAGTATCTGGACATGTGCACGCATAGATATGAACACAAAACCAGCATATTATATCACAAAACCCAAGACTCGGTACCGTACGTATATCAATTTGGAACGAACTTTCAAAGTTGCTGCCATCTTACCAGAGACTAATTCCACTAAACAGCAAAGCTTTGTACATGTAAACAATCTACAGGATTGAGAAAATTTGCAAAATTAAAGAAATATTTGGACATTCTGGTTTACTTACAAGTGAAAATTGTATTCCTTGCACTTTAGAGATACTATTTTGCTTGTTGGCGCAAGCTGAGACACAACCTCCATCCGTCCATTTACTCATTTTTTAAGCCACTTAATCCTAATTAGTGTGAGATGACTGTGGGTTAGGGCGGGGTACACCCTAGATAGCTCGCCAGGCAATCGCAGGAGTAACAGACATAACCATTCACATTCACCGTCACCTAGGTGTGTTTGTAAGAGCCAATTAGCCAAATGTTCATGTTTTTGGACTGTGGGAGGAAACCAGAGTACCTGGGGGAAACCCACGGAAGCACAGGAATCGAACCCAGGACTTCTTGCTGTGAAGTGAATGTAATAAGTATTACCACTAATGTTAAAATCACGTATATATATATATATACTGTGCTAAAGTCTAGATTTCGTGATTTTAATATAATATAATTTTTATTATATATATATATATATATATATATATATATATATACATATATATATATGTATATATGTATATATATATATGTATATGTAAGGGTGACTGAGGTGGTGCGAAGTGTCAAGTTGTTGAGTAGAGTAGTGCTTGTCACTTCTCGCTTTCAGCTAACATCGCTGGCTAGCATTTATGCAAAAAGGGGAGCCGAGTGCGTAAGTCTCCCCCTGCCAGTACACAGCCTCTCCGCCACAAGACCTCTGCCAGTGGCTCCTCGTGCCGTCACCTGGGCAACTGAGTACCTCACGGACTCGGGCAGAACTGGCAAGGACTCGGAGGAGGTTTGGCCCCCAGACGTGAGGCATGCAGGCCCACTGGCAAGTGGATACGCCCTGGTGCCTCACGAACCTAACCCCCAGCTATGGGCAAATAGCTCTACTGCCTTATAGGAATCTCGGGAGAGAAGAAGGCCAAGGGAGTAAACCCTGACAGAAAATCCGGAGCCGGAGTCCTTAAGGCGGTTCGACGCTGTATTCAGCCCGTTCCGGCAACTCCTGCGACTGCGTTGGAACCATGTGTACTGGCATCTGCCTTTCCATTGGACCATTCCAGCGACGTGGAGAGGGGGGAGGTACTGCCTGGGTAACAGTTCGTTCTCCATAATCATCTACCCAGGCCCTTGCACACTGGAGAGGACACTCCAGCTTCGCTACATTGCGTAGACAAAACACGGGAAGCAGCAGTCTACCGGTTATAAGTCTTCAGTTCAATTGGCGTAGAGCTGGACGCCAGGGGTTGCTTCCGACGGTAGGAGAGGCCATTGCTTCTACTCTTACTCCAACGACCTTCATGTCCGCCTTCACCGCATCCATAAATCTTCTCTTTGGTCTTCCTCTGGGCCTTTTGCCTGGTAGTTCCAACCTCAGCATCCTACGACCAATATACTCACTATCCCTCCTCTGTACATGTCCAAACCATCTCAATCTAGCCTCTCTGACTTTGTCTCCAAAACATCTAACATGTGCTGTCCCTCTGATGTACTCATTTCTGATCCTATCCATCCTCGTTACTCCCAAAGAGAACCTCAACATTTTCATCTCTGCTACCTACAGCTCTGCCTCCTGTCTTTTCCCCAGGGCCACTGTCTCTAAACCATACAACATCGCTGGCCTCATCACCGTCTTGTACACTTTTCCCTTCATTCTTGCCGATACTCTCCTATCACACATCACACCGGACACGTTTCTCCATCCATTCCAACCAGCCTGCACACGCTTCTTCACCTCTTTTCCACACTCTCCATTGCTCTGGATTGTTGAGCCTAAGTACTTAAAATCCTCCACCTTCTTTATCTCTGCCCCCTGTAACCTCAAAGTTCCTCTTGGGTCCTTGTCGTTCACACACATGTATTCTGTCTTACTAAGACTAACCTTCAATCCCCTCCTTTCCAGGGCATACCGCCACCTCTCTAGATTTTCTTATTAAAGTTTACATTTCTGGCTGTTTATCTCTGCAGGTATTGTAGTGGATCTAGTGGACAGTGACAGTGCAGATGGCTGTCCTGCCTCTGTCTTCACTGACTACAGCACCCCTTTCATGTCTCCTGCTGCTCCTTCAGACCAACCAATCTCAATTGACCAAGTTCAGAGTCAGTATGACTTCCCACTGAAGTCAGAAAGAAGCCCTCACTCTCATTCATCTGTCCTGAGTTTCCAGAGAAGTCTACAAATTCCCAATTTTCAGGAGGGCAGAAGAGCCTCAGACACCGAACTGCCCCAGGGTAAGATCAGAGTGGCTAGACTGTGATGATAGTAGAAGTTAGAGGTTAATTAAACTAAAATATTTAAAAACATTTTTTTCCGTCACTCTTGTCAGGTTCCTTCCAGGTCATACACAGAAGATAAGGTCCAGGCCAGGGGTGCTCAATTCTGCTCCTGGAGATCTACCTTCCAGAAGACATTCGCTCCAACCCTAATCATGCTCACCTAACCATCCAATCATCTAATCAAGACCTGACTGGATCTTACATGTCACATGGGCCACATTCGGGTTGGAGATAAAGTCATCTGGAAGGTAGATCTCCAGGAGCAGGGTTGAGCACCACTGGTCCAGGCTAATCGAGTCTGCAGCTTTACTTGGAGTGGCCAACTAATAAAATGTTTACAAACCCCAACCTATTGTTTATGATGTTAGATTTAATTTATATCTATCATTTAAAGTAAGCACAGGTATGCTGAACATAAATGTCTTTTTAAACAATGTTCTACTTTAACACTCTTACAGGTCAGTGGACTTTCCAGGAGCATTTGAGCAAGAACATTCACAAAGCTTTTCAATTTGGTTTAAATAAAGTTCATGTGCCATATATACAGCCTCCAGTCCCCAGCTCAGAGTACACTTATAAACCTCAAATACACCCTTGGGAGCATCTCCATGGCCAGAATGTCAGCCATCAGCACCATCCGTGGTAAGGGTGTAGATATGATTTTTTTTTTTTCAGCTAAAATGTCATGACTCAAAAATACCCCAAGCAAAAAAAACCTAAAATTAAAAAGAATGATGATGATGATGATGATGATGATGATGATGATGATGATGATGACATATAGAAATTGGTCTTTTTGGATTTCTCATTCTAATTTCCCAACTGCTCAATTCTACTAGTTCTCAGCTCACACCGGGCAATGGTAGGGTACACCCTGAACAGCTCACCAGAGCATTCAAGGTCAACACACCCAAACACAACCATTCACACTCACACCTAGGGGCAATTTGAAATGGCCAGAAAGTCCAATGTGCATGTCTTTTGGACTGAGGACAGAAACCAAAATACAAACACGGGGAGAACATACACACAGATACTCCTGAACCCAGGACTCAGACCCAGGACCCTCTTGCTGTGTGGTGGGCATGCTAACCACGATGCCACCATGGCACCCTTCTCATTTTTCTGCATGTTAAAACATAATTTGTTATACAACACACTTCTTCATACTGTATTTTTTATCCAGTTCACGAGTGTATTGGTGCTACATGCTACCCTAGTTCCCAAAAATATGAATTTTAAGTCAAATCATAATATTATATTCATGATTACTGGCTTCATAGTCTAATAATTTTTAATGTGTTTAGTGCAATTTTTCCTTCTTCTTGGCTTCTTGCAGGTCATCTGTGAATTGTGATCATCCCCATCTGACACAAAAGCCTTCTTCTCATTCTTCTCCTACCGCGGCTATCCAGAATCACTCCATCTGCCCAACACAACAGTCGGAGAGTCACTTAACTTCTTTATCGACTTTAGGTTTCCACAAATCTTCCCTCAACCAGTCATCCCTCCTTCACACACCTCAGGGTCTGTTCTGTTCTCCACAAGATCAACCATCTCACTCGTCCTGCCATCCTGCAACCTATATGTGCTCCTCTTCTAGATATTCGTCTTCAAACATGGTGGACTCTACCTCTCTGCTCCTGGAGACACAGCTGCAGATCAAACCCAGCTCTCACTGATATTTATTACAAGTAATAGAGTTATTGTACCCGGTCACCTCTTTTGATTTGATAGCAATATAGCAACACGTGTTCTAAAACTTGTTCAGTTGGTCCAGTAGAAATGACAAAACTATATTGCACTATATTGCTTAGAATTAAAAAGATCTAAATAATACACATATTTTTGTTTGAAATATTATTGATTACTGTTAAGTGTGTAAAATTTCTAATAGAGGAATAGCAATGTTCTAATTTTACTCTGAAGCCTCAAATCTAATTTCCTTACTGTGTGACATATTTTATTTATATTTAAATAAGCAATAATTATTCTGTAGGTGTTTCGGGTTGGTAAATTGCATTGGCATCAGCGTGGCCTGGCTAGCTGTTCAGAATGTATTCTGCCCTCGCTCTGATTTGGATGAGATCCCTGTGACCCTAATTCTGTGATTCTCAATTATTTTCAGTGGCGCCCCCTCTAGGAAGAAAAAACATCACCCCGCGAGTGACTATAAATACTGTTGTAGTATTATTTGTCTAATAAATTGTTATTAGTACATATCTGCACAACATTGTATTTTTAAGATGAAAAACCAAAAAAGAATGAAATATAGTTCAACTTACAACAAAGAAAAACTTCATTAACATTGTTTTTTAATCTGTAATAGAAAAGACTTAAATTGCACCAATGTTCAGTTCAGTTCATTTTCTGTACCCGCTTAATCCTAATTTGGGTCACGGGGAGGCTGGCGCCCATCCCAGCCAACTTCGGGCGAGGGCAGAGTACACCCTGGACAGCTCGCCAGGCCATCGCAGGGCGGAAACACGCTGACGGCTTTGCAGCCTACTCTTGTCGAAAGTCAGCAATGGTTCTTTTACATGCGTCACACCATAGACAGTGAGAGACATGACCGGCCTTTGATAACCCAGTTAGCTGCACTGGGGGGGACAGTGACAACCCTGTGCAGAGTGGGACTCGAACCCCCAACCTTTGAATCAGCGATCCAGCGCCCTATACCACTAGACCACCACTGCCCCCTGCACCAATGTGCCTGAAATAAAAAAAATAAAAAAAAAAACATCCTTATTTAAATCCATTCAACTTATTTATGTCTTAATATCTCCATCTCTCTCCACCTTTGTCTTCGTTCCTGTTAGAAATTTTTCCGTGTTGTTTCTTGAGGGGTTGTTTATTGCGCTTCATATCATTTTCTCCTGCGCAAACCCGCTCTGCCATAGCACGACAATGAGAGCGCCACTGCCAACTACTGGAGTGGAGGTGCAATCACACTTAATTCTCGTACACTATTCCAGAAAAGCATGTTCCCCAGGGTCATACGCACTCCCCCTGGCCCCTGGCTTCACCACCCCCCCCCCCCCCGACATCATACCGCCCACTATTTGATAAGCACTGCCCTAACTTCATTTAAGCGGGTCACAAAATGAACAAACGAATGAATGAACGAATGTTTCTTTTGTTTCTTGTTCTGCTCGATATGTACAGTACAATCTGACTATGATTGGAGTGGAGTGGAGTGACAAAACTAGTATTTAATCAGAATTATCAATCTTCACATTGTGTGTATGTATTTTGATTTGTGCATAATCTGTATTTATTTGCACTGTGCATGTCACGATTGCTATTTTTACACCAAACCAAAGAAGTATTTCTTCACTAATTATAAATATACATGGTAAAGGATGAATCATGTGCATTTTTCAGTTGTTGACCTATTTCTTTCATAACCTGCAAATGAATTGTATATGTACTAGCTTTCAAAGGGTCTCAGACATACACTCCTTTGCAATAATAATAATAATAATAATAATAATAATAATAATACTGTAGTAATACTACTACTACTACTACTACTACAACTACTACTACTAATAATAATAATAAAAGCTATACCCCACTTTACAAAACATGCTACACATCACAAAACGTGCATTTCTATCACTTCTACAGTATGCCTTGGGTCTTGCATGACTTCATACTGTGTTGTACTTGTAGGTGTTGGTCACATCTGGTTCTATTTAGGAGCTTTGTTTCAGCTTTGTGATGGACTGTATAATTTGTGAAAGACTGCCAAATAATAGTTAATCCTTATAGATTATATTTTGGAAAATGTTACACAAGAAAACGTGTTCATTCAAATGTCAGCTAAAACATTTAAATGTTTTCATGACTTTATCTGTGCATACAAGGTGATAACTACAGGGATCCCTCACTTTCCATGGTTAATTGGGACCGAGATCCCCCCCGCGACCGCCGAATTCTGCGAAGTAGGATCGACCCCCCTGACTGACTATAGGTACATGTATTTGTAAATGTTATTATAATATCAACAAATACATATTCAATGCTATAAATGCTTATCATAACAATTAAACGTTCAAAAATAATGCATAAGATGTAAATAAAATATAAATACACACACACATACATTCACACGCACACACTCAGATGCGCACCTTCCTTCCTTCCTTTCGGCTTTTTCCCGTTCTTGAGAGTCGCCACAGCGAATCATTTGATTCGTACATTTGATTTGGCATGGGTTTTTTTATGTCGGCTGCCCTTCCTGTCACAGAAACACGCTGATGGCTTTGCAGCTACTCTTTACGAAAGTCAAAGCAGTTCTTTTATAAGAACCTCTCACCATAGACAGTGAGAGACATGGCCGGCCTTTAATAACCCAGTTAGTTGCATTGGGGGACAGTGACAACCTTGTGGGGACTCGAACCCCCAACCTTAGGATTAGCGATCCTGCGCCCTATACACTAGACCACCACAGCCCCACACTCAGATGCGCACCTCACATAAAAATCTAAGTACAGTTTCGACTTACGAAAACCTCTGAATACGAAAAATCCAGGTTACAAAAAACATTTTCCTAAATTTTCGTGCTCTTTTTACGAAAATCAACAAAAGTGCCATTCAAAAATTCAAACGCGCCATTAAAACGTTCAAACAATGCTCGAGTTGCTCTCTCTTTGGCTGTCCCCAACATCCCACCCCGCTGGCCTCCCATTGGCCATGAGGGAGCTGAACTGTACTCATACTTCCTGTTTATCACTTCCTTTTTGTGAAGGAGAGTTGAACAGGACTGTTGGCTCATGAGTTTTTTTGAGAGTGATCATTGCAGCGTTATATTTCGTTACCCATCATGGACCCCAAGAAAGTGATTCCCGGTGACACCGAAAAGAAGAAGCAGGCTCCGTTATCAATCAAAGTGAAGCAGGAGATAATAAAAAAATACGAAAGTGGGATGCAGTTGAGCGAAATCGCAAAGGAGTATGGCCGAAACTTCTCTACAATCGGGACGATATTGAAGCAGAAGGAGGCATTAAAAGCGGAGATACAGTGACGGAGGTGATTATTTCGGAAAAAGCAACTGCCATATTTAAGGACCTCGTGGAGGAAGGTGAGGGTGGGGTTGAGGGTTCTTCAGACCAGCAACCCCTGGACTTTAAAGCATCACATGGGTGGTTCGAGAGATTTAAAAAAAAGGTAAATAATTTTCTTTTACTTTTAACACATATTTCATACAAAATTGTTTTTCATTTATAATTTTTACAGGGTTTATGGGGGTAGTCTTGGGAGCCTTGGAACGAATCACGCGTTTTACATGTAAAATGCACATCTACTTACGAAGACTCCAAGTGACAAAAAAGGCTCTGGAACAAATTAATTTCGTAAGTAGAGGGCCGACTGTAGTTTTGATGGGGGGTTTGGGGTTGTTTTTTTTTGTTTGTTTGTTTTTGTTTGTTTTGGGGTTGTTGTTTTTTTGCCGTAATTGGCCTTGTTTTTTAGCATTTTCTTTAAGTTTTCAACTATTGTTCCTTAATTTCCTTATTATTTAATTCGATGAATATTAAAAAAAAAACCCGCAACGCACAGAAGCCGCATGAATTTGAAGTGCGAAGTAGCAAGGGATTCCTGTATATCAATAGTAAATCAATTCCCCATTTCCCAAACACTTTGCTGTCGCACTGAGCTGTGACGAGAAAATTCTCCCACAGTAATCACGAATGCTATTTTTAATTCTTGCTAATTTTCTGAGTAGAACTTTATTAGCTCCAATAAAATATATATAATTTTTTAAATTTGGGATACGACTCTTTTTTGCCCAGGGATGTAAGTAGGCATCATACCAAATACAGTACAGACCTTCATTCATTCATTCATTCATTCCTTTTCTAAGCCTCTTCTTCCTACAAGTAATTAGGGTCATGGGGAGGCTGGCGCCAATCTAAACCGACTCTGGGCAAGGGCGGGGTACATACACCCTGGACAGCTCACCAGGCCATTGCTGGGACAACACACAAACATTCACACTCACTCTAGCATGTAGGGGTGATTTTGAACAACCAATTAACCCAATGTGCACATTTTTGGATTGTAGAAGGATACCAGAGTACGCAGAGAAAACCCACACAAGCACGATGAGAGCATTCAAACTCCACACAGAAACGCCCTGAGCCCAGGAATTAAAAGCAGGCCTTCTTGCTGTGATGTGCTAACCACTACACCACAATGCTGCCCTTTGCATAACTTTTAATTGTATTTTCTTTTTCCCCCTTACTTGTTGATGATCAAGTAGAAATGGTACGATGCAGACAATCCTGCAGATACAAGTTAAGAGATTCAGGTCACAACAACCAAACAGCAAAATGTGGATCCCTGTGACCATGACCACCATGATATGGTGGTTTGAGATAAATAAGTGACTCTGAGGATTTTATAAACCACTGAAGACAGAGAGGAGGGGCCAAACTGCTTCCAACTATGAAGAAGGTTGCAATAGATCACTCTTTATTATTGATGAGCAAAAAAGTATCTGAGAATGCACAATATGGCAAAATCTAACGGGTAGACTTGCGACAACACACTCTTAGTCCCATCTTAGTCTTAGTCCCATCTTAGTCCCATTTTAGTCTTAGTACCATCTTAGTCCCATCTTAGTCCCATCTTAGTCCCATCTTAGTCTTAGTCCCATCTTAGTCCCGTCTTAGTCTTAGTACCATCTTAGTCCCATCTTAGTCCCATCTTAGTCCCATCTTAGTCTTAGTCCCATTTTAGTCCCATCTTAGTCTTAGTCCCATCAGCCAAAAATAGTTATCTGAAGCTGCAATGACAACTGGACAGCTAAAAATTGGTAAAAGAGCAGGCAATATTCTTGTTGCTTTGGTTAATAATACAACTTTATTAAGATGATATTTTAGGACATGCCTCATGTGGGGGCATTACAGCAGAACAAGGCTTGAGGAGAAAGTGTAGAGAAAAAAAATCAGGTGATATACAAGCTAAAAAGAGAAGAGATCAGACAGAAAAAAACACAGTAAGAGGGCTGGATGGTTGTATATAGAAGTTCTTTCAAATCACAACCCTACTTAACAAAATTATTTGTTTAAAACATTACTTTCCTCCCTTATTTAACATGTGAAAAAATACATTTTCATTCTTCTGGGGTGGCTATTGGAATAGAACGTGAACAGTTTTGATTTGAAAGGACTTTCTAATTACTGGCTATCCATTCCTCTTCATCTGTTTCTCCCTATTATACTAGATTATAATAATCTCAACAATTAGAGCCTCCTGCTGAGTCATGCTCATGTCTGCCTTTTCCACTTGTCTAAGAGGAAGGGGCGGGATTGGGTTTGTCATCATGAGTGACAGGAATGGTGCGATCTCCACGCCCATATTCTGAGCCACCGGATTTTGGACCGCACATGGTGAGCAGGCCTTCACCTGAAAGTGTACAGGTGATGGCTGACTGATCAACATTAGAGGGTAGACGGTAGCGGCGGTGGAACTCGCGTGAGATGTAGCCATGCTCATCCTGTGGAAGAAGGTGGAGAAGAAGAGTGAGAAGAGATGGGTAAGCATGAGGGAGAATTTATGGTAGAGGATGGATGGATTTCAGGGATGACACTGGAAAAGAATTACATTTGCAGGAAGGCTGAAAAAAGTAGAGGTAAAGATAGTGAGAAGCTTGAATGCAGAATTTCATATTTTCTTGTAAATTTTAAGATGAGGACAGGACACAATGATCACGTATATCCAAAACATTTCATCTCATGAGAAACACAAGGTCGTAAGTGACATATGGAATTGTTTTAGAAAAAAACCTTTGACAGTACGGTGGCCCATATGAAATAGTGAGTGTTGTTATTTCATGCACATTCATACAACAGTGCATCTCCTTTTCATCTCCTTCAGAGTGACCTTTGGGCTCTTTGTTGCTTCTCTGATTAATGCTCTCCTTGCTGGTCTGTGAGTTCTGACAGACATGCCCTCTCCTGGCAGGTTTGTTATGGTATCATATTTAATTTTGTAATAATATATTTAATAGTGCTCCATGAAATTTCGGGTATTTTACAAACCAACCCTAATTTGTATTTCTCATCAACTTGAGTTCCACATCTTCACTTCGTAATATGTTTGGAGAGCATCTTGGTCTTCATTCTGTTGCTTGTTTGGTCGTGTCTCTTGATTAGTGGTGTTGCAGACTCTGGGGCCTTCCAGAACAGTTGTATATATCAAAATCATGCGACACTTAGGTTGCACACTATTAAGTAATTATGTGTTTTCTGAAGGTAACTGGTATTCCGAAGCTTCAGAGCAAAGGTCATGAAAGAATACGACTTTTCTGATTTCATTTTACCAATTTGGAGTACTTTTCTAGATTCATTATATAAGGTTCTCCCCCCAAAAAATCCCTTTATACTTCAGGTTGTAAGGGAACAAAATACAAAAAATGCCAAGGGTGAGAATAATTTTGCAATCCCCTGTATATAATTGAGCTAAAGCCTCATGGACTCTCAGCTCATAAATGATCAGAGGATATAGAATGACTGTTAATTATATGTTTACTATATTCTTTTACCATACCATAATCCGAAAGCATAAATGAATAAACAAAGTCTCCAGAGTCCCTTATAATAACGGTTAATTAATAAGATGTAGGTAGTTGCTATCTATCGATTTATCTATGTCTACATCCAATCACAAGGAATGGACGTCGATCCCTGAAGCTTGAATGAAGCTCATACAGGGATTGTTATGGCTATAATCACAATTATCTAGGTAATTGCTAAAATTGTAGACAAACAGCACAAGTATGCATATTCACATGCTTAACCACATTTATGGTAAAGAGTGGCTTTATCTATAAAAATAATTTATGTGCAAGGCTTTGACCAACTCCCTAGAGGACATTTACTTATGACGTAGAGACTACGTCAATCTGGAGAAAACATTCCAAGTGGTTTCCTCTAATCTGTTCGCTTCTCAAAACTTGCATAAAAGGATGTTGTGATGAACAGAAGGGACGAGGAATATGTCAACAAAGAATGCTGAAAAAAAGAAAATAGGATCGGAAAAATTCATGGGAGGATTGCTTCTCTTGTCCTAGAGACCTTTATCTCACACATGCTTTTCTGGAGAAAAATTCAGCCATGTTTATTTGTTCTGTTTATATCCTAGAAATCAGCAAGGACTGTATTCAGCAACGAACGGTCGTGTATCACATGACAACTACAAATGCATGATAGTCATTTCTTTATCTGCTTTGATTTAATTAACATACATCTAATGTGATAGCATCTACATTACAAAGACACCATATGTCATCCCGCCAAATCAGTGTGTTGTGCATAAGGAGCGATTCTTCGGCCACAAGAATGGGACATCACAATTTCCCATTATATTATATGGTGATGTAGACACTTCCTTCGAAAAGGAGAACGATACTTGGGCACCACTGGAAACTACCATTCTCCTATCAGGTTTGTGGGGTATGCCAGATCTCAGCCAACTGTTGACAAGGTGGGGTAAACCCTGAACAGTTTGCATGTCCATCATAGAACAACACACACAGCCATTCACACTCACTCGGGTCAATTTGGAGCAGCCTATTATCATAATATACTTATCTTTTGACTGTGGGAGGAAACTGGAGTACCCAGATAAAACCCACACAGACAAGGGAAATCATGCACACTCCATACAGAAATGCCCTTGTCAACACAGGACCTTCTTGCTGTAAGGTAAGGTAAGGTAAGTCTGTTGGGTTTTTACACCCGAGCCTAGTGGCTCATCAGGCCGGTGGGAGCGACCAGGAGTTCAACTCCTCCTGGATGGGACGCTAGTCCATCGCAAGTTACCTTCACAGTATATTTTTACTGGTACCCATTTATACTGCTGGGTGAACAGAGGCACACTTGTGGTTGAGACCTTGCCCAGGGGTCTTAGCACAGTAGGGGTCTCAGTGGGATTTGAACTCACAACCTCCCGATCATGAGCCCAACACTCTAACCACTACACCACCGGCCCCTCTTGCTGTAAGGCATAGTGCTAAACACTACACCAACATGTTGCTCACTGTGACCAAATGACGCATTGTAAAAAGGTCTGTGTACAGAAACAACTTGAGGGCCATACCTCTAAATTATTTCCCTGAGAGTTCCATTACTCGGTAATTCATATACTAGACTTGGGAATCATATCTGATGATCATTGTAGGTCACCAATTCCCTTGACTAAAAATAAACCATACATGCCAGAATGGACGGTCGAAGAGCATCTCAGAAGTTAGCGTACCTGTCTCTCTGCATGCTTGCCTTGAATCTCCACATAGTCATCTGCCACCTTTACGCTGAGCTCCTCAGGGCAAAAGTGCTTTACATCCAGGTAAACCATGAACCTGTCTCTATCAGACCTCACCTGGGGAAGAAAGAAAGGATGCTTTGAACCAATAGATCAGTGGCCTGGAAGAAAAGAAATACCAAGAGTACACTAAACCATCAATTCAACTCTGACCATCTCACAGTTATTTTTTAGAAAATAGGTCAGTGCTACATTTTGATAAGATTATGCTCATCCTTATTTTTTAGCTAGGTTTTTATCATCCCTTCATGTTGAATAAATAAAAAAACAGTAGCTTCATTTCTAGTTTATTATTCACTGTGGGCGTTGCACTAATTCAAACCTCCTGATCAATATTTCCTGACCAACCCAAACCTGTACATGAAGGACCAATGCGTTGCATAATTACAACATTTTCCTGCTCCAAACAAACCCGATACAGCTCAAGAGATAATTATTACGCTCTTCATAATTTGGATCATGCATGTAAGGTACAGTGAAATCCTCCAGGACCTGAGTTATGGATCCCTGAGACATCTTTAAGTCATCTACTCTCAATCCCCAGCCAACCAGTCCCTTACCTCAGAAATGCCAGAGTTGGAGGAGTCCAGAAAACTACGGAAGAGGGAGTGGCGGTAGTAAGGACTGATGGTGGAAGCAGTGAAGGGGAAGAGGTCATGGTCAAACAGGCCTTCTCCAAAGAACTGGTCAAAGAGCCGAGAGGGGTTGCTCAGGGCACGTCTGAACCACGGGTACTGGATGGCAATATCCATAACTTTTCAGGCTGTGGTTGCTTGGTCAATCTTGGTCCACTTTAAAGCCTTTGCTTCAGAGCCCTTTAAAAGGGTGTGCTTCACAAGAGAGTAAATTCTGTGGAGACAGTCGAGAGGAGGCTGTGCAAGGATCCAAGAGTAGACAGGACTTGTCAAAAGGGTGTGTGTGTGTGTGTGTGTGTGTGCTACCCTTGAACGCTGCCACTACCTCCCTTTATATAGAAAAAGAGCCAGAAAAGGGGGCTTACAAGTGGATCCATCTGGAATGGCATGAGCTCATGGTGGGAATGGTGGCATCAGCAGAATGACACTGACGACAAGCTGGTCCTAGCTGCCAAAACAAACTGGAACAGATGGATCGAAGTTGTGAATGGCTGGGGAAATATGGAATTGGTCATGGTTTGGCAACTGAAGCATTTTGGGTCATCTCCGAGAATAGTTTGCAATGAAATGCTTCTTGGAGTTGCTTACACGCGGAACCTGATGTCAGGTTAACTGGACAGTGTGTTGTATGTGGTCTCTGGCATGTTTAGGTTTCCTTCAGGGTTCCCTGGTTACTCCTACCTAGAAAAAGAAAAAGGCAGGGGACAGATATGAGTGAATGCATGTGATGCCTTGTAGTGGAGCAAAATGTTATCCACTGTACCTGGAATAGTCTCTGGATACACTAAGATCCCTTAATAGAGCACTTACTCATTCACCCACTTGCCAAAACGCTTTTCGGGTCAACGCGAGGCTGGAGTCTATCTCTGCCAACACTGAAAAAACATGGGGCACACCCTGAACAGCTCACCAGATCATCTCAGGGCAACAAAAACAACCATTCACACTCATATCCACAACTAGGGTAAATTTAGAACAGCTGGTTAGTCTAACGGACAATTCTTTGGACTGTAGGAGGAAACTGCGGTACCCAGAGGAAACCCACGCAAGCACGGAGAGAACATACAAACTTCACACAAAAACTTCGGCGCCTAGGAATCAAACCCAACACTATTCCTGCTGTGAGACCGATCAGTCATCATGTTGTTATCTTTTGGTTTCATTCAGCAAAACAGAACTTAACTTAATAAGTTCAAGGAGATGTCATAAAGTTCATCCATTCGTTCATTTTCTGTAACCGATTAATCCTAATTCAGGTCGTGGGGAGGCTGGCATCCATCCCAAGGCGGCATAAACCCTGGACAGCTCGCCAGGCCATCACATGGTGGAAACACATTGACGGTGAGGTGGCCTTCTTTTGTTGAAAGACAGCAATGGTTCCTTTACAACCTCACACCATAGGCAGTGAGAGACATGGCTGGCCTTTGATAACCCAGTCAGCTGCACTGGGGGGGGGGCAATGACAACCTTGTGGAGAGTGGGACTCGAACCCCCATCCTTTGGATCAGTGATCCAGCACCTTTACCACCAGACCATTACTGCCCCAAGTCATGAAGTCTGGTTTCAAAGTAACAACAGAACACACAATGACTGCCTTTTTGAAACATCAAAAACAAAAAAAAAAACAGTTGGCCCCAACATCAGCTTCATGCTCGGAATGAGGCAATGTATAACAGACAGAAAGTGAAAACAATTATTGAAGAAAACCCGTTTCCTCACTTTCTTTACACAAGTGTATCTCTCTATCGGGATCTTTTCAATTTTATCTGACAATTCTATTGCATCATGGCCCAGTCACTGACAAAAACAAACATTTTATTTGAACACAGTTGTTTGCTCTGTAGGGTTACAGTGTCTGTCTGTTTTGTGGTGGCTCGTTATAACTCTTGAACTCAATGCTCAACCAATAGGAACGAAACCGGGAGAACAGATGGAGGTTTTTTGGTTCAGTTAATTAACAGGTTGTGAATCGCCTTTACAAACACGCAATCTTCATATCTGTGATTTGTCCGACTACGCCCAGGTCAGGACCGTCCTAAACTTTTGCCCTGATCCTAGAATTGAGAATGGCATTTAGGTAATCCTAGGGGCATTTGGCTTGCCCATGTGAAGGCTTAAACAAAATGCACCAGTGAGGTCTTTTTCCAGTTCACAAAGCCCTATGGCTGCAATCAAAACAAGTCAGCCTGGCTGTTTTCTATCAGGGCAGTGAGAAGCCGGATATTATTGCTATTTCAGCCCTGGACACATTTTCATCTTGCTCAGCAGCTTTTAATTGCTCGTGGGGTTTTCTCAATGGGCAGATCAAACCACAACAGTAATAAGAATGCCACTCAAACCTGGTTCAAATAATTCAACTCAATTCAGTTTTATAATGCTTTTTACAAGGGACATTATCTCAAAGCAGCTTGAAACAGTAAAACTAATTTAACAAATATATTTAAACACCGGTGGCGTAGTGGTTAAGGTGCTGCGCTCATGATCGGGAGGTTGTGAGTTCAAATCCCACTGAGACTCTCACTGTGCTAAGACCCCTGGGCAAGGTCTCAACCACAAGTGTGCCTCTGTTCACCCAGCAGTATAAATGGGTACCAGTAAAAATATACTGGGAAGGTAACCTGCGATGGACTAGTGTCCCATCCAGGAGAAGTTGAACTCCTGGTCGCTTCAAGCTATGGAAACCGGGGATAAGCACCGGCCCGATCTCAAAGCAACTTGAAATAGTAAAACTAATTTTATAACTATATTTAAACACCGGTGGTGTAGTGGTTAAGGTGCTGTGCTCATGATCGGGAGGTTGTGAGTTCAAATCCCACTGAGACCCTCACTGTGCTAAGACCCCTGGGCAAGGTCTCAACCACAAGTGCACCTCTGTTCACACAGCAGTATAAATGGGTACCAGTAAAAATATACTGGGAAGGTAACCTGCGATGGACTAGCGTCCCATCCAGGAGAAGTTGAACTCCTGGTCGCTTCAAGCTATGGAAACCGGGGATAAGTACCGGCCCGATGAGCCACAAGGCTCGGGTGTAAAAACCCAACAGACTTTACCTACCTTAAGCCCAACATATCCCTAATGAGCAAGCCTGTGGCAATGCTGGCAAAAAAAAAAAAACTCCCTCGTTTGACACTAGGAAGAAAACATTCAGAGGAACCAGACGCAGAAGGTAAACCCATCACCACTTGGGTGGAACCAGATAAAAATACAAACCATGTAAGAGAAATATCTCTCAAGTCCAACACAAAGTCCACTGGCTATACCACAAGTGTAAGTAATAAATTATCAGAAGTGAAAAGTCATCTTCACAGTCTCCAAGTGCACATCAAGGTCCATATGAATGTTCATCACCAGGATCAAGGGGCTTCCAAGATGAGACGTCCCTGATCTGTTACCTTCCATAAACCCGTTTGATCATTTAAAATATTAATACAACATCAAACACATTCACATTATATTAGAAACTTGGGGACGAAACCTAATAGAAGTTAACGATGTGATTATAAAACTTGGTTTGTTGTAAACTTTCATGGTGGCTTTGTTGCATAGTCATTAACAAGTCTGCCACACGGCAAGAAAGTCTGGAGTTCAGTGAGAGTGTTTCTGTGTAGAGTTTGCATGTACGTACTCCCCAGTTTTTGTGTGGGTTTCCTCAAGTCGCTGTTTCTTCTCACAATGCAAAGATCTGCACATTTGGCTGAGTGGGTTTCCCAACTTTCTAGATAACACTGCCAAGCTGTTGCAACCAGATTCTCAGTAATAAGGTGGGTAGCTAAAGTCCTGTGGGCTTTTTACACCCGAGCCATAGTGGCTCATCAGGCCGGTGCTTATCCCCGGATTCCGTAGCGTGACACGACCAGAAGTTCAACTCCTCCTGGATGGGACGCTAGTCCATCGCAGGTTACCTTCCCAGTATATTTTTACTGGTACCCATTTATACTGCTGGGTGAACAAAGGCACACTTGTGGTTGAGACCTTGCCCAGGGGTCTTAGCACAGTGGGGGTCTAACTGGGATTCGAACACACAACCTCCTGATCATGAGTGCAGCATCCTAACCACTACGCCACCGTTCCCACTTCTCAGTGATAAAATGAGACCAAATTGTTCAATCAGTTTTTCCATATTTTGTCATGAATTGTCTTCCCAAGCAAAATTGCATCATAGATATGACTCAATGTGGAAAGTTTCCTTTATAATGAACGGACACATAATCCAAGGTGTAACGCCACCGCACACTCAAGGTTACTGTGATTAGCTCCAGATTCGGTTGGACCAGGGTAGAGCAGTTAGTGAAAAGTGACTGAATGAACCGCTCAGACCTGTTGCTACGGGCAACAGTACAACATGGTGCATAAAAATAATAGCAATGACAAAGTATTTCAAATTTTCTCTTTTATTGGCATATTAAATGTTCTGACATTTCACTCCAATGACATTTGAAAAAACATTCACAAGGCCCTTTATTGGTATTAACTTTAGATCCAGGTTTACACACACACACACACACACACAAAGATTATCTAGAAAATTAAGACATTGAGACAAAAATATTCTATCTGACTGCACCCATTCGTAGCAAAAACATTTAGCTAATGAGCTCTAATATTCTCTCTGAAAACACTGTATACTTATTGTACACAGAAACACTTCATTATATTTATAACAATGCAATTCAACACACAAAAGTAAAAACAGATTTCAGATAAAATGTATTTTCAGCTTATCTAAATAATGTTTATTGAGCATGTGCGAAATCTTTTTCAAGATTGAATTTCTAGATTTTGCGAGACCAAAACCTCCAAATCATAACTTGAGAATTGCAGAATCTTTGAACATTGTCAGAATACAATCATTTCCACGAACGCCCCCCAAACTCCGAGACGCGCGATTAATTTCTCATTGGTCATCCGTGCATTCAGACATGGAGCGTTCCCGTTTCTCGCGAACTGTAACAAAGTTGAGCAGGTCAACGGCAGTCACGACTCCAAATACCATATGCTTCATAACGGACGACCCGTCTGTCAAATCTGAAAAGAAAGAACAAGGTTACATCACATTTTTTGATGAAAGATAAGGAGGCATGGACTTTGGATATACAAATAAACAAGGTACCCAAAACATAGCTAAAAAAATAAGAGTTTAGCAATATTAGAGCTCCATGATTCACCTCAGAAAATAATATTCTTTCGACAGTCCTCATTCACAATGCCAGACATTTTCAATTCTGCCCAAATACTAATTACTTCTGTTAAGCAACCAACAATTCAACATGTCCCGATTTTCAAAAGTATAGCAAGTAACATCCATTACATTTTTATTTATTTACTTTTTTAAATAAAGAATAAAAAAAAAAAATCTGACTTAAAAAAAAAGAAAAAGAAAGGACCAGGAATAAATACATATCGTACAAGGATACCCAAAAAAAAAAAAAAAAACGGGAATTTTTGACGTGTGTATTGGCAGACGTGAGCAAGTGGCGAGACAGTGACTTTGAACAAGTAAACACTCCGCCATTTTAGTAACCCTAGATTAGTGGAACGGGAGGGGCAGTGGTGGACTAGTGGTATAGGGTGCTGGATCGCTGATCCAAAATGTTGGGGGTTCGAGTCCCACTCTCCACAAGGTTGTCACTGCCCCCCCACCCCCCACCCCCCAGTGCAGCTAACTGGTTTATCAAAGGCGGGCCATGTCTCTCACTGTCTATGGTGAGAGGCATGTAAAAGAACCATTGCTGACTTTCGTAAAGAGTAGGCTACAAAGCCGTTAGCGTGTTTCTGTCCCTTGCTACTAAAAAAAAAGGATTGTGACAGGAAGGGCATCCGACGTAAAAAAAAAAAACCTCTGCCAAATAAAACGTGCGAATCAGATGATTCGCTGTGGCGACTCCCGAGTAAAACGGAAAAAGACGAAAGGAAGACAGACAGACAAACAGACAGATTAGTGGAACGGGAAACAGCGTGCGATAGCCATAAAAATGTTTTATAAAAACGGTGATACTAGTTTGACAGCTGCGCAGAGGGAGTTCTGATGTTTTTACAACTTAGGACATCATGGTGCTGTTCCATCAAAACACGTGATACAATGTTGGATTAATAACTTTAAAAAGACTAGATCAGCCCTAAAGAAGAACCCAACAGGACGACCAAAACGTTCTCGTACTCCATAGAACATTGATACGTTATACGCAAGTCTGTCTTACGGAGCCCACGGTGTTCACTTCGTAAGCAAACAGCGGCGGTTGAAATGTCCCAGGAGAGTGTTCGCAGAATTCTTACTTTAGATTTGAAATTTCATCCATACAAGCTGCAGATAGTGCAACAACTGAGGGAAAACGACTACGAGCTACAATTAGAATTCGGTCAACAAATGATAAACCAACAATGACGATGAATTTCTAAGCAAGCTACAGAGGTCAGATGAGGTCCATTTTCATCTTCCGGGTTACGTCAATAAGCAGAACTACCATTACTGGGCAGACGCAAATCCTAATGAAGTTCATGAGCGCCCTCTACATGCTAGTAAGGTGACAATATGGTGTGCTGTTTCATTACATGGGATCATCGGACGTTATTTTTTAAAAAATGAACAGGGGATCTCAGTCACCGTCACTGCGAATCGTTACGTGGAGATGTTAGAATCCTTCGTTACACCTGAATTGAACCATTTTCCACACGTTCAAGAAACCTGGATTCAACAGGATGGAGCGACATCACACGGTGCATGGCAATCATTGGTGGCTGTGCGAGAAATGTTTGGTAACCGTGTGATCTCAAGATTCGCTAACGTTCCCTGGCCTCCTAGATCGCCAGATTTGTCCGTCTGTAATTTTTTTTTTTCTTGTGGGGCTATCTCCAGAGTAAAGTGTACACGACTCAACCAAGAACTCCAGATGTGTTAAAACAGAGAATTCAGGATGAAATTCACAGCATCCCAGCTGAGATGTTGCAGCGGCCAATGAGGAATCTCAACAGCAGATTTCAAGAATGCATTCGTACAGAAGGACGCCATCTACAGGAAGTAATTTTTTTAAAGTGAAAATTCCATCATGCGGGCAGTGGTGGTCTAGTGGTATAGGGCGCTGGATCGCTGATCCAAAGGTTGGGGGTTCGATTCCCACTCTCCACAAGGTTATCACTGTCCTCCCCAGTGCAGCTAACTGGGTTATCAAAGCCCGGCCATGTCTCTCTCTCTGTCTATGGTGTGAGGCATGTAAAAGAACCATTGCTGACTTTCGACAAGAGTAGGCTGCAAAGCCATCGGCATGTTTCCGCCCTGCGATGGCCTGGCGAGCTGTCCAGGGTGTACTCTGCCCTCGCCCGAAGTTGGCTGGGATGGGCGCCAGCCTCCCCGCGACCCTAATTAGGATTAACCGGTTACAGAAAATGAACTGATGATGATGAACTGAACTGATGAAAATGCCATCATTGTTTCTTGAATGGCATGTTTTAAAATTTCAATTACTATGAATGAAGTATTTTTCTTCCATCATTCTTGGTTCTATTGGATTGTTAAAAAGTTCCTGTTTTTTTTTGTGTGTGTCACCCTGTATATATTATGGACAAGAGTGGCCTGAAAAGATTATAGGCAGACTAAGAAGGAATAGTGCCATAATGCAATGGCCGAATTTGACCCAACATCAAAGTCAACCTATGAACTTTTCAGCCCATCCTTGTACAAAACAATTTGTGTAGTATTGCTGTAAAGATTGGGAGAGGAAACGTGGATATTGTCCCTCCATCAACAAAAATTTCTATTTTTCCAATACCCTAAATTTTTTTGGATTTATTTATTTATTGGTATTTTGTGTGGTTTTTGAAATCTACTGAACATCCAGCTGAAAAACACCTTTTGTGTTGAACACAGATGATTTTGTGGATCCAAGTTATGGGGGTATTCTAAAAGTTCACAGGATAGTGACTTATATTCTGGCAGCCCATCATCATCATCATCATCATCATCAGCCTGTCATGCCACTGCTGGAAGATGGCCTCCACAACCTTCATAGTTGTGGGTTTGAACCATAATTCGTAAAAAGTAGGCTGCAAAGCCGTCAGCGTGTTTCTACGACCTGGAGAGGGATGGGCTCCGCCAGGCCAAATCAGCCCAAGTCTCGCCATGAAGGCGCTCCAACGACATCCTCGGATGTTAAGGGATAAGTGAAGTGATACTGTATGTCAGTCAGGAGGGTCGATCCTACGTCGTGGAAATCGGCGGTCGCGGGGGAGTCTTGGTCCCCATTAACCGCGGAAACTGAGGGATCCCTGTATATAAAAAAAAACAAACAAACAAAAAAAAAAACAAAAAAAAAAAACAAACAAACCACCCACATACCACAGTTTCCGAACAGAAAACTGTTCCCCATCACTAATGTTTCCCATCACTGAAAGTCCTGACCTGGAGAAATCTGTACCCTGCTGCATGATGATGTGGTGAAAAAGGGAGGTAATGACACTAAGGAAAAAAAAAAAGAAACACTTACACTGAATCTGCTCATGCACCACCAGGGCAAAGTGGTCCGTCTCCAGGATCCGAGAGAGTTTTCCAAGGTTATCAGTTAAACAAATCTGACAAAGGGAGGTTTCATGTTAGTAACTCAGGATTTAATTAAACACAGCGACGCACTGGTTACTAGCCAACAACGAATGCTGAGATAAACCTGTTTGAACTGTTTGTAGAGCACTTTGCTGACAGAATCAGATGGTTTGATCTTTCCAGCTAGCAAAGATGCTAACATGTTTCCCAGGGTGACCATTCCAAGAATGACCCTAATACACAGAGAGGGAAAACCAATTAGCCAAACCTGTACACATCCGAGCACGAGGCTGAAAAGTTTGTGCTTCCGACACCTTTCTTTCTGAAATGATCACAACAAAACATTGTGGCATGTCGTCTGTTACTGTGTTTTCAAAGGCCGCCATGTCCCTCACTGTCTATGCTGAGAGTTTCGTGTAAAAGAACACTTGCTGACTTCCGACAAGAGTAGGCTGCATAGCTGTCAGCATGTTTCTGCCCTATGACAATCTGGAAATTATCAAGGGTGTATGCTGCCCTTGCCTAGAGTCGGCTCAGATAGGCACTGGCCTTTCCATAACCCTAATCAGGATTAAGCAGTTCAGAAAATGAATGAATGAATTTTCTCAGTGACCAAAAGTAATGCAACAACTGAGGATTGTACACCTTGGTACTGTATAAATCATGTGTTTGTGCCTGGTTTATTAAAATAATTTCAATAACCATCACCATCAATGTATGTGTGTGTGTGCATACGAGTGAGAAAAACACACACCCTGCTTCATCTACAACTGGTGCTTGGTCAAATGCATTTTCCTTCAGAATCTTGATAGTTTTTTGGCAGGTCACTGTAGGCAATACGGTGAGAGGAGCAGAAAGGTTCAAATTCTGTAACTTGAGATTCCACCACCTGAGAGAGAGAGAGAGAGAGAGAGAGAGAGAGAGAGATAGATTTATGTGCAAATTCTTCAAGTGCATAAATACATGCTGTTTCTAAATAAAGAAAAAAAAACGTCCAATGGTGGGGGAGTGGGCTACACCTTCCCTTCCACCACCTTCATGGCTAAAGTGCCCTTTGGGAAGGCACCTACCCCCAACTGCTTTCCACGTGCCCCTATGTATGTGGCAACTCACTGCTCAGAGTACAGGACAGGGATCCCTCACTTTCCGCGAGAGCCCCTGACTACCGATTTCCACAAAGTAGAATTGACCTCCCGACTGATGTAATATGTACATGTATATGTGTGTATAATATCAATACAGGGATCCCTCATTTTCCGTGGTTAATTAGGACCGAGATCCCCACGCGACCATTGAAATCCGCAAAGTAGGATCAAACACAACCTCCCGACCCCGACTGGCATATACGTACATGTATATGTGTATATAATATCAATAAATACATATTCAACGCTATAAATGCTTATAATAATTAAACATTCAAAAAATAACATAAGATGTAAATAAAATGTAAATATACACACATACAGATGGTATTGCATGAGAAGAAGACGACACACATACATACGCACGCCCACAGATGTGCGTGTACACACAGACGAATCAATGTAAGTAGTTTTGATGGGAGATTTTGGCTGTTTTTTGTTGCTTTAGGGTTTTTTTTTGCATAATTGGCCTTGTTTTTGTTGTATTTTCCTTAACGTTTGCCCTATTCTACGTTAAGTTCCTTATTTTTTAATTTGATAAATATTTATTTATTTGTTTTTTAAAAACCGCGATGCACTGAAGCCGCATGAACTGAAGTGTGAAGTAGCGAGGGATCCCTATTCAACGCTATAAATGCTTATAATAACAATTAAAACATTCAAAAATAACGCATAAGATGTAAATAAAATATAAATATACACACATACAGATGGTATTGCATGAGAAGACAACGACACACATACATTCGCATGCCCATAGATGTGCATGTACACACAGACGAAACAATGTAAGTAGTTTTGATGGGAGATTTTGGCTGTTTTTGTTGCTTTCGTTTTTTTTTTTTGTTTTTTTTTTTGCATAATTGGCCTTGTTTTTGTGGCATTTTCCTTAACTTTTCCCCTATTATTCCTTAAGTTTCTTATTTTTTAATTTGATGAATATTTATTTATTTTATTTTTTTTAAACCGTGATGCACTGAAGCCGCATGAATTGAAGTGCGAAGTAGCGAGGGATCCCTATTCAACACTATAAATGCTTATAATAACAATTAAACATTCAAAAATAAATACACACACATACAGATGGTATTGCATGAGAAGACAACGACACACATACATACGCACGCCCACAGATGCGCGTGTACACACAGACGAAACAATGTAAGTAGTTTTGATGGGAGATTTTGGGTGTTTTTTGTTGCTTTCGTTTTTTGGTTTTTTTTGCATAATTGGCCTTGTTTTTGTGGCATTTTCCTTAACTTTCCCCTATTATTCCTTAAGTTCCTTATTTTTTTAATTTGATGAATATTTATTTATTTATTTTTTTAAAAACCGCGATGCACTGAAGCTGCATGAACTGAAGTGCGAAGTTGCGAGGGATCCCTATTCAACGCTATAAATGCTTATAATAACAATTAAAACATTCAAAAATAACGCATAAGATGTAAATAAAATATAAATACACACACATACAGATGGTATTGCATGAGAAGAAGACGACACACATACATACGCACGCCCACAGATGTGCATGTACACACGGACGAAACAATGTAAGTAGTTTTGATGGGAGATTTTGGGTGTTTTTTGTTGCTTTCGTTTTTTTTTTGGGTTTTTTGCATAATTGGCCTTGTTTTTGTGGCATTTTCCTTAACTTTTCCCCTATTATTCCTTAAGTTTCTTATTTTTTAATTTGATGAATATTTATTTATTTTTTAAACCGCGATGCACTGAAGCCACATGAATTGAAGTGCGAAGTAGCGAGGGATCCCTATTCAACACTATAAATGCTTATAATAATTAAACATTCAAAAATAACGCATACGATGTAAATAAAATATAAATACACACATATACAGACACGGTGCACACACACTCATAAAAATGTAAGTAGTTTTCTTGAGTTTTTTTTGTTTGTTTGGGTTTTTTCATAATTGGCCTTGTTTTGCAGAATTTTCCTTAACTTTCATCCTATTTTTCCTTAATTTCCTTATATTTTAAATTTTTCGATGAATATTTTTGAAAAACCCACGATGCACTGAATCTGTAGAAACTGAAGCATGAAGTCGCGAGGGATCACTGTATAGCAAAATCACAAATCAAAAACTGGCTGAACTGCAGTTGAGTGACCGGGGTTGTACATCATCTTCCTGTCCACAGAAGGAGCGTTTACTCGCTACTGCTCAATTCAGGCGTCACTATGGCCCTCTGGATCACTTAACACCGTATATCAGCAATTAATTTTTCTGTAATGGGCTTGCACATGGCTCACCAACATTTTTTCATGGAGAAGTCTTGTCCAAACAAACTTGACCACGCACTCCGAGGCCTTCATCCCTCTCAGTGCTACCTGTTGAGTCACGTTTACAGTTGTAGTGTATAAGGTTTCTTGGATAAGCTGTTGAAACTTTTCAGCATCTGAGTGCAAAAAGACAGAATCATGTCCCCATCCCTGTGTCAGACCTCCTTGAGGCTTCTCTGTAGCCCTTTGACAGCACCTCTTGGAGCTCAGTGGTGAATTTTTATGGTAGGTGAAGGGCCTGTAAGCCATTGACATCTTTACGAAGATCAGATTCTGATCTGGGACAGTGTTGTAGATCCAGTTCTGTGCAAAGAGGTCTGTATACTTCCTGGGTTTAGCAGTCTTGAAGTGATCCATGGGTTATATATACGAAGATCTACTTCTCTGGCTGACAGAAACTCCTGTGGACAGTGAGCACCTGCCGTAATGTTCTGAACGCAAACTGGTAGAAGTTGGGAAGGCTTCCATACTCCAAAGTAATTTTCTGTTCTGCTGTCAACTCCAGATGAGTGCTCACCCCATCACTCCCACTACTCCACTAACCGAGCCTTTCTCAGGTTACTTTTGGACTATAACTGTGCCATCCCTGGCCCCTTTGCCCTTAACGTCCTGAGCTTTATGAGGGCATGAAAACTTTATATGACTGACATCACTGCATTTAAATAAACTTGAGGAACATGAACACCTGTCTCCAGAAAACGGAGCATGTTTCAGGGCCTTCTTCATGCAGCCCAGTGGCATTGTTCTGATGGTACTTGCAATCACCGCAAACAGCACATCCTCTACACTCAACCATTTTTCTGAGACACTAATTCCATGGCAGAGTGTAGAAATCAATTCTAGGAAGATCATGCGGATTCAAAGAAAGGTCCTTGCCGTGCCCGGGACTGAACCTCAGGACCATCTTGATGCGGGATCGATGCGCTAACCACCACACCAGCCATTAAAACAACTCGGTTCTTGAACTACGTATCCTAAAAAATTATTCAATAACTTTCTTATACAGTAGCACCTCATTCTGAAGAATTTTTATAACACTCCGAGTACTTACTTTCTGAGTGACACACAAAGAGAAGTGCTTTTTTTTCTTTAATAATTCCAGTTATGTGAGATACCATAAAGCATGCAGTCCTTACCAGGGTTTTCTAACTATGAAGTCTTCTGCAGTGAGGAAGCCCTTTTGGAACATCCAGTTGTCATTTAGAAACTTGGACCTAAAATAAATAAATAAATAAATAAAATAAAAAAGGCACACATTTAGTGTATAATTCATTAATAAAAGTAAATAAAAACTCTCTTTTTACTTATACTGTTAACACCTATCTTTAACAGGCTTGTTATATGATATACAGGGATCCCTCGCTACTTCGTGCTTCAATTCATACGGCTTCCGTGCATCACGTCTTTTTTTTTTTTTTAAATATTCATCGAATTAAAAAAAATAAGGAAATTAAGGAAGAATAGGTGAAAAGTTAAGGAAAATGTCACAAAAACAATGCCAATTATGCATAAAAAACCCCAAACAAACACAAAACAGCCCAAAACCTCCCATCAAAACTAGTTACATTTTTGTGAGGTGCGCATCTGAGTGCATGCACGCGCATCTGCGTGTGTGCGCGCGTCTGTAGATGTGTGTGTATTTATGTTGTATTTACATCTTGTGCATTATTTTTTAATGTTTAATTGTTATTATAAACATTTTTAGCATTGAATATGTATTTATTGATATTATATACACATATACATGTACGTATACATCAGTAGGGGGTTGGGGGTTGATCCTACTCCGCAGAATTCGGTGGTCGCAGGGGGATCTCAGTCCCAATTAACCGCGGAAAGTGAGGGATCCCCATAATCCATTTTGGATTATTTGCATGGAGACTACTTCTCAGAGGTGCTGTCTCAAGTCATATAATTACTGCTCAAGGGGGGCATAATCCTTAGTCCCATCCTGAACATCATCAAAGTGGTGCCCATCTCAGCTGACTCTCTGTGAGGGTAGAGTACACCCCGGACAGCTCATCAGGCCATCACAGGACAGAAACACACATGAAGGCTTCTTCTTCTTCTTTCCATTTCGGCTTTTCCCTTCAGGAGTTGCCACAGCGAATCATCTGCCTCTATCTCACCCTATCCTCTGCAGTTTCTTCTCTTACACCAACTACCTTCATGTCCTCCTTCATCACATCCATAAATCTTCTCTTTGGTCTTCCTCTGGGCCTTCTGCCTGGTAGTTCTAACCTCAGCATTCTCCTAAAAATATACTCACTATCCCTCCTCTGTACATGTCCAAACCGTCTCAATCTAGCCTCTCTGACTTTGTCTCCAAAAGCTTTTAAATGTGCTGTCCCTCTGATGTACTCATTCCTGATCTTATCCATCCTCATTACTCCCAGAGAGAACCTCAACATTTTCATCTCTGCTACCTCCAGCTCTGCCTCCTGTCTTTTCCCCAGGGCCACTGTTTCTAAACCATACAACATCACTGGCCTCAACACCGTCTTGGACACTTTTCCTTTCAATCTTGCCGATACCCTCCTATCACACCGAACACTTTTCTCCAACCATTCCAACCTGCCTGCACACGCTTCTTCACCTCTTTTCCACACTCTCCATTGCTCTGGATTGTTGAGCCTAAGTACTTAAAATCCTCCAACTTCTTTATCTCTGCTCCCTGTAACCTCACCGTTCCTCTTGGGTCCTTGTCGTTCACACACATGTATTCTGTCTTACTGAGGCTAACCTTCATTCCTCTCCTTTCCAGGGCATACCTCCACCTCTCTAGATTTTCCTGCACTTGTTCTCTGCTCTCACTACAGATCACAATGTCATCTGCAAACATCATAGTCCATGGGAAATCTTGTCTCACCTTGTCTGTCAGCCTGTCCATCACCATAGCAAACAAGAAGGGGCTCAGAGCTGACCCTTGATACAGTCCCACCTCCAGCTTGAAGTCTTCGGTCATGCCGACAGCACACCTCATCACTGTCTTACATCTCTCATACATGTCCTGTATTACTCTAACATACTTCTCTGCCACTCCAGACTTCCTCATGCAAAACCACAGTTCCTCTCTCGGCACCCTGTCATACGCTTTCTCCAGATCCACAAAGGCACAATGCAGCTCCCTCTTACTTTCTCTGCCCTTAGTCTAGCTTCCACTATTCTTTCCCATAACTTCATCGTATGGCTCATCAACTTTATCCCGCTGTAGTTGCCACAACTCTGCACATCTCCCTTGTTCTTAAAAATGGGCACCAGCACACTTCTACTCCAATCCTCCGGCATCCTCTCACTCTCTAAGACCTTGTTGAATGTTCTTGTCAGAAAATCTACTGATACTTCTCCGAGACACTTCCATACCTCCACTGGTATGTCATCAGGACCAACTGCCTTTCCACTCTTCATCCTCTTCAATGCCCTCCTCAATTCACCCTGACTAATCTTTGCTACTTCCTGGTCCTCAACAGTCCCCTCTTCTACTCCTTTTTCTCTCTCATTTTCCTCATTCATCAGCTCTTCAAAGTACTCTTTCCATCTTCCCAGCACACTTCTGTCGTCAGTCAATACATTTCCCACTCTGTCCTTAATCACTCTAACTTGCTGCACGTCCTTCCCATCTCTATTTCTCTGCTGGGCCAACCTGTATAAATCATTTTCCCCCGCCTTACTGTCCAACCTACCATACAAGTAAACATACACCCTTTGTTTGGCCTTTGACACCACTACCTTCGCCTTACGCTGTGTCTCCCTGTACTCCTGTTTACTCTCTTCGGTTCTCTCAATGTCCCACTTCTTCTTGGCTAACCTCTTCCTTTGTACACACTCCTGCACTTCCACATTCCACCACCAAGTCTCCTTGTCTACTTTCCTTCCAGAGGACACACCAAATACTCTCCTACCTGTCTCCCTGATCACATTAGTTATTGTTGTCCAGTCATCTGGAAGCACTTCCTGACCACCCAAAGCCTGTTTCAACTCCTCCTTGAAGACAACACGACACTCTTCCCTTTTCAGCTTCCACCACTTTGTCTTCTGCTCTGCCTTTGCCTTCTTCACCTTTCTCACCATCAGCGTCATCCTGCACACCACCATCCTATGCATGAATTAGTATACTACATGAAGGCTATTCTTGACAAATATCAGCAATGATTCTTTTACAGCCTCTCACCACAGACACTGGTGACCCATTTAGCTGCACTGGGCGGACAGCAGTCAGTAACAACCCATTGATAGTGGGGGTTCAAGAGTGTTGGCTAAATCGAAAACCAGAGATTGCCATACAAATATATAGCTGCAGATATTAAACAAAACCTGTCCTAAGAAAAATCTCTGATGGTCTTCATTACATATTAGCACTTTATTAAAAATCGGGTTCATTAGATTTTTAATAATCTGTTTTCTGGATACTGTTTCAAGATCAAGAGTTTACCTTGAACACCCTTCTGCCTATTTACGTTTAATCTCCCTTAAATAATCCTCCATTACTCCTAATTTTATCAGCAATAAGTTGTCCGGGACAACAAGCAATTTATCTGCTTACATGTAGTTGCGGATGGAATCAGGAAGAAGAACAACACAGCGCTGTCCTTCCTTCAGCTCTTTCGCCATCTTCACTGCTGCCGCCATGGCTGTGCCTGAACTGCCACCTAAAGATATCAGAAAAAAGTTAAGGTTTTTTTGCTGGTGTCGATTTGCTGCTGGTTGTTTTTCTGAGAATATTTTACTGTGTACCTTACCACAAAGCAGGCCCTCATCTCTTATAAGCATGCGAGCCATAGTGAAGGACTCTTCATCATTGGACTTGTACCATTTGTCCACCACCTTACAAAAACACAAACACAGGGTTACAAATCAATAGTAGGCGGTAGCACTGGGCTCAGACCATTTAAAGATGAACCTTTTTAAGCATATTGCACTCCTCTCTTCATGTTGTTAGTGCTTTCAGGCGACTCTGACCCGGTGACTATTCTTAGCAGATTATTTCTTTATTTGCTCCTCTTGTCAAAAGTCAGCAATGATTTTTTTCATGAACCTCACACCATAGACAGTGAGAGACATGGCCGGCCTTTGATAACCCAGTTAGCTGCATTGGGGGTGACATCCCGTTGATAGTGGAGCTTGAACCCCCAACCTCAGGATCAGTGATCCAGCACCTTTACCACCAGGCCACCACTGCCCACAATACAGTTTCTTTATTGTCTTTTGTGCACTTCCTTTTATAATCACTGCTAAACAAAGAACTCCTAAATTAATTTACTTTGTTTATGCAACAGTGACAATAAAGATCTCTTTATCTTATCTTTATCTTCTGCATTCAACTGCCAATTTACAGTACAGGGATCCCTCACTACTTTGCGCCTCAATTAATGCGGCTTCAATGCATCGCGGTCTTGAAAATATATATATATTCATCGAATTAAAAAATAAGGAAATTAAGGAAGAGGAGGGGGGGAAAGTTATGGAAAATGTCACAAAAACAAGGCCAATTATGCAAAAAAAAAAAAAAAAAAAAAAAAAACAAACACTAAACAAAAACCAACCCAAAATCTTACATCAAAACTGGATACATTGTTGCATCCGTGTGTGCACGCGCATCTGCACGCATGCGTGCGAATGTATGCATGTCGTCTCATGCAATACCATCTGTATGTGTGTGCACAGACACTCCCCAGCTTACTATTGAGTTAGGTTCAGGACGGCCATTCTTACATGAATTTGTTTGTAAGTCGTTACAGGGCATTCTTTAAGTTTAAATCTTGTATAAGCAACCTATAAGAGTTTGTACTGTATATGATCTCTCTCTCTCTCTCTCTCTATATATATATATATATATATATATATATATATATATATCTCATAACCATCTGTACATATCATTATATCCTGTGTTTAAACTCCTGGTTCCTCTCAAGCACAGCACAGTGGATCTGATCAGATTTACAGAGAGTTTCACTCTTATGCAGTTCATTATAATACTGGAGTCAATCTGTTTCTTCATTGAAACTTTTGGCAGGTGTTCAGAAATGTATCAGTTCTGCTTCTCTTCCCAGACTTCTGGTGTAAAGCAAGTGTCAGCCACGCCCCTCTGCAGGAGCCTAGTATTAAGTGTACCTCAGGATAATGTTTAATCAGATTTCATACTTATATTTATGATCTATCTTACTATAGATTTTATTCCATTTCTATTTCTACTTGTTCTTCAATTTCATTGTACTTTCACAGGATGATTGCAAAATGAATGTTGGGGAAAGTTGGGGAGCCTCTGTATTTATATTTTATTTGCATCTTCTGTTATTTTTTAATGTTTAATTGTTATTATAAGCATGAATAGCATTGAATATGTATTTATTGATATTATATACATGTACGTACATCAGTCGAAGGGGTGGGGGGATGGAGGAAAGCCCACGGAAGCATGGGAAGAATGATAGCAGACGTGCTAACCACTGTGACACCATGCCGCCTGGCTAAGTTCCAAATTCTCACCAAAAGACAACTTTAAATGACCAAAGTGCAACTGAAAATATAGCGGTACCTCACCTTACGAAAAACCCAACAAACAAAAAATCCAAGTTACAAAACACATTTACCGTATCTGGATACAAAAAAAATTCACATTATGAAACGTGACATCTCAAAAATTCAAACAATGCGTGCTCGGCTTCGCAGCCGCCCAAATCCCCGGAAAAGTAAATACACTTGGAGCATCCTGTATTTTGTTTTGAAATTGGTGCAGTACAGTTGTTCTCCCATTGGCTATCTTCCAACACCCCGCCCAGCTGGCCTCCCTTTGGCTAGGAGGGAGCTGCATCTCGATGATGCTTTTCGTGTGCCTTCAACTCATTATTCATCACGGAGTTCTAACATGCGTAAAGGACAGAGTTACTGTTCTTTCATGAGTTTTTCCAAGTGTGCTCATTGCAACTCTATTTTTCGTCATTCATCATGGGCCCCAAGAAAGTGATTCCCGGTGTGAGCAAAAAGAAGAAGCGGGCTCGTGGCATGCGGTTGAGTGATATCACATGGCCGAAACCCGTCTACCATCGGTACGATATTGAAGCAGAAGGAGGCCTTAAAAGGTATACTTTTATAATTTTTAAAGGGTGTAGCGGGTAGTATTGGGGCCTTGGAACGAATCAGGCCTTTTACATGTAAAATGCGACTCCATTTCCGAAAAAATCAGGTTACAAATCCACTTCTGGAACAGATTAATTTCGTAAGGTGAGGTACCACTGTAAATAGATACTAGTTTAATATGCTACATAGCCCGTTCTTACAAAATTACGACAAAACTGTATCCCAAGATTGTTAAATACAGGCAAAATAAAAAACAAAAATTAAACAAACACAGACCTAGAGAGTGGTTTGTATTTCTTTTATTTTATTTTTGCACAAAATCATCCTCTTACTGGTCCAATTTGTTGTTTTCTTATTCTCTCTCTCTCTCTCTCTCTCTCTTGTGAGATTTCAAACATACTCGTACTTACTTGCATCCGGGAGTTAACACCATGTCCAATTTGTATAGTAGGCTTATTCGCCTTCTGGGGTTTTATCCAATATTTTTTCCCGAACAAGTAGAGGTCTTTTTAAAAATGTCTGTTTGCCAGTGAGTGCTCGTGTGTGTATTTATACTAGGAATTCACTCACAGATCTGTCGAGCACAGTAGGAACGAAGTCATATCCAATGCCCTCCACCTCGTACTGCGTCCTATCGGTCTGGTTTAACTCCTCTGGTTCAGCCAGAATGGATCCCTCTGGGTCCACAGCAATAATCTGACAAGAGATTATTTAAAAACGTACATGTATCAATACTTTAGTTTCTAATCTGTTAAAATCAGTTCATGGTTTGGGAAGTTGTATATAACCATGTGCTTCCTAGCTTTATGCTTGTATCAGTCGCGAGCATATACAATAAAATACTATACAGTATGTACACTCACTATCCGAGTTACGACCTAGATCAATTGCGACCAACCAGTCGTAAATCGGATTGGTCGTAAGTCGGATATTTAATACAACGAAACCGAAACCACCCAGCCCTCACTATGAATTCATGTGAAGCGTATTTGCACTGCTCGCAACATCACTTTCACATTTCTTTGCCTATTATCTTCCAACCACATGTATAGCAACTTTCCATCTCTGGAATCGGTCCTTCACACTGTTTTGTGATGATAGTTGACTGAATTGGAGCTGCTGCTTTCACTGCTTCCTTAATACGGTCCTTTGTCCTTCAAAATTGTCGACACCGTGGAGCGGGAAAGCTGGAGATTTCACTTTCGTCTCCAACGACAGTGCCTTCCTTGCTTTCTTGGTAGAATTGCCATCTGATGAATCGGACTTCCTCTTGGTGGCCATGGTAACGGCGTACAGTAAATGAATGGAAAATTGTACAGTAAATGAGTTGTTACTGCGATGGCATCTCGTCACTGAGTGTCATGGTAGAATGCTGTGAGTGTGAGATGCTGGGATGCTGCGCTGCCAGAGCTCTCTTACATGCTACGCTGCCAGATATATACAGTAAACTCATCATTGGCGTCTGCTAGACGTGGTCGTAACTCGCGTACGTCGTAACTCGGATAGTGACTGATGTGTATGTATATATATATATATATATATATATATATATATATATATATATATATATATATATATATATATATATATATATATATATATATATATATATATCACACAGAGAGAAAGAACAAAAATATAAGCGATACCCAACACTGATAAATAATGTATATCCTTATAATTTAAACATTTAAAAACTGTAAAAAGTGCTAGTTTCATCAATAAATGTAGTGTATACCAGCTACGCACAGCGAGCGTTTATGAGATTATTGACCGAGGTTTGTAAAATATTGAACTATTTCTTGCCATGAGCTGTGCAGAAGTCATAGTTATTCCTGGAGGTTGATTGGTTCCGGTGCCAAACTGCTGAATCGGACTTCTAAAGGGTTTTTTTATGGGGCGCAAGATTTGAGGAGGTCTTTTATTATTTTATTGTCTCCAACATGCAATATCAATCAGTTCAAGGTAGTGTTTCACTGGACACACCTGTCTAACAGATGAATTATCGTTTGATGGACTTTACACATTATTTATCAGAAGTAAAATCAGTTTCTTGTTTTCAAAACAGACAATATACAGTACTATATTTACATATGTATTAAAAATAACAGTAAATATTAACATTTCCGTTGGAAGTCTTTCCATTTTCCAATTTCTTTACATTTGTTACTGGTGGTAATTTGCTAATATTTTCCAAGGAACCAAACATTTTATGGTGTGCTGTAAATAAGTAATAAATAGCTAATAAATAAGTATATGATGTAACCTGATGCATTTTAACAGTTACTGTTGTGCAATGTTTATAGAACACTTTATTTCATGTCATTATTTACAGTACAAATGCTATAACCATAAAGATTTTCGCAGTGCTGCAGCTTAAAATTAAATATAACAATCACCCCCAAATAAAATCAACATATTTTACAGCACTGCTAAAATCTTGGCACAAAGTGTTAGCATTCACCTTAATGTTGGGGCATTTCTCTTTCAGCTTGCGGGCTACCCCAGTGATGGTGCCCCCAGTGCCAGCCCCTGCTACCAGCATGTCCACTTTACCTGTGCACAGAAATCATAAACGCATATTTAATACAAAATATTTGGCATTTAATTCAACAAAGCTGTGATGACTGCATAAGCAGTCAAGAGGAAATGTCTTGGTGTATTGCAAAGCAAGGAGTTCTTTCAAAAGTGCACTGGCTTAGAAGAAGAGCAATACTAACCATCACATTGCTCAAGGATTTCCTCAGCTGTGGTGTCATAGTGAGCCAGGGGGTTACTGGGGTTACGATACTGGTCCAGGATGTGAGAATTGGGGATTTCGTTCTTCAAGCGCCAAGCTACGCCCACATGGGACTCTGGGGAATCAAAACGGGCGCTGGTAGGTGTACGGACAATCTCTGCACCCAGCGCTCTCAGCACGTCCACCTAAACACAAAACATTTTTAATTCTATTATATACAGACAGTCATCGACTTATGACCGCTTTTGGTTCTGGCAGACCTGTCACATAAACACTTCAGCGTGTGAGTGCAATAAAATCAGACCCGCCCACACACAAAGAATTGGCTCTCCACTTCACGGCACGGTGACGTATGAGATGAATAGATTTGCTCTGAGCTCTGAGCAGTTTGAAAGTGAAGCTGCATCAGCTCCAGCAACACTCGCACTGCACTGCCATGAATCATGCTTCATGACTTTTGCAGTCGTAAAGTCGATCAGACGTAACTCGCATAGGTCGTAAGTCGACGACTCACTGTATTTATTTCGGCTTTTTCCCTTTCTTAGGGGTCGCCACAGCGAATCATCTGATTCGCACGTTTGATTTGGCATAGGTTTTTACGTCAGATGCCCTTCCTGTCACAACCCTTGAGCAAGGGACAGAAACACGCTGACAACTTTGCAGCCTACTCTTTACAAAAGTCAGCAATGGTTCTTTTACATGCATCTCACCATAGACAGTGAAAGACATGGCCTGCCTTTGATAACCCAGTTAGCTGCACTGGGGCGACAGTGACAACCTTGAGGGGACTCTAACTCCCAACCTTAGGATCAGCGATCCTGCGCCCTACTCCTTGACCACGAGACTAGACTACTAGACCACCACTGCCCGACTCACTGACTGTGTGTATATATATATATATATATATATATACATACACACACACGCACACACATACACCACATATATACAGTCGGCCCCCAACTTACGAAGACCCCCGTGTACGAAATCCCCGGGTTACGAAAAACATTTTCCTAAGTTTCCGTCCCCGAGATACGAAACAACTTCCTCTTATGAAAAGAAATTTGAAATTCAAACGTGCCAATCAAAATTTCACACGACGGGTGAGTTGCTCTCTCATTGGCTGTCTCTCAACATTCCGCCCCGCTGGCCTCTCAGATAGAGACAAAAGGTAGCTTAATTCTTTCATTTTTAGTTTCGGTTTTTAAGTTGTTTAATTCAGTAAATGTTTAATAAATGTGGGTGCATTTGAGCTCATCTGGAATTCCGATCACTCAAGGAATCAAATTAACGTGTAGTTTATTAAGCAGGGAATGCGCTTTGAATTCATGTCTTGTGGGCGTGGGCCGCAGCGCACGCACGCGCGCGCGAGAGCGAGAGAGAGAGACAGAGAAGGAATAACGCTTTAGTTTTTAGTTTAGTTTTTTTAGTTGTTTTAATTCAGTAAATGTTTAATAAATGTGGGCGCATTTGAGCTCATCTGGAATTCCGATGTCTCAAGGAAACAAATTAAAGTTGAGTTTGTCAAGCAGGGAATGCGTGAACATATCTTGTGGGCGTAGCCCGCAGTGCGCGCGCGCAAGAGAGAGAGAGAGAGAGAGAGAGGTGTGTGTGTGTTAATAAAAAATGTTTAATAATGGTTTCATGAATAAATATGTTAATAAAATGGTTTAATATGTTAATAAAATGTTTAAATAATTTACTTTTAACACATATTTCATACAAAATTGGTGTACTTTTATCATTTTTAAAGGGTTTATACAGTCCAAAGACTGGAGCCTTGGAACGAATTAGGTGTTTAACATGTAAAATGCGACCCCTACTTACAAAATCCCCACAATGCGAAAAGGGCTCTGGAACGGATTAATTTCGTAAGTTGGGGGCCGACTATATATATATATATATATATATATATATATATATATATATATATTTTTTTTTTTTTTTTAATCGCATCCAAGGGTAATTCCATCAAATAATTAGAAAAAACTAAGATTTTAGTTTACATTAATTCATTCTGTGAACCCGCTTAATCCCAATTAGGGTCACGGGGAGGCTGGCGCCCACCTTTGCAAACTCTTTGCAAGAACAGGAAAGTACATCCTATACAGCTCGCCAGGCCATCACAGGGCAGAAAAACGCTGATGGCTGTGCAGCCTACTCTTGATGAAAGTCAGCGATGGTATTTGAGTTTACATTTTATTTGATAGAGATGAGGCTGAATTAAGATTCATGATTTTTCAAGAAGTAGCATGTATTTCCTTCCTAGTATAAATAGCTTCAGGTCAAAATGAGATTAAATGAGAGACATTTTTCTGTCAAAAATGCATAACAAGTCCTGCTTGATCAAGTCAGTGCTGCTCTTAAATGAACCCACATTTACCAATTTCAAGAGATTTATTTTTAAAAGCCTTGGGACAAGTAATAAACACACAAAAGATTAGACAAGAGGGAAAAAAAAGTTCTATGTGATAAAAGCAGTTCAATGTTTTTTCTCTTTCAAAAAACCAACACAAGCTACATGGAGCAGCCCATAAAGAACTTCATATCAATTATTACAGATTTATCGCTGGTTGTACCTTTTCCATACTCATTTTTTCAGGCATGACGATGATGCAGCGATAGCCCTTCACAGCAGCAGCCAGTGCCAGGCCAATACCTGACGGACACAGGATGCATGAGTCATTCATTTACTTATTCTTTACCATCAGCACTTATCTTATCAGGCTCACAGGCTAAACTGGAGCCAATCCCAGGTCTTCAAGTGAAATCCTGAATACACCGTCAACAGGTCTCTAGTTCATTGCAGGGTGGCGGAGGAGTCAAACTACCAGATTACAGTGATCCCTCGCGACTTCATGCTTTAGTTTCTGTGGCTTCAGTGCATTTTCCCAAAATATTAATCGAAAGATAAAAAAAATAAGGAAATTAAGGGAACATAGGGGGAAAAGTTAAGGGAAATGTGCAAAACAAGGCCAATTATGCAAAAAAAAAAAAAAAAAAAAAATCCCCCAGTTTAAATTTACTTAAATTTTTATGAGGTGCGCATCTGAGTGCGTGTGCACGCATCTGTATGTGTGTGGATTTGTATTTTATTTACATCTTATGCATTATTTTTAATTATGCATTATGTTTAATTGTTATTATAAGCATTTATAGCATTGAATATGTATTTATTGATATTATATACACATATACATGTATGTCAGTCGGGGTCGGGGGGTCGATCCTACTTCGCAGAAATCGGCGGTCGCGGGGCCCCCCGCGGTCTCAGTCCGCATTAACCGTGGAAAGTGAGGGATCCCTGTATATGCTTTGCATCACACACACACACACACACACACACACACACATTACCAGTGTTTCCAGAGGTAGGCTCTATGATGGTATCTCCAGGTTTGAGGATGCCTTTTTTCTCTGCATCCTCGACCATACGCAGACTGATACGGTCTTTCACACTGCCACCAGCATTGAAGTACTCACACTTTGCCACTATAAACAAACACACCATCTAAAAATACTGCACTAATCAAACTGTTCCATTTCACAGCAGGTAGCCTTGATATCCTACTCACATAGTTCACACTTGAGTCCATAGGTTTTGCTGATCTTGTTGATGCGTACCATCGGTGTGTTTCCAATTTTTGTGAGGATGTTGGGCAAGATTTTTGGAATGTCTTTCCTTTAAATCGTGAAATACATATACACACATGCACACATATAAACACAGTGTTCAGTGTGAGTATACTACAAGAAATTCAAATAGTAGGGACCTCACTGGTATCATACAAGGTCAAGCAAGAGCAATGACATACTCTACGATCTACAGCTTACAAAGAAATTTACTTTTCAAACCAGATAACAACAACAACAGCCGGCCATGACCGATATGGTGATCTGAGCTGGTGCCACGTACATTGCAGCCAGTTCTACCACTAATCACTATTTTCAGTCCTGATATTACATTACAATAATAATAATAATAATACAGTCGGCCCCCTACTTACAAAGCCCCCTGGGTACGAAATCCCTAGGTTACGAAGAACATTTTCCTAAGTTTACGTCCCCGGGAAACGAAAACAACCGCCTTTTACGAAAAGAAATTCAAATGCACCAATCAAAATTTTACACGATGTACGAGTTGCTCTCTCATTGGCTGTCTCCCAACATCCCGCCCCGCTGGCCTCCCAATGGCTAGGAGGGATGACGCAGAACCAGAAGGAGACCTTAAAGCGGAAACACAGTGAGCACCTCTGATCTTTCAAACAGGTACTGTAATTCCGCTTTAAACAAAACATCCCATCCATATGTATGTGTGTGTGTGTGTGTGTGTGTGTGTGTGTGCATGTGTGTGTGAGAGAGAGAGAGTGTGTGTGTGTGTGCGTGCATGTGTGTGTGAGAGCGAGAGAGAGAGGGGGCGAGAAGGAAGCTTAACTCTTTAGTTTAGTTGTTTTAAGTTGTTTAATTCAGTAAATGTTTAATAAATGTGGGCGCATTTGAGCTCATCTGGAATTCCGATCCCTCAAGGAATCAAGTTAAAGTTGAGTTTGGACCTCCGATCTGTCAAGCAGGGAATGCACTTTGAATTTCACGTCTTGTGGGTGTGGCCCACAACACTAGAATAAACATGTGTATTGTATACATTGTAATGCATCTGTGTGTGTGTGTGTATGTGTGTGTGTGAGAGAGGGGTGTGTGTGTGTGTGTGTGTGTGTTAATAAAAAATGTTTAATAATGGTTTAATTAATAAATATGTTAATAAAATAGTTTAATATGTTCATAAAATGTTTAAAGCTCAGGCTCAGTCTCACCCAAAATCCTCACTACTGTTTGAAACATGCCCAGTACGCCTCTGTTCATGTGCCGCCCCCTTGTGGGTTACATTTTAGCGCTCAAATAACCGAGATAGAACTGAGAGAATCCGGTCAATTTTCAAAATAAAAGACTTTTTCAAAATTAAACATCGTTCAGACTCAGACCATAAATAAAACGGAAATAATTAATTACTTCTTCTGCGGACCTGTACCAATTGAGCCACGGACTGATACTGGTCCGTAGACCGGTGATTGGGGACCACTGACCTAACCCACATTATAGTCTATAACATTCTAAACACAAAAAGCAAAAGTAATTACACCTAGCATTCATACACAAGACAACCCAGCAACTGGAGTCACATAAGGCAGTGTGCTATTAATGCCAGTCCCAAGCCTGGGTAAATGGGGAGGGCTGCATCAGGAATAGCAACCATGGTGGCCAAATCAAACACATGAGTTTAATCTTTTAACAAAGAGCCGCTATGATGAATACAAAAGGGAACGGCCGAAAGAAGAAGAAAAAGATTCACATATGTCATGTTGACTGCGCACTTCTTACACACGATGGATGCTGCTGGCTTTCTATTCATACAACACAAATCCATCATGAAAATGCAATTGCTTGAAACTATTTATGACAAAATTGGATAAAAAAAAAAGGGAAAATATTTTCATTTAATCTTAAGCAGGATTAGCGGTGGCTAATTAGACTAGAAATAAAAATGCATACCATGCCTTGTTTCTTGAAACAGACAATGTTTTATGCAGCACACTTAAAATGAACGTATGCACGGTGCACCGTGATGATGCATGAAACTAGAAACTTTCACCATTTGCCTGTACTGTGTATATATGGTGGGACCGGTTGAAACATGCAAGAGCACAAGTTGTTTTTTCAATCTAAATAACATTGAAACTCAAGAAGGGTTTGCTCCATCTGGTTTAACAGGTCTGGCTCACACACACACACACACACACACACACACACACACACACACACACTGTGGAGTTACACTCAAAACTCAAATACATTATAGATTAACTGAGTGGTAAACTAAAATTTCCTGGACTTTCAACACTGCAACACAATTTATGTATTCTTTGTTAGTGTTCTTTTTAACCCTTCCCTACCCCACATACTTACTTCCATTTCATGCATCATTCTTCAACACTTATCAACTGGGGTCCTATCAACTTCCTTACAACCCCCTCAACTATCATCTACTGAAGTGAGGTCGAGATTGAAATGTTCCTCACCTGAGTGTATATGTGTGTGGGGAATCCACGTGTGATGCTCCAAGACTCCATGTGCACTTGCTTGGAAGATCAGGACGGATCCATCTCTCAATGCTGTCACCATTCTCACTACTTTCATTCCCATTTGTCAGTACGCGTCCTTCGCTAATGGTAACATTGCTACTGGTCTTTTTGCCAGCAAAGGGGCAGGCGGATTTGGAGACATCATCCTCTGTAGTGGAAGGCACTGAAGGCATGATTCACTGCAGAGGGTGAGAGGGGGTGGTTAGTTTCACTGGATCTACACACCGAAAGAAACTACAATAACCCAAACTTACTTTTGTTATACAAGTTTAAAGCCAGCCGCTCATGACCAATTGGGGCCGGTGGTGTAATGGTTAGTGCGCTGGGCTCAGAATGGAGAGGTCACAAGTTTGGGGAGACTCCCACCATGCTCTTGGCAAGGCCTCAAATTAAAAAAAAAAAAAAGGTGTGTCTACCTGCCGTACCCCATAGTATACTGGGATAGTTGTTTCATGCAATGGAAACCAAGATGAGCAGTAAGATCCGGTGTAAAAGGCCAACAGACTAACCTCACGACTAATTATTTGACTCATTCTCATTTCAGACATATTGCATCATTACATTGTTGTAAAATAATATCAAATGTATCAAATAATATCAACATCAATTTCAAATAAGTCACTTATTTATACCGAGTCATTTTACATGAAGCTTAAAACAGCCAATCAATGCTGACAATATGTGAGGCGCTCAAAACTGAAAGTAGTGTACTTGCGAAAGTAGTGTACTTGCTGTGGGTTATACGGACTTCCGGTCTTTCGAGTGAGCAAGGGCGCCGTTGAACTCGTTTACAACACAGCCTGCACTGATGTGAATCACCAGCAGAGCGGAGAGTTCTTTCTTTTATGGATTTGGGTTTTCTTTCATTTTACAACTCTCTTTGCTTAACTGAGTATGCATGGTAGATTGCACCGATTCAAGCAGATAGTTAATTCATCTCTGTGTATGAGACTTGCACCCATGCTAGTAGTCTTACGCTTCTGACAAATCATATTTGCTTAGGATTACAAAAGTCCGCAAAACAGGGGAAACACAAAGATCACAGAGACGACGTCTTAACACAAAGGTAACACGCTATATCACTGAGATAAAATGATTATATATATATATATATATATATATATATATATATATATATATAAATAACTGAACTGAGAAGAAGGAGGAGCACGTTCATTCTGTTTGTAAACAATGGACACAGCGTCATTACGTCATTGGACTACATGGGTATGTCTAAACTCAAAATTTGACTTTTTTTTTTGGAAAAAAAAATGTAAAACGGATGAAAGCAAGTCGGTGAGCGTCTGTACATGTTTGGAAATCATGGATGATTTAACTCATATCCCCTTCACTGAAATGATTTACTATAATTTGCATTCCACTTTCACCCCAGTTTTATATTACAGTAGGTTTGTGCAACCACGTTCATAATGGGATCACTGGTTATGTTTACAGAAAACATCTCTTCGCAGAAAGATTAACTACAGGAATAACTAACAAATTGCTCACATTTTGGTGGAATTCTGCTGGTTATTTAATTGGATCCAACTAGGAATGTTTAGGCATTGTGAATTTTCACATTACAATCCTATTCCAAATCCACAGAGGGAGAATAATCAGTGAAAGGTGAAATGTTTTAATCCTTGCTTGGGCTTGAATATACAGAATGGAAACTAGCTGAATGGAAATGAGCTGGATTTAACGCACTGGTACAGCTGAGCAAACTTGACTCCTGTTGTCCAGCTCCGAGAAAACAAACACAAGCTCTCATCTCACCTGACTGCCTTAACATAAAGTGACCAGAAGGCAAGGTCAGCATATCTGAGTCTCTGGCAACCGAAACGTTTACTTTCCAAATTAAAAACTGTGTAATGTCGGTTTCACTTAAGCCTCTACAATTATATGGTATACGTACATGGTTGCCACTGTATGGTCAGAAAACAATGTGATCACATGGACACAAATTATAAGTAATGTGGTGCAGTGAGCCACAAACAGCAGCTGTTTAAGCAGCTTTGAGAAAAATAGATCTCACTCTTATCAGCATGCCTGAATTTCCTTAAAAATAACACAAATAGCTCGTACAGGGATTTCTCGCTACTTCACGCTTCAATGCATGTGGCTTCGATGCATCGCTTTTTTTTCCCTAAAAATATTAATCGAATTAAAAAAATAAGGAAATTAAGGAACAGTAAGGGAAAAAGTTAAGGAAAATGCACCCAAAACAAGGCCAATTATGTCAAAAAAAAAAAAAAAAAACCCTAAACAAACAAACAAACAACAACAAAAAAAAAAACCCAACTCAAAACCTCCCATCGAAACTAGTTACATATTTTTGTGAGGTGCGCATCTGACTGCATGCATGCGCATCTGCACGCGTGCATTTATATTTGTGAGGTGCTCCACCGAAAGTAGGCGCTTGTTGCAAATGACACACGGAGCTTGTGAGACGAAGCGCAGCTTATCTGGACTTCCGATCTTTCAAGTGAGCAAGTGATGGTTGAGTACTAAACAAGTATTCAACGCGCACTTGCTCACTTGAAAGATCGGAAGTCCGGATAAGCTACGCTTTGTCTCACAAGCTGTGTGTCACTTGCGACAAGCGCCTACTTTCGGTGGAGCGCCTCACATTTTATTTACATCTTATGCATTATTTTTAATGTTTGTTATTATCAGCATTTATAACATTGAATATGTATTTTTTAATATTATATACACATATACATGTACATGTACGTCAGTCAGGGAGGGGGGTTGAGGAGTGATCCTACTTCGCGGAATTCGGTGGTCATGTGGGGATCTCGGTCCCAATTAACCGCGAAAAGTGAGGGATCCTTGCATTTGTTTTGCAAGCCAGTATGGCAGTGTAGCTCTTACCCATAAATATGAACATTTACACTGCCTGGCCTCGATAAATAAAATAAGGGCTGCGCATTAAGAGTTGTTGGGATCAGTGATCCAGCACCTTTACCACCAGGCCACCACTGCCCTGTCATGACTGAATATTTCTCACAGTACAGAAGAATAATTTGTCACTGCGTTCACTAAATTTTTGGCTCTCAAACAAAGATGTTTAAAAGCAAGATGCATTTCATATACAGTTGGCCCTCTACTTATGAAAACCTCTGAATATGAAAAATCCAGGTTACGAAAAAAAAAAATTACCTAAACTTTCGTTCTCTTTTTACGAAAACAACCTCTTTTTATGAAAAGCGCCAAACGCGCCATTCAAAAATCCAAACCCGCCATTCAAACATTCAAACAATGCACGAGTTGCTCTCTCATAGCTTGTCTCCCAACATCCCGCCCCGCTGGCCTCCAATTGGCCAGGAGGGAGCTGAACTGTACCCATACGTCCTGTTTGTTCGTGAAGGAGAGTTGAACAGGACTGTTGGCTTGTGAGGTTTTTGAGAGTGATCATTGCAGTGTTATATTTTGTTATCCTTCATGGACAACAAGAAAAAGTGATTCGCGGTGACACCAAAAAGAAGAAGCGAGCTCCGTTATCAATCGAAGTGAAGCAGGAGATAATAATAAAAAAAAAATACGAAAGTGGGATGCGGTAGAGTGAAATCGCAAAGGATTATGGAGGAAACCCCTCTACAATCGGGATGATTTTGAAGCAGAAGACCTTAAAAGCGTAGATACAGTGACGGAGGTGATTATTTCAGAACGATATTGAAGCAGAAGGAGGCATTAAAAGCGGAGATACAGTGAGGGAGGCAATTATTTCGGCAAAAGCAACCACCATATTTCAGGACCTCGTGAAGGAGGGTGGGGGTGTGGGTTCTTCAGATCAGCAACCCTCGAACTTTAAAGCGTCGCATGGGTGGTTCGAGAGATTTAAAAAAAGGTAAATAATTTTCTTTTACTTTTAACACATATTTCATACAAAATTGGTGTACATTGATACCTCTGCTCACGAACATAATTGGTTCCCAGAAAGTGTGTGTAAGGCGAAAAGTTCGTCTTCCGAACATTTATTTCCCATAAGAAACCATTAAAATGAGAATAATCCGTTCCCAGGTCCCCATAAAACATAATTTTCTACTAAATAAGCCTTAAAACTACACAAAAATATACCTTATTTTATGCATAATAAATGTCTATTGTATTGTAATTAAAGAAATAAACTGTACTGTATAATAAAGTCGTTTTATTTACCTTTGTGATGGTAGTTGATGGCTTGATGGAATGGAGTGGGAGGAGGAGGGAGGGAGGGACTTACTGTTTGGAAGGAGAGCTTGGAAACGCCTACTGTTTGGAAACACCCTTAGCCACACACGCACCCTTAATAGCTTCCTTGTTCTTAAGGATGCGAGCAATGGTAGACTTAGTGTACTGGTACTGGGACGCTGAGTCACACAAACGCATACCTCGTTCGTGTTTTTCAATGATCTCCGCCTGTGGTGGGGTCTTTTTCGGTCCCATAATAGCAAAAGTACACTCAATATGGTCCAAAATGTCTAGCAAACACAAACCACTTCCGCACTCAAAGAAAGGGGGTGACGAACTGTGACGCCGTGAGCGTGCGTCAGTTTCTCGTGGCCACCACCGTGGCGCTGTTCGACCGCGTGGTTTGATTCGTCCGCCGAAAACTAGTTCGTCAGCAGAGACTACATGCTCGCAAATTTAATGTTCTTGAGGCGAAAAGTTCGTGAGCTTAAGCGTTCGTCAGCGGAGGTTTTACTGTACTTTTATCATTTTTAAAGGGTTTATGGGGTAGTCTTGGGAGCCTTGGAACGAATCATGCGTTTTACATGTAAAATGCACCTCTACTTACGAAAACTCCAGGTTACGAAAAAGGCACTGGAACGGATTTATTTCGTAAGAAGAGGGCCAACATACTTTTTTGTTGAAAAGGCAGAGTCTGTCTGTCTTCCTTTCGGCTTTTTCCCTTTTACTCGGGAGTCGCCACAGCGAATTATCTGATTCGCACATTTGATTTGGCAGAGGTTTTCACGTCGGATGCCCTTCCTGTCACAACCCTTTTAGCAAGGGACAGAAACACGCTGACGACTTTGCAGCTACTCTTTACGAAAGTCAGCAATGGTTCTTTTACATGCCTCTCACTATAGACAGTGAGAGACATGGCCCGCCTTTGATAACCCAGTTAGCCGCACTGGGGGGGACAGTGACAACCTTGTGGAGAGTGGGACTCGAAACCCCAACCTTTGGATCAGCAATCCAGTGCCCTATACCACTAGACCATCGTAACTGCCAACATAATCACTACGACAACGACCAGTTTTGTCAGTGAACAACCTGCTGCTCGTTAACCCACAAAAATGAGTCACGTGCGCACACACACACACACACACAGCCTACTGGTTTGGCTCTAGATATGGAATATGTAATAGAATAAATATGTTAATATGCATGCATATTGAGATATGTATATGGCTTGGCTTAAACCGCACAATATAACAAGCATATATGCTTTGATTCATCACCACCTGTTTTGCCACAGCTACTTAAAAACTTGTGTAAACTGTAAGAAATCTTTGTTTTCTATTCTCTTCATGTGTTTCAGGGTGCAGCTTTCCTTGAAGGTTAAAAGCCAGATATATAAATAGCAAGTGCTATTTTTTGCCTGCAATCACATTGCTATCCTCTTAAGTAAGCAAATAGGACTTCTAGCTCTCTGTAACCCAATCTGCTACATTAAGAGACGTTGGAAAAAGGAGGAAATTGAAGGCACAATTTACATATAGCAAACGGCATGCCATAGAAATGTCACGGAATAACATCTTGCACAAGACCTACTGTTACAAAATAGAGCCGTTAAAACGTTCTGTTAAACAGTTGATTTCCTGATGCGTCACCAAAGGCCTTGATCAAGACCCAAAGCAAATATTCAGGCTGAAGGACAACACAAGCTGTTGTGATAAGAAAGGGAGACCAAGAAAACTAACCAAAACATTGTACTGCACCCGAAGTAAAGGGATTTCACTTGTTTGTCACAATGTGCTTCTTATCTGCACTTGCATTATAAAATTTGATATGAAGTGTGAACATATACTGCATAGAAAGTCACAATCGGATTGGTTTGTCATGCAGGCATTGCACTATATAATTTAATCTGATTAAAGGATTACAGGGATCCCGCACTTTCCACGGTGAACGGTGACCGAGACCCCCGCCATACCCATTATGCTTTTCGACCCATTGTTCTTTCACAGAATTCTAACATACGTAAAGGACAGAGTTACTGTTGTTTCATGAGTTTTTCAAGTGTGCTCATTGCAACTTTATTTTTTGGCTCGGGCTTTTAACCTTGCATAAACATTTCTAAGATTATAACTGCTAAGAAGATATGGTAAACACACACACACACACGCACACACACACACACACACACACGTGTGTGATTCCCGATGCGAGTGAAAAGACGACGCGAGCTCGTGGCATGCGGTTGAGTGATATCGCAAAGGAATATGGCCAAACCCGTCTACATCGGTACGATATTGAAGCAGGAGGCCTTAAAAGGTATACTTTTATAATTTTGAAAGGGTTTAGGGGCTAGTATTGGGGGACTTGGAACGAATCAGGCCTTCTACATGTAAAATGCGACTCCACTTCCGAAAAAAATCAGGTGACGAAACCACTTCCGGAACGGATTAATTTCGTAAAATGAGGTACCACTGTAGTTTTGTTGGAGGGTTTTGAGATTTTTTTTTGTTTTTGTTTGCTTGCATAATTGGCCTTGTTTTGCAGCATTTTCTTTAACCTTTTCCCTATTTTTCAATGAATTTTCTTCTTCTTGTCCTTTCGGCTTTTCCCTTCAGGGGTCGCCACAGCGAATCATCTGCCTCCATCTCACCCTATCCTCTGCATCTTTTTCTCTTACACCAACTACCTTCATGTCCTCCTTCACCACATCCTATTTTTCAATGAATATTTTTGAAAAATCGGCAATGCACTGAAATCGCAGGAACTGAAGCACAAAGTAGCGAGGGATCACTGTATAGTCTTCTTAATGACACCCCATAACAACACAATTTGTTTTCTCTTCCATGACAGATTGCTGGAAATGTTTTATTTTATTTCAGTGCAACAGAAAATATTTGTTCCTGAAATTGTGCAAAAGTCTACCAAGGCATGAAAATAATGAAACTAATCATAAACCAGTAGGTTTTTGGGGCTAGAATTTTCCTTACAGGTAAGGAATAAACATATAAACAAAAATGTGCATCGGTTTAAGAATATTTAAGAATTATTTATCCAAGGTCCTTATGTAAAATGAAGGTTTACCGCTATAAACAAAACACAACACTCAAGTTCTGGTTCCTTTCACTTGCGCAAGCTTGGTAAGGTCGTTTTTATAAGATAAAGGAAATTTGAATGAATGAGGAATTAATAATTTGCCATAATTAGTAGCAGTCTTTAGTCTTATTGGAAAAGCAGTGGTGGGTCGATTATGCAGTTCCTACCCATTAATTTTTCCTGCCTCATTTGTTGCATACCGTCAATGGAAACTGGATTTCTGCCCTTGACAAGCTTAAAGTAGAGTATTTCTGGACTCATATGGTTGGATACTAAAGTCCACAAGAGCATAGCACTAGCCAGATGAAATGCAGTCCAAATATTTACTGTACTGTCCCTGAACGTGTCCATTTGCCTTAGTCGCAAAGTGAAAAGGGACTGTAATGTCCTTCTGTTTGACCGACACCAATCTCTCACAGGACTTGATCACCACAGACACCAAAGTGCCCTTTACAGACGCTCCCCAACTTACATTTTAGTTCGGTTCCGGACGGTCGAATGTAAGATGAAACAAACCGTAAGTTGTTACTGTATGTTCCAGTGACGTATGACGTTCATACTATACTATACAGCCATAAATAGCATTACCGTATCTCATAAAACACCCCTAAGTCAATTATTATAAACATAACATTGTAAAATAATATCAAATATATCAAATAATATCAACATTAATTTCAAATAAATTAAATTTAAGCAAAATAATTTCAAATAGATAAATTTTAATCAAATTCACTCATCAAATATCAAATACAGTATCAAATATAACCTTTAACATTCTCTGTGATGCGATCTTTTTGCTTGTAAATGGTTCCGATGGTCGACAAAGCCATTTGGAAGAAACGTGCAACATTCACGTGTTTTTCACCAGTATCAATCTTCTTGATAATAGCCATCTTCGTTTCTAACGAGATGGCTTGCCGCTTTTTCTGATGACCACTATCACTAGTAGGCTTACGCTTCTGACCAACAATATTTGCTTATGGTTACAAAAGTCCACAAAACCGTGTAAACACAAAGATCACAAAGACGACGTCTTAACACAAGGGTAACACGCGGTGAACTGGGAGGAAGGAGGGGCACATTCAGTCTGTCGTTTGTAAACAATAGACGCAGCGTCATTACGCCAGCGTACTACGTAGGTACATCTCATACTACAGAGAACACGCTAAACTCAAAATTTTACTTTTTTTTTTTTTTTTTTTGAAAATGTAAAATCGAAAAATATGTAAAACAAATGAACGTAAAGGGTGGTTCAACATTTTCAACATTTTTCCCAAGCGTACAGAGAGTACGCTTTTTTTGACCCCCCCGCCAAAAGTGTACAAATAAATGTTGATGATCTCTCGGCAGGATTTTTAAATAAGATATGAAACAAAACAATGGTCAAACCTCTTTTATAAAAAATCAATGTATTTCCTTAATCAAAACTTCTTTTATCCACCAGTCAAATAATAATGAAATCAATAAAAATATATACTTATAAAGAATTATTTTTAATGACACCTGCTTTAATATTAATATTAAGACATTGTTTTTAATAATATTATTTTATATTAAAATATAATTCAAAATGTCTGCATTTTTTTATTGGGCATTGGCATTTGGACGACCACGCTTCAGTTTGTGATCAGCAAGGGCGTAGGCTGGTCTGACCGGAGCCTAAGCCTTAAAGGGGAAATGAAACGCAGACAAAATAAATTGACGGTAGCTTAAGTATAGTTTATTGAAGTGATTGTGGCTTAAATTTTATATCATAAATAAACCATTGCACACACAGCGGTTTTGTTTTATGTGTTTGTTGTATAAGTTATCCACCCGAAAGCCGCCATTGTTAAGTGCCCGCCTACACAAAGTTACCATGACGTCAGTGAGTTGATACAAAGTACCACATAAAATATAGTGCATGCATGTCACAACATATGATATAAACAACATGGAATCTCAGGCCAACAACAAGCACAGTTTTTCAGCAGAAGACGATTCATCTATTACTCTCAGAAGACGAATCAAATATTATAGTTCAACCAAAAACATTCTAAAATATATTTCAAATTACATCTGCAAGTACATGTGCAAAATACATTTACAAATTGAGCTAAAGTTATATAGCTATTCAAAGGCACAAACAAATATTAATACATATTTACAGAACAAAGACATACTATTAATTTTATAATAGTACTGAGCATTAGGCTGCAGATACAGGCTGGATGGATTATGATTATTTTAGCCATTCATTCTCTGTGTGTCAATGTTTGTGTTCTAACACATGTGCAGGACCAGAGGCGGTACGAACAAACTGTGCTTTATTCTCAGACTCGCACTTTGTTTGATTGACAGTGTTCAGCTATTATTGCTTACTGATAATATTATTTTTGTTGATTGGTCAGCTCGGGCGTGCACATGTGCAGTGCCCGTTACAAGTTAACTTTCGGTTTACTTCCTGACTCCAGTCATGTGGAACTTATCTCCGACTTTCTCTTCAATAACAGTCATTAAGTTTATTTATAAGATTGTGAATACACATAATTGCTTGTCCAGCGGAACTCAACTCCTGCCGTGGGGAGGGTGCACGTGCACCCCCCCAGCCTATGCCCTTGATCAGCTGCCTTCTGATGTTTCAGCAGCTGATACTGGGTTTGGTCGTATTCATTGCAGACTTTGCAGATATGCAATACCGCACGTGGTTGGCAAATCGCGCATTGAGCGTTTCAATCGTACACGCACAAAAAAAAAAATATATATATATATATATATATATATATATATATATATATATATATATATATACACACACACACACACACACACATATATAATTATAATTTTATATATATATGTGTGTGTGTGTGTATATATATAATTTTATAATATATACACACATATAATTATACACACACACACACACACACACACATATATATATATATATATATATATATATATATATATATATATATATATTCATGAGCGCATGTATTATTGTTGATCGACATTTTTATAATATTAAAAAGCGTACACAGACATCCTACCCCCTCCCCCCTAGCGTACGTTTAGGAAAATGTTCAAAATGTTGAATGACCCCTAAGTCACGGAGCGTCTGTAGTTTTTTGTAGCAGGTTTTTGGCGTGAACTGCAGAGATACAGGGTGGTCCTATTTTGGGGTGATACACATAATGGCTTGCATGCTATGATATCACAGCCATTTTTTTTTTTTTTTATGAATGTGGATTACAATAATATTGCAGAGTGAACTGATCAAATCAGGATCTGATTACATTTCTATAAAAGCACCCATGCTAGTACGTATAACGTTGGCTCTATAAGACAAGTGAGAACGCGCCAAGTGTACGTTCCTGTGCTATTTTTAAACTTGCAATGGAATTCATTCACATGATTGGCCACTTGTTGATGTCTGCATCTGGGTGAGACTGAAGTCCACTTTTAAGGTTGAAAGAACTTTCCAAACTGCTAACTCTTTTCTGGAGCTCCTCTATTGCCTTATTCAGCTTTGTAGTGAGCCATCATTTGTCATTACAGCATTTAATTTCTTGCAGGATTTCCTGGACACACACATCCTCAAAAAAAATTACTGTATGATGACATGGTTTCAGAGAGTTGCACTTTGCTCAAATCAGTGCTGTCATTCCAGTTTGTCTCACTAACCCATTTCTTCATGGTGGTATTCACTACTGTTTGTGGTTATAAGTGGGAAACCAGGTCGGAAGCTGCATGGGGCATACAGAGTGAGATATGCCAGTTTTACAATAATTTTTAGTGTGTGTGTCAATTCTCCCCATCATTCATTCGGAGTAGATGTTAAACGTTGCATTTGCATTAGCTCAAACCTTTAAGGGAGAGAACACAAAAGTATTGTGCAATCAGAATGCAAAAATTAGTTTGAAAGCACCCCGTGATGGCCTATATAGTACATATATAGTTAGCTTGTCCATCTCACAGCAAGAAGGCCAGGGTTCGATCCCAAGGCTCAAACATTTGTACGCGGAGTTTGCATGTTCTCGCTGTGTTTGCATGGGTTTCCTCAGGGTACTCCGGTTTCCTCCCACCATTCAAAAACATGCACAGTAGGCTAATTGGCTGTTCCAAATCATCCCTAGATATGACTGCGAATAGTTGCGCGAGTGTGGGCCCTGCGCTTTCCTGGCAAGCTGTCCCCTTGCTCAGAATCGGCTGAGATGGACATAATGGGGCATGTGACCATAATTAAGATTAAACAGCTTAGAGAATTAATGAAAAAAAAAGATACATTTAAAAAAATTGGTTTTTATTATATGTATGTATGCATGGCAGTCCCAATAAATTTAACTATAACCCTCACCATTACTGTAAACAACAGCAAAGTAGCTCAAGAAATTTGCCATGTCCCTCTCGATCAGTGTTTCCCAACCCCTGTTCCGCGGCACATTAGTGTGCCGTGAGAAATCATCAAGTGTGCCGCGGAAGATTAACCAATTTCACTTAGCATGTAGTAACAGTGCTGTTCTGCGAGAGGGCAGTATCATTTTTGTTCCGTGGTGTACCTCGTGATTTTTCTAATGTAAAAGGTGTGCCTTGGCCCAAAAAGGTTGGGAAACACTGCTCTAGATTCAAGAGATTCTGTATGATTTAATATTCTGGTGTATTTTATGGAGCGATTGAAGGTCAATAGTTCCATCACACAACCTCACAAGATAGTGTGGGGTTAATGCAGTTCTTTTAATAGTTATAATTTACAAATCGCACAGCCCGTCATTCAATTTGGCTACACGGCCTTCAGGGAGGACCGGAGTGCAGCGGATAGTAACAAGGCCCGCGGCGGAAGAACGGCAGATCTCGTTAAATAAACCTGGTGTACTGACTGTAGATTATCTCTAAATCTTGCTCTGAGAATGTGGAACATGAATCTTTGAAGTTGTGGCCATTTTGTTTACCCAGAGAATTGTTAATTTTCTTTTCCAAACATAAAAGGGCAAAGTGCAATATAATTATAATATAATCATAATATAATATAACTTAACTTAGTGCAATTTAATTTATTTCTGTTGTATCTAGTGATTATTTATTGTACTATTATTATTATTATTTTATTTTTAATCACTATTATTATTATTATTATTATATTGTTTACTTGGTCTGTGTATGGTCCTTTTTAAATATAGAATTTTTATGTTTTTATAACAGTTTGTGTTTTTGTTGATTTGAAATGGTGATTAAAAATCTTGAATCTTGAATTCATTAAACTAAATATTCATATTTAGAAATTATATAGCACAACACTGAAAACGACAAAGAAAGCAGAGTGTAAACATTGGCCTCCAGTGCAAAACTTTGAACACACTGTCAGTAGGTTCATTGAAATGAGAAATTAATTCAAACTGACATAACCTTACAACAAAAACTATAAACAAACAAAACAACAAATAAAATAATCATAAAATCCTGACAAGGAGCAAATTCAGTCTAAACTACATGAATGATTCCAATGTGAAATGTGCTGGTTACTGTAGTACAGTGGTTCTCAATTATTTTCTGTGGGCCCCCTCCAGGAAGAAAAAAACATTTCACGCCCCCAAACGACTATAAATACTATTATTTGTCAATAAAATTGTTGTTAGTACACCACTGCATAATATTGCATCTTTATTAACATTAAAAACAAAGAAATGAAAGAAATATTGTTCAACTTACAAAACTTTATTAACATTGTTTTTAATATATAATAGAAAAGATTTAAAGTGCACCAATGTGCCTGAAATAAAAAAAAAAATACATCCTTTTTTAAACTCATTTAACTTATTTATGTATGAATATCTCTGTCTCTCTCCACCTTTCTCTTTGTTCCTGTTTGAAATTTTTCTGTGTTGTTTCTTGAGGGGTTGTTTACTGCACTTCATATAATTTGCTCCTGTGAAAAACCACTACTGCCAATTAGTGGAGTGGGCATGCAATTACACTTAATTCTCGTACACTATTCCAAACAATCCCCCTACGACAGTCGGCCCCCTTCTTACGAAAAATCCAGTATGCGAAAACATTTTCCTAAATTTTTGTCCTCTGTATATGAAACAAGTTCTTCTTATGAAAAGCACCAAACGTGCCATTCAAACATTAAAACACGCCATTCAAACAATACGAGAGTTGCTTTCTCATTGGCTGTCTCCCAACATCCCGCCCCGCTGGCCTCCCATTGGCCAGGAGGGGGCTGAATCTCCATAGTACTGTACCTATAATGCTTGTTTGTCACATGCGTAAAGGAAAGGCGTACTGTTGGTTCATGAGTTTTTTTGAGTGCTCATTGCAGCTTATTTTTTTGTTTTTTAATTTGTTTAATTCAGTAAATGTTTAATAAATGTGGCACGCTCCACTGAATATGGGCAAAACGTGGCTCATCCGGATCTCCGATCTCTCAAGCAAAACAGGTGAATGTTGAGGACTAAACAAGTATTCAAAGCACACTTACCTGCTTGACAGATGAGAGCTCCGGATGAACTGCACCAAGTCTCAAAAGCTCCGGAGTCGGCTGTGAATGTTTCGCGCTCTGCCGAGCGTGGACGGCGCCAGCATTCGGCAGAGCGCTCCGCCGAGCGTGGACGGCGCCCGCATTAGGTGGCGCGTGCCACGGAGCATGCCACAAATGTTTAATAATGAATGTAAAAATGAATAAAACATTTTTATTAATGGTTTCATTAATAAATATGTTCATAAAATGGTTTATATGTTAATAAATAATTTTCTTTTACTTTTAACACATTTCATACAAAATTTGTGTACTTTTATCATTTTTAAAAGGTTTATGGGGTCGTCTTGGGAGCCTTGGAACAAATCACGCGTTTTACATGTAAAATGCACCTCTACTTACGTGTACGTGCAACTGATTAATTTCATAAGAAGGGGGCCGACGGTATTTGAGAAGCACTGCTCCAATATTGTGAGAGAATGCAGACAGTGCTACCATTATTGCACAATGCTTTATGTACTCACAAAAACAAAGGTTCTGGAAAAAGTACAACCAAATCAGGCATCGCAAACATATACAAAGCTTATTTAACTTTCTTAAAGTAAAAAAACAACAAAAAAAAACCTAATAAGTTGCCCAGACATAACATAGACGCAGACGGGTCAAGATGACGCAATCACATTCTTGAGCCTAAACTTGGTGGGTTTTAGGACCCAGGATCAAACGGAAAAATCGCCATGTGCGTCCATGAAATCCTGCTTCCTTCATGGAAAACAACAATGCAATCCTCCAGACGTTTAAAACAAACCCCAAGAAAACATTTATTTGAGAATATGCCCGTGATTAGTTCATCCCCTGCAAGACAGGGGCAGTAATTGCTTATTCGTCGTCATCGTTATCAGCTCAGTACAAATCTGATGAAACTCCCTGTGTGATTTTCCACTAGGCTACTGTCACACTATCTACCAAACTATCTATCTCTCTCTCTCTCTCTCATATATATATATATATATATATATATATATATATATATATATATATATATATAATCTATCCCCCCCCACACACACACACAATAAAATATTTACATTGTAGGCTATAGAATATCTACTATTCAGGAATTCTCTTATAGAACATATGACTGATCCCAGGTGGGAATGTTGCACACACACACACACACACACACACACGTAATGTTACTCCCCTGGCAACAATGATATTTTCCATAGTGGGATATAATAACATCACAAATTACAAATATTAAGGAATAAAAAAAATCATGTAGTCAAACTCTGAAGATCATTTAACTCTTAACTAATTATAATACATTTCTCATAATAATTAAATATAATAACTAATTATGATAAATAATTATAAATATTCCATTGCTAAATTGAGGATTGAATTTCATCATTGTCAAAAAGCTGGGCTACCTTTCCAGAGCCTGTGAGTTAAAGTCAGAAACAAAATCCTCAGATGCCCAAGTTGATCCAGAAGACTAAATGAACGGGGCAAGCGAGTCTTCACATTTTAAGGGAAGGGGCCCGGCTGTGACGTCAACGCCCACCCGGAAGTAAGGTTGCTCAACAACAACAAAAAAAAAGCCTGGGAAGTTGTTGTTTCTTGTGGATTTCCGTCGATAGCAGACTGTACTGGTGCACTGGTTCTTCTGCTTTGGATTTTACAGACTTGTTCACGGGTTACAGTAGAAAATTAAAAAAAAAACAACCCAAAATCCTCACATCCTTTTTTCCCCCCAGTTCCGTCGCTTTCAAAAACATTACACACGATGACACCGTCATGAAATTCTAATCTTAAATATATTTGTAGGAAAATTATGCTTTGCGGCATTTAAGTCCCAGATAATATTTTTCTTTTTGTATAGAAACATCCTAACCGTGTTCTGATTGGCTGAAAGGGAGGCGTGTTGAAACACGCTTAGGTCACGCCCACATATGAAACTGGTGGAACCAAGAGATCAGGAGTATGAACTAACAGCTGGGAAGTGTGCAAAAATGCTTTGAGGGACGTGTTGAGTATTTTTGAAAATTAACATTAACATCCTTGTTCATTTTAAATCATTAAAAAAAAATACTGTCCTTATTTTCCATCTGAACTCATGAAACACTTTATGGGTACAAATAACACAGACTACATACAGTACATATCCACACCCATTGACCCCACCCAAAAAAAAAAAAAAAAAAAAAAACATCAGTTCATCATCATCATCAGTTCATTTTCTGTACCTGCTGAATCCTAATTAGGGTTGCAGGGAGGCTGGCGCCCATCCCAGCTGACTCCGGGCGAGGGCAGAGTACACCCTGGACAGCTCGCCAAGCCATCACAGGGCGAAAACACACTGATGACTTTTCAGCCTACTCTTATCGAAAGTCAGCAATGGTTCTTTTACACGAACCTCAACACCATAGACAGTGAGAGACATGGCCGGCCTTTGATAACCGAGTTAGCTGCACTGGGAGGACAGTGACAACCTGTAGCGAGTGGGGCTTGAACCCCCAACTTTAGGATCAGTGATCCAGCGCCTTTACCACTTGGCCACCACTGCCCTAATAAATAAATAAATAAATAAATAAAAAGAGTATACATTTGTGGAAGATGCTCTTATTCAGAATTACTGATATTTACAGTAATCACTTTTACACAGCTGCCCTTTCAGGGCCCAATTGTTGCAGTTTGGTGGTGCCTGTATGGTGATATGTAAACTGGAATCTTCGATATTCTTTGTCTGCAGCAAATACTTTTCCTGAAACATCTCGCATGCAGGTCAAATATGTTCAATCACTTTTCAGTTGTACCAACACACCCTTCACGCCACGCAGTCAGCTGTAGAAAATTTTGCCAGTAACTCTGTGGAGATGGACACGCCGGCTGTGGTGTTTGGGAGGCAAATGTTGTCGAAAATAAAGACAACACCGAACAATACCTCCCACCCGCTTCACAACCTGTACATCAGTCACAGGAGCACATTCAGTGAGAAACTGATACCACCAAAATGCACCACTGATCAACACAGGAAGTCATGCTGACTGTTAACTGGTTATTTGAAATCTGCACAACTAGTATTATATAACATTGTTATAATAAAATAATGACTGGTGGAGCAAATACAAGTCTGTTGACTTTTCACATAGAACCAATTAGCATATGTATCTTCTTCTTCTTTTACTTTCGGCTGCTCCCTTCAGGGGTCGCCACAGCAAATCATCCGCCTCCACCTCACCCTGTCCTCCGCATCTTCTTTTCTGACTCCAACGACCTTCATGTGTTCCTTAACCACATCCATAAATCTCTTCTTTGGTCTTCCACGAGGCCTTCTGCCTGGTAGTTCAAACCTCAGCATCCTACTGCCAATATACTCACTATCCCTCCTCTGTACATGTCCAAACCATCTCAATCTAGCCTCTCTGACTTTGTCTCCAAAACATCTTACGTGGGCTGTCCCTCTGATATACTCATTTCTGATCCTATCCATCCTCGTTACTCCCAGAGAGAACCTCAACATTTTCATCTCTGCTACCTCCAGCTCTGCCTCCTGCCTTTTCCTCAGCGCCACTGTTTCTAAGCCATACAACATCGCTGGCCTCACCACCGTCTTGTACACTTTTCCCTTCATTCTTGCTGACACTCTCCTATCGCACATCACACCGGACACTTTTCTCCAACCATTTCAGCCTGCCTGCACATGCTTCTTCACCTCTTTTCCACACTCTCCATTGCTCTGGATTGTTGAGCCTAAGTACTTAAAATCCTCCACCTTCGTTATCTCTGCTCCCTGTAACATCACCGTTCCTCCTGGGTCCTTCTCATTCACACACATGTATTCTGATTTTCTGAGGCTAACCTTCATTCCTCTCCTTTCCAGGGCATACCTCCACCTCTGTAGATTTTCTTGCACTTGTTCTCTGCTCTCACTACAGATCACAATGTCATCTGCAAACATCATAGTCCATGGAGATTCTTGTCTCACCTTGTCTGTCAGCCTGTCCATCACCATAGCAAACAAGAAGGGGCTCAGAGCTGACCCTTGATGCAGTCCCACCTCCACCTTGAATTAAATGGGTCACACCGACAGCACACCTCACCACTGTCTTACATCTCTCATACATGTCCTGCACCACTCTAACATACTTCTCTGCCACTCCAGACTTCCTCATGCAATACCACAGTTCTTCTTTTGGCACCCTGTCATATGCTTTTTCCAGATCCACAAAGGCACAATGTAGCTCCCTCTGACCTTCTCTGTACTTCTCTATTAACATCCTCAAAGCAAACATTGCATCTGTGGTGCTCTTTCTTGGCATGAAACCAAACTGTTGTTCACAAATGCTGACCTCTGCCCTTAGTCTAGCTTCCACTATTCTTTCCCATAACTTCATCGTATGGCTCATCAACTTCATCCCTCTGTAGTTGCTGCAACTCTGCACGTCTCCGTTGTTATTAAAAATGGGCACCAGCACACTTCTCCTCCACTCCTCCGGCATCTGCTCACTCTCTAGTACCTTGTTGAATGTTCTTGTCAGAAAATCTACTGCTACCTCTCCTAGACACTTCCAAACCTCCACAGGTATATCATCAGGACCAACTGCCTTTCCATTCTTCATCCTCTTCAATGCCCTTCTCACTTCACCCTTACTGATCTTTGCTACATCCTGCTCCTCAATGGTCACCTCTTCTACTCTTTTTTTCTCTCTCATTTTCCTTATTCATCAGCTCTTCAAATTACTCTTTCCATCTTCCCAGCACACTTCTGTCATCAGTCAATACATTTCCCTCTCTGTCCTTTATCAATCTAACTTGCTGCACGTCCTTCCCATCTCTATTTCTCTGCTGGGCCAACCTGTATAGATCATTTTCTCCCTCTTTACTATCCAATCTATCATACAAGTCATCATATGCCCTCTGTTTGGCCTTAGCCACTGCTACTTTCGCCTTACGCTGTGTCTCCCTGTACTCCTGTTTACTCTCTTCGGTCCTCTCAATGTCCCACTTCTTCTTAGCTAATCTCTTCCTTTGTACACACTCCTGCACTTCCTCATTCCACCACCAAGTCTCCTTAACTACTTTCCTTCCAGAGGACACACCAAGTACTCTCCTACCTGTGTCCCTGATCACATTTGCTGTGGTTGTCCAGTCATTTGGAAGCACTTCCTGGCCACCCAAAGCCTGTTTCAACTCCTCCTTGAAGACAACACGACACTCTTCTATTTTCAGCTTCCACCACTTTGTCTTCTGCTCTGCCTTTGCCTTTTTCACCTTTCTCACCATCAGAGTCATCCTGCACACCACCATCCTATGCTGTTTGGCAACACTCTCACCCACTATGACTTTGCAGTCACTGACTTCCTTCAAATTACATCGCCTACACAAGATGTAGTCTACCTGTGTGCTCCTACCTCTGCTTTTATAAGTCACCCTAAGCTCCTGTTTCTTCTGGAAGAAAGTATTCACCACAGCCATTTCCATCCTTTTTGCAAAATCTATCAACATCTGTCCTTCTGCGTTTCTGTCCTGGATACCAATATCCTTGATATTGTATAATGGAGCATAACACAGGGGTGTCAAACTCATACCCAGAGAAAGCCGTGTGGCTGCGGGTTTTTGTTTCACCCAAGCAGCAGAACACCTTGTTTGCTCAGATCAGTTGATGAAATAAGCCAAGTCCGGTGTTCTCCTGCTCGGATGAAAGAAAAACCTGCAGCCACACGGCCCTCTGTGGCACGAGTTTGACACCACTGGCATAACATTACCTGAACGAAGGTGTTTACACCAATACCACGAATAACATAACTCCAGTCATGACATTATTATATCACTGGTGAAGAAGTTTGAATTAAAAAAAAAACAAAAAAAAAAACTTACCTCTTTTGAGTCTTCAGTTACATGCATGCCCTGTTTTACTCGGAGACGAAGCTGAACTTGTAATTATATGCAGGGATTAGATCCCAGCTTTCGACCTATTGGGAAGTTCCTACCTATGTAAATGTATTCAAATTCTCAGATCAGTTATAACAACATGGATAACAGTTCATGCACAACATAACTTACTGGAACCGAGTGCACTCAAAACACACAATTTCCTCTGGATCGAAAATTGCCACGACACACTACATCCCGCATAGCTCACACGAAAGGTAATTCGCTTCAGATTGAGATATTTTCAAATTCCTTTGTTAGACTCATAGGTACAATACAATTGTGAAGATCTATTAATTTATATAAATTATTATTATTATTAATAATAATAATAATAAACACTCCATGAATGTTATTTTTCAACAGCTGAAATAAAGTTTGTTGGGAAGTAGAGAATGAACTTTTCTTCAAGAAAAAAAATCAAAAACAAAACCAAAAAAAAAACCCCCAAAAAACCAGGTGATCATGCAGCAGCTTGGAGAACGAAGGCTCAGGCTCAGTCTCACCCCAAATCCGTACTATTGTTTGAAACATGTTCAACTCGCCTCTGTTCACAATCCCTTGTGGGTTACATTATAGCGCTCAAATGACTGACAAGTAACCGAGAAAATCTGGTCATTTTTCAAAATAAAAGATTTTTCAAAAATAAAGATCGTTCAGACTCAGATAATAAATAAAACAAAAATAATGGTACCGGTCCGCGGCCCGGTGGTTGTCGACCCCTGGAGTACATCACCGTTATCTGTCCGATCTTCTTTTTCTTCTTCTTTTCCTTTCGGCTGTTCCCTTCAGGGGTCGCCACAGCAAATGATCTGCCTCCATCTCTCCCTATCCTCTGCATCTTCTACTCTTACTCCAACGACCTTCATGTCCGCCTTCACCACATCCATAAATCTTCTCTTTGGTCTTCCTCTGGGCCTTCTGCCTGGTAGTTCCAACCTCAGCATCCTACTACCAATATACTCACTATCCCTCCTCTGTACATGTCCAAACCATCTCAATCTAGCCTCTCTGACTTTGTCTCCAAAACATCTAACATGTGCTGTCCCTCTGATGTACTCATTTCTGATCCTATCCATCCTCGTTACTCCCAAAGAGAACTGATATTAGTGAATTTTTTTACATGGGATGAACTTATTGCTTTCACAGGACTAATAGCGGCTATCTCGTATAGTATTTACATGACAAATCCTGACATTTACAACCCAAAAATCTACACTGACTGGTTCCGATAGACTTTCACCGAGTTTTGTTTCTTTTTGTTGCATCTGTGTTACAAAACACAAAGGATAGTTCTACAACTGTTTAAACAGGCAATAAACAAACGTGTGAACCCGGGGCAGTGGTGGTCTAGTGGATAGGGCGCAGGATCGCTGATCCTAAGGTTGAGGGTTTGAGTCCCCACAGGGTTGTCACTGTCCCCCGCAGTGCAGCTAACTGGGTTATCAAAGGCGGGTAACATCTCTCACTGTCTATGGTGAGGGACATTTAAAAGAACCATTGCTGACTTTCGTAAGGAGTAGCTGCAAAGCCGTCAGCGTGTTTCTGTCCCTTGCTAAAGGGTTGTGACAGGAAGGGCATCTGACGTAAAGAAAGAAAAAAGAAAAAAACCTATGCCAAATCAAATGTGCGAATCAGATGATTCGCTGTGGCGACTCTCAAGAACGGGAAAAAGCCAAAAGGAAGAAAGAAAGAAAACAAACGTGTGAACCCAACACAGCAAATGTATTTCAAGTCATTCCTTTGAACAGTTTTAATTTGTAGGTCAGAGATTACAGGACACTGTTTCCACACCTTCCTGTAAATTCACACATTACTGCGCAGGCTGCACAACTGTACTTTTAATTACCCAAAGCGCTCCAAGAAATCCGAACAAACACAGCCATTACCACGAGAAAAGACAAAATCAGATACATGAACGAAATTAATAACAATGTACTTTTATTGAGAAACTCATCTTTCATATTAATGAGATTTTAAAAAACAAACAAACAAACAAAACAAAAAAAAACAAAAAAAAAATACACTCAACAAAATTGGGGGGGTTGCGGGTGGGGTTTAAAAAAAAGGGTGGAGCAAACAAAGTCCAATGTTCTGAAGACATGTTGTTTTGGGGTGGGGAGAGAACTACACTGAAGGACAAAGATCAAAAAGGATTCACATGATGACTCAAAACCTTCCAGAGCGTTCACGATCCCTCGACCGCCTCCTGTCTCGGTCGCGACGGCCACCACGCTCCCGTGAGCGAGAGCGACGCTCACGAGACCGAGAACGAGAACGGTGCCTGGAGGAGTAAACGAATTCTCATGTCAAAAAACATTCAAGAGACACCGAGTGACACTGCAGACTGTGCCATGTTTACATTTACAAAAGCTAGCAGTACTTTTCCTGTACCTTTTCCTTCGCCGTCCATACAGTTCCCTCCTCAGCTCCCGAGAGATCGGCTTGAGGTGCATGAAGTTACAGAAACCACCACGAGTGCACTCCCTGCACAAAGACAGCATATTGCAGTGAGAGACATCATTCACTCAGAAACATCTGATTGTTTCAGAATTGACCCCAAAACAATGTTCAAGTAATATAGAATCACACACACACTCACACACCTTAGTTTAACCAATCAAATCAGGCTTTTTACTGACTCTTCATTATTTGCTGAGCCACTTAATCCTACTAGGGTTGTGGGGAGGCTGTGCCTCCACTGGGTGAAGGCGGGTTACACCCTGAACAGCTTGCCAGACCACTGCAGGGCCAACACACAAACGACAATTCACACTTGTATTCATACCGAGGGTCAATTTAGCAGCCAGTTAGCAAACTCCATGCAGAAAGGGCTAAGCCCATGTCTCGAACCCAAGACATTGATATTTTAAAAAATGCTGTACACAGATATTTACGAGCTTAAATTCCCCTTATACATTTTACACGTACCTAACATTTAAACCTTTTGAGAAACACAAACCATATACTGCACTGATCGACTGATGAGGATATCATTTTGTGTATTTCATGCACTGATGTTTCTGTATGTACATCATGTTTGCAAATACAAATAAACTCATCATTTGTGGTCGAACCGTAACTGGGTTGACCTGCTGGTTTCCTCAGTAATTTACGTTTAATAAACAAAATTGACACTGACTCCCATTTTAGATCCAGTTTGTCACTAAGAACACTCATTTCGAAGCGTATGAACCACTAAAAGATTGGAGTCCACGGTATACCTGAGAGGAAGGAATGAAATGATGGCAGCTGTCATAACACCAATCAATCCTGGTTAAACCATCTGAGAAGTTTTTATGTTTGTAATGATAACAGTTCAGGTTATCATTACATCAGGTTTCTAACGTCACAATTCAAAAGTGTACAGTGTATTCATTCCGTCACTGCCATACTGACCCCATTTCATACTGCCTGCAGCAGGCTTCTCTGAAGTCAGTCACCGGGGAGAGTTCAGCATGGATGGGCTGACTGTTGAACCAGCGGTTATTAAGGTCCATTACAGCTTTCTCGGCATCCTCCTCACGTCGGAACTGCGAAAAATAAACAGATGGAAAATTAAGATGGCTAAAGTTAAAAACCATGTAAAAGATACAAAATCTGACTGCATTCACAAAGTTGTACATACTCTAAATAACGTATTTATATGCATTTATTAAGAGATTTAAAAACACACACACACATAATACACCCACACCCCCCCACTGGGCCCTTGACTATTCGCGGTTTTGCACTCATGCCCCCGCATATTTGCGGATTGCCGAGCAACTGTCACGTGATTCAAATCCAGCCAATGGCTGTTCTCCCTCCTGCTGATTGGTTTAAATGACGTAATGCCCCTTTTTCCTCATTCGCGCACACTTTCTGCATGTGCTTTTTTAGTGTGCGTGTTTTTAATTACAGTTAAGCTCCATCATACCACCAAAACGCTGCGCACCGTCTCAGGCTTCTGGTAAGACGCCGAAGCGCCAGAAAAAGGTAATGACGCTGCATGAAAAAGTAGAACCTCTTGATATGATTCAGAAAGGAAAATGTTTTGCTGCAGCAGGGTGCCATATAAAGCGAATGAAAGTACAGTCCACTACATCAAGAGCTAGTGTAGCCTGGAGTTTTTGTGGAAGTGCTAAAAAGGTGAATGTTGTATGAAAAAAGGTCATTAGCAGAATGGAACCCGCCTTAGTATTCGGGATACTTCTACTACCTAGAAGTATCCAGAATACTAAGGCAGGTTCCATTCTCAGGTATTATTCCAGTACAGTACTGTACCTAAGTTAATGTTTTTGTGTGAAATTTTATGTTCTGTAGCATGTTTATTCAAGCACGAAGTATCCACGTCATGTCATTTCATTGGTATCCACTTTATGTAAATATACAGTCGGCCCCCTACTTACAAAATCCGTTCCAGTGCCTTTTTCGTAACCTGGAGTTTTCGTAAGTAGAGGTGCATTTTACATGTAAAATGCGTGATTCGTTCCAAGGTTCCCAATACTACCCCATAAACCCTTTAAAAGTTATAAAAGTACACCAATTTTCTATGAAATATGTATGAAATATGTTTTAAAAGTAAATGAAAATTATTTACCTTTTTTTAAATCTCTCAAACCACCCATGCGACACTTTAAAGTCTGGGGTGGCAGGTCTGAAGAACTCTCAGTCCCACCCCCAACCCCCCTTCACGAGGTCCTTAAATATGGCGGTTGCTTTTTCCAAAATAATCGCCTCCGTCACTGTATCTCCGCTTTTAAGGTCTCCTTCTGCTTCAATATCGTCCCGATTGTAGAGGGGTTTCGGCCATACTCCTTTGCGATTTCGCTCAACCGTATCCCACTTTCGTATTTTATTATTATCTCCTGCTTCACTTCGATTGATAACGGAGCCCGCTTCTTCTTATCGGTGTCACCGGGAATCACTTTCTTGGGGTCCATGATGGATAATGAAATACAACGCTGCAATGAAACTCTCAAAGAAACTCCCAACAGTCCTGTTCAACTTTCCTTGATGCGTGTGACAAACAGAAAGTATGGGTACAGTAATGGGTACAGTTCAGCTCCCTCCTGGCCAATGGAGACCAGCAGGGCGGGGTGTTGGGAGACAGCCAATGAGAGAGCAACTCATGCATTGTTTGAATGGCGCATTTGAATGTTTGAACGACGCATTTGGCTCTTTTCGTAAGAAGAGGTTGTTTCGTATACAGAGGACAAAAATGTAGGGAAACATTTTTCGTAACCTGGATTTTTCATATTCAGAGGTTTTCGTAAGTAGAGGGCAGACTGAATATATATATATATATATATATATATATATATATATATATATATATATATATATATATATATTACACACACACACACACACACAGACAGAGAGAGAGATCCCAAGGTTGGGGGTTCAAGCCCCACTCTCAATGGGTTGTCACTGTCAGTGCAGCTAACTGGGTTATCAACGGCCGGCCATGTCTCTCACTGTCTATGGTGTGAGGTTCGTGTTGCTGACTTTCGATACAGTAGGCACCAGCATGTTTCTGCCCTGCGATGGCTTGGTGAGCTGTCCAGGGTGTACTCTGCCCTCGCCTGGAGTTTGCTAAGATGAGTGCCAGCCTCTTCGCGACCCTAATTAGGATTAAGCAATTACAGAAAATGAATGGACACACACACAAGTATATATATGTGTGTGTGTGTGTGTGTGTGTGTGTGTGTGTGCGTAAATAACGTAGCATGCTGCATCTGCATCGCAGCATAACAGAGATTGCAGCAACAATTCTGCATCTAAAACCCCACTTTTCACAAAAATTCATAGCTCAAACAGCACTCCCATCGAGGAGCCAACAAAAAGCAGATAGAAATTTACTGCCTGCAGGGCAAAAAAAAAAACCAAATCAATGAAATATGCAGCCTGTTTTTGTGGTATTTACATCAGTAGTTTCTGAATCGACCTCCTCTCACTTACCTTCACATAAACATTGCCAACAAGGTGATCACCCAGATTATCACACACATTCATCTCCTCCACCTCGCCATACTTCTCCTCCATTTCCGTGAAAACTTCCTAAAAAGGGGTTTAATGTGATGAAACAAGATAGGAGGGAAAAGAAAAACAAAAACAAACAAACAAAAAACAACCCCACCAACATGCAGTAGCATGAAAGCACTTGAGGCTCACCTCGAAAAACTCATCATAATGCTCCTGCATTTCCACATCGCTTACGGCACCTGGAATCAAAAGCAGGTTATTAATTTGAATTAAAATTTCAAAGCTTAAACTATGACTGAGTTCACACAAGCAAATTGTCAAAGATAAAAACGACCATTCTTTTGCTATTCAACTATAATCCAAAGATTTATGTTCCTTTTTAACATTTTAACACGATTGTCCAACAACAATGTGTGGAGGAACTCACCAAAATCTGCCAGGAATTTGCAGTTTTCAAGCACTGCAACTTTAATTATGCAACTTTGGAGAAAATTTCTTCAAGAATTCCAAAGCAGTGTTTTAATTTAAACATTTAATAATTTGAAAACAGAAGTCTGTCCTGAGCTGATGGTGTACATATCCTTTTCATACTATGCATATTCTGTTTAAACTACTGCTATAAACAGACCAGTAACATGTACTGTCACAACGTTTTCCATAACACTCAAAAAGGAGGTTTCCCTAAAAATACATTCATACGCCTGCAGCCAAGCACGCATTGGGGATAACACAACAGCATGAGAAGCCATGAAAGCTGCATGTCAGTAGCATCAATTCTACATGCACTCACTGTGTAGACCACTTAGAAATGACACTTCTGGCGAGCAAGTGTGCATGTGCAGATGTGGTCAGAATAGGTGCCGTAAAAGGGCAACAAAAGGCCCAAATTTGGAGTAAAAAGGTCTGTTTTGAGTTTAATTTCGCAATTAGCAAGTCAAAACTGGCGGAAAAAAAAAAAAAAAAAGAAAAGAAATCACCTTACTCTTCTTCATAGTGGGCACCATAAAATAATACATAAGCAGCTAATGCATCTGGAAATGTTTAAGGGGACACAATCCTTCCTAATGCCAAGGTGGAATATGTAGTAATCATGATAAAATAACTAGATTAGCACTTTCTGAATGAAGCGTGTGTTTTAAAAGAACAGAAATTAAAAAAGGAAGAAGACAGATGAGAAATAGAGAAAGGTAAAATAGCCTATACAGAGTGCAGACACAAAGAAAGGGGGACAACTACACAGAAGCAAATGAAGATATTAAGACTGGAATAAAGAGATAGACTGATGCGTGAGGAAAAAGAAAGCTATCAGCAACTGTTAGTGTTATGCTAGTTACATGATCTAAGCCAAGTGTGGCCAACCCGCGGCTCCCGAACCACATGCGCCTCTTTGCCAAGTTTCATGTGGCTCTTATGTTCATATCAAAGTTTGTGGGTTTTATTAATGTTCGTGTTTGCTTCGTTTGAGTATTTTCATTTAATGCACTTGTGTGTGAGATGAGAATACAAATAATACAAAGCTTCCCAGTATGGCGAGCGAGATCATTTCAGTGAATAATTTGTGTCAAATTAGCTCTTAACGGCAGAGGAAAAAATGCACAGTAAAAAAGAAAATATGAAGATGAACACAGGACATTTTTAACAGAGTGGGAGAGTTTATATTTTTTGTTTAATGTAATGGAGAGCCATTCTGTCTTATATGTCAGGCATCATTAGCACATTTCAAAGCTTCAAATCTTCAGTGTCACTTCAGCTCACTGCATGCTAACTTCAACCAGGAATTTCCAAAAGGGGCTGAACTTCACAAGCACAAGTTGTTTACTTTGAAAAGTCAGGCAGAGAAGCACATACAGTTTTTGCTAAATATTTACAAAGTGCTCAGAGACCGTAACGCTTGCATCGTATTAACTGGCTTGGCACATTACACAGGCTGGAAAGTCATACAATGAAGAAGAGTTCTTTAAAAAATGCCTCAGTGATGTGGTTGAAATCTTGTCTCCTTAAAACGACAAACTCAAACGCGTGGTATCGGACGTCCGACTGTCCTTCCACACTGTTGAACACCGATAACTCAGTAGTAGTCATAGTAGTAGTAATGCTTTGTCATATACAGTGGTACTTCACCTTACAAAATTAATCCGTTCCAGAGCCTTTTTCTTAACCTAAATTTTTCGTAAATTTAACTGCATTTTACATGTAAAACGTGTGATATGTTCCAAGGCCCCCAATACTACCCCCTAAACCTGTTAAAAATTATAAAAGCATACCTTTCAAGACCTCCTTTTGCTTCAGATGGTAGACGGGTTTGGCCATATTCCTTTGCAATATCACTCAACCGCATGCCACAATCCCACTTCTTCTTTTCACTCGCACCGGAAATCATGCGTGCGTGTGTGCGCGCATGTGTTGACCATGTCTTCTTTGCAGAGTTATAATCTTGCAAATGTTTATGGAAGGTTAAAACCAATGAGCACACTCAAAAATTTCATGAAACAACAGTAACTCTGTCCTTTACACGAAAAGCATTATGGGAGATGCAGCTCCATAATAGCCAATGGTAAGGAGCTGTGTCATCCATCCTAGCCAATGGGAGGCCAGCGAGGCGGGATGTTGGAAGATAGTTATGGGAGAGCCGTGTTTTATAAGAACTTGTTTCATATACAGAGACAAAAAATTTTGGAAAATGTTTTTCGTAACCTGGATTTTTCGTTTGCTGGGACTATCGTAAGGTGAGGTACCACTGTATATACATCAGCGTTCAATATATATACTGAAATGAATGAAATGATAATCGGACATTAACACGGCTATTGAATCAGTGTTACACTTTGACCTTCAAATATTTGAGAATTTTATGATAACGTTGGTGTTTGAATTTAAAATAAATCTGGCTGAGCAGAGGTGTGTGTGTGTGTGTGAGTGAGAGAGAAAGGGATGGGTGATGTTCATGTGTATGATTTGGCTCTTTGTGGTAACACTGTATAAAATGTGACTCTTGGTCTCTGACTGGTTGGCCACTCCTGACCTAAGCAATGGCATTTGAACTTTTTATATTAAACCTTTCTTGAAATATCTACAACCCCTGGCAAAAATTATGGAATCACCAGTTTCGGAGGATGTTCATTTAGTTGTTTAATTCCGCAGAAGAAGGCAGATCACAGACATGACACAAAACTAAAGTGGTTTCAAATGGCAACTTTCTGGCTTTAAGAAACACTAAAAGAAATCAAGAAAAAAAATGTGGTAGTCAGTAACAGTTAATTTTTTAGACCAAGCAAGGGAATAAATTATGGAATCACTCAATTTCAAGGAAAAAAATATGGAATCATTCCTTGAATTTCCATTCCTAAAATTTACACCTGCATCAGATTTAATCTGCTCGTTAGTCTGCAGCTAAACAGGAGTGATCACACCTTGGAGAGCTGTTGCACCAAGTGGACGGACATGAAACATGGCTCCAACACGAGAGATATCAATTGAAACAAAGGAGAGGATTACCAAACTTCTTAAAGAAGGCAAATCATCACGCAGTGCTGCAAAAGATGTTGGTTGTTCACAATTAGTGGTGTCTAAAATCTGGACCAAGTTCAAATAATATTGGAAGGCTATTAAAGGCGAGCATACTGGTAGACCAAGAAAGACATCAAAACATCAAGACAGAAAACTTAAAGTAATATATGTCTTGAAAACAGAATATGTACAGCAAAACAAATGGGAGGAAACTGAAGTCAACGTCTGTGACCGAACTGTCAGAAATCGCCTAAAGAAAATGGGATTCTACATGCAGAAAAACGAAACAAAAGCCATCATCAAAAACAAGGTTATGACGGGCCAAGGAAAAGCAACCATGGACTGTGGGTGACTGGATGAAAGTCATATTCAGTTGATCACCTTGCCCAATGCAGATTCGTGATTCATCACTGAATATGACTTTCATCCAGTCCACGATTGCTTTTCCTTAGCCCATTGCAACCTAGTTTTTTCTGTTTAGATGTTAATGGTGGCTTTTGTTTAGCTTTTCTGTATGTAAATCCCATTTCCTTTAGGTGGTTCCTTACAGTTCAGTCACTGACGTTGACTCCTGTTTTCTACCATTTGTTTTGCTGGACACTTTCTGTTTTCAAGAAATATTGCTTTAAGTTTTCTGTCTTGACGCTTTGATGTCTTCCTTGGTCTGATAGTATGCTTGCCTTTAACAACCTTCCATTGTTGTTTGTACTTGGTCCAGATTTTAGACCTCGCTGACTGTGAGCAACCAACATCTTTTGCAACATTGCATGATGATTTACCTTCTTTAAGAAGTTTGATAATCCTCTTCTTTGTTTCAATTGACATCACGTGTTGGAGCCATGACTTATGTCAGTCCACTTGGCGCAACAGCTCTCCAAGGTGTGATCACTCCTGTTTAGCTGCAGACTAATGAGCAGATCTAATCTGATGCATTTGTTAATTTTAGGAATGGAAATTTACAGGGTGATTACATCATTGTTTTCTAAAAATTGAGCGATTCCATAATTTATTCCTCCACTTGGTCTAAAAAAAGTAACTGTTACCGACTCCCACATTTTTTTTTCTCGATTTCTTTTCGTGTTTCTTAAAGCCAGAAAATTGCTATTTGAAATGACTTTGGTTTTGTGTCATGACTGTGATTTGCTTTTTTTCCTGCAGAATTAAACAACTTAATGAACATCCTCCGAGATTGGTGATTCCATAATTTTTGCCAGGGGTGGTAGAATTATAATAAGCTGCAGTAGGACCTGCATAAAAACTTCTAACTATAACCCAGGATGCACTAGCAGTACACCCTTTCCTATACACAGCCGAAAGGAAACGAGAGATTTACTGGACTGATAACTGGTTAGTGTGTGGTTTACACTTCTCCAGGCCACCAGCTGTACTTCTCATTAAGCCCACAGCTGCCAGTGAACAAAGGTGCATCAGAGTAACAAGAGACGAGCACTGTTTGTGCAACGATGGGACTTACAGCGAGAGGTGTCAGCTGTCTGAGCACTGTTCTGAGGATTACGGTAGATGTTTTGGATCAAGATGGTCTGTGGATAGAGAAATAAGAACAAAGAAAGCCACGTTATACACGATCTGCAAAGCAATCACTGCAACAACAAAAGAGCAAGAATAAAGAATCTTTTCAGAAAATTATTTTTTAAAGGACTTTACATGAACACAATTTTCCTAAAGATTTTTGTTCCTTTTTTCCCCACGCATTCATGCAAAGTTTTACTTATTCTTATATATATTTTCAAATTTTCATTTTTGAGAAACTGTATTCATCCCACAGGAGAAATTTAGCTTGTGTATTTAACCCATCTAAAGAGAGCAGATACACTCAGTCGTGGGCTGCAACACACAATGCGGCACACAGAGAGCAGTTGGGGGTTAGGTGCCTCACTCAAGGCCACTTCAGCCATGAAGGTGGAGGAAAGAGGAGACCAACTCCACATAAGTCCCATACCACCTTGGCTAATTATTACGCCATAGTTACCCAGCAGAGGATAGATTATATTGTCTTCTGGGTTATGGCCTCAGTACTGTGACGTCTGCTTGCATGTCACGATAGATGAGACTCAAACTCATAGTTCCGGGTTTAATAGGGCAGTGCCTTACTTGTTAGACCAGTGAGGCTCACATTAATTAATTCAAAACCAATAGAAGTAAGAACAAACAGTTATATAATACTTATGCCGTTCATAGAATACCCACACGCACATTTCATTTTCATCTTGTGCCTTAAGAACACAACACTGTCCAGGACATTCTTCTATATATATAAAGAATATTTCTCATAGCAGTGCTTGCACATTGCTTGAAAAAAAACAAACAAACAAAAAAAACAAGTAGCTATAGCTGGGATCTGAACACGAATATATTTCCTGGGTGATGTATCACTCAGCTGACACAGTTATCACCGAAATAGGGCAAACATTAATGCGGCACTGCTCGGCTTGCGAAAAGCCACTTACCGTTAACTCCCAGGCAATACATCAACTCCTGACCCTGCTGTTGCACTATAGAGAACGGTTAACAAATAGCGCATCGGAAAAAAATCAAGCTACAGTCTACTGCTGTGTACATCTACAGAATGAGCTCATAAAGCAGCTAGTAAGAATACATATTGTTTATTCGGATGATTTCCTGTTATGGTCACTTATGCACTGAGAATGATCTGGCAAACAAGTGTATCTCAAATGTTATCAGTGATGAGCAGAGTAGAAGGGGGAGAGCAGTCGGCATCTGTACACATAAAGGATGACGAGTATCTATGTTTACCTGATAACCGAGTAGTAGATCTAGTTTAGGCTTATGGTGTTAAATTGTTTATCTTGGCTGGCTGGAGTCATGTGTCACTGCATCATCATTCATCCAGCAAGCCTCTTCACTTGTATCTTGAGTCGGGGAAATGTTAGGTTCTCAAATTGGAGCAGCTGTCGCCGAATGGTTAGAGAAGCAGCTCTGGACAGAAAAGTTGCTGGTTCGATTCCTGAACCAGTAGGAAAAATGTGTGGCAGTGGGGGAGTGAGCTGCACCTTCCCTTGCTCCACATTCATGGCTGAAGTGCCCTTGAGCAAGGCACCTAACCCTCAACTACTCTCCGGGGGCCCATGTATGTGGCAGCTCATTGTTTGTGAGTGTGCTCATTACAGATGGGTTAAATGCAGTGGCAATAATTTCCATTGTGGGATTAATGGAGAACATCAAAATAAAATGAAACTTAAAAAAAAACAAAAAAAAACAAAACAAAAAAAAAACTGTCCAAAATCACTGATTAAATGAAAAAAAAGCCACAAATGATGGAAAACACAAGACCGCCATCATTTTGACAAATTAGGACAATCCACTGCAACTGTACTCACACTAAACACTGTCAATAACATGTATTTGCATCATAAAGTGGTTTTTGTCTCTTTCTTTAAAAACCTGGCAACAGCATGAAGGGTTCATCCTTCTAAAAATATTACTGTATTTTTTGGGCCATAAGGTGCACTTAACAGCATATTTACCCCCCCCCCCCCCGACCATGCGCCTTATAGTCCAGTGCGCCTTGTGTGTGGCTTGAGCGTGTGCCTTCATCTCTCTGACACTGCCAAAACCCAAGTGAAGTAAGCTAATTCAGAGCTTGCCATCATTCCAGTGGATTAACCAAAACAGCTCCAACTGCTCGATATTGTTATCAACAGGTCATAAGTTAGAGGCTTTATGTCCAAATACAGGCATTACTGCTATCGTAGTCAGGTGACTCACTGAGTAATACCCGAGTGTTTTTCCACCTAATCCCCGTCTCTACGCTCAGGATGTTCAGCTGGCTTAATCAGAGTCTCACGTTCATCACCAGGGTAAAGCACTGCTGAAAGGGATTTTTATAATAATATAACTAATCACTTATTATCCTTGGTTGGACCAACTAATTCAACTAATTTTATTCATTTTATCTTTTATAATGTTTATTTTAGTCATAAGATTTTATATACATGTGACGCGCTCCACCAAAAGTGGGCGCTTGTCACAAGTGACGCATGGTGCTTTTGAAACAAAGCACGGCTTAACCGGAGTTCTGATCTTTCAAGTAAGCAAGTGATGGTTGAATACTAAACAAGTATTCAACACGCACTTGCTCACTTCAAAGATCGGAAGTCCAGATAAGGACTTCAATTTAGTTAATTTCCTGTGAAATGTTTATTCAAATTTTAATAAAAATCGATAAAACTTTGACTCTTTATTAAAAGGACCCACTGAAAAAGAGTTGTTCAAACTGATAGTGTGGAAAAAGTGCATCTCAAAACAAAGATAAGTGTCAACGGGAATCTGTCAGTGAGTCCGCTCTGCTTATATTCAATACACATGGTGGTGTAGTGCCCTCCAGTGTCACTGAGGGTGAATTTTTTCCTCCCTCTCTCTCTCTCAAAAAAAAAAAAAAAGTCTTCATCTGGTCCTTATTCAATGTCCTGAAATGTTTATAAACCTGCATGTTTGTGCACCATGTAAAAATTATTGGAGTACCTTTGAGAATTTCTATTGTTAATGAAATGCTATTGAATATTCCTCATTATCGTGAAATAATTTAAAAAGGAGGTCAAAATAAATATTAGCATTTGTATAATCTCGTCCAGGGGTCAGCAATCCACGGCTCTGGAGCCGCAAGTAGCTCTTTCATCCCACTGCTACGGCTCCCTGTAGATTTGGAAAATAAATAGCAAATAGTTAATTGAAATTTATTTTAATTTAGTTCGTTTTTTTAGTGTAATTCTAAACTCTAAGATTATGATGCTCTTACAACATTAACATAAACCATGTTGAATTTTTTTTGTCGCTTAAAACATGCGTCATAACTGCGACTTTTGAAATCCACCGGTGGGGAATACAACATGCCATTCAACTCAAATCTAACTTTTCAACCCCAGGTTGGACAACATGGATAAATGCAAGAAAAGAAACGTTTCTGAAGAAAACAGAACATTTCATGAGATGTGGACAGTTTAATTTGCTTTTACTGCTGATGAGAGTGGATTCCCGATGAGTGGATTCCCTGTACAGTAGGCCCTTGACTAGTCATGGTTTTGCACTCACGGTTTGCATATTCACGGATTGCTGAGCAACTGTCACGTCATGCAATTTCAGCCAATGGCTGTCCTCCTTCCTGCTGATTGGTTGAGATGATGTCAGGCTCCTTTTTCCTCATTCGCACACAAGTTGTCAACGAACCCTTTTTTAATGTGTCTTAATTATCAGTTAAGCCCTATGATGTCACTCAAACGCTGTGCGTCTTCTCTGGCTAAGTGATAGAATAGGTAATGACGATGGGTGTCTCTTCTGAAGAAATAAGACTTTCTCCTGAAGAAACAATAGTTTCCTCTAAAGTGCCTGAAAAGGAATAATCATCTGAACTGTTGTAAAGCCATAGGTATTAAAGTCTTTTTCAATTATTATTCCAGTACAGTGCCCAAGTTAATGTTTAGAATGTTTGTGTGTGTATGTCTGCTTTTTTTCCCCGCTCCGGCTGAGGGGTGTGGCTGAGCTGCTTGGACTGAATGCAGTTCATACTTGAATTCATCTCATTTACTCCTTATAAACACAAACCGCATGCGCACCACAATTAAAGTGCACTTGCTCACTTGAAAAATCAAGCTCCATGTGTCACCTGCAACAAACGCCTCACATTCAAACGGGAATGACTTAAGAAGTGCGTTTTAATTGGTGAGTGTGCGGTTTGTGTTTATAGGGAGTAGATGAGAGGACTTAATTCAAGTATGAACTGCAGCTCAGCCACGCCCCTCAGCCGGAGCGGAAAAAGCAGACACACACAAACATTCTAAACATTAACTTAGGAACTGTACTGGAATAATAATTAAAAAAACTTTAATACTACAGCTTTACAACAGTTCAGATGATTATTCCTCTTCAGGCCCTTCAGAGGAAACTCGTTTCTTCAGAAGAAAGTCTTATTTCTTCAGAAGAGACAAAGCTTAGCCGGCGTTCGAGTGGAATCATAGAGCTTAACGGGATAATTTATTATACATACAAAATGAAAACATATACATACTATGTATATATATATATATATATATATATATATATATATATATATATATACACATATACACACACACACACACACACACACATATATATATATACATCTTCTTTTCCTTTCGGTTTTTCCATTCAGGGGTCGCCACAGCGAATCCTCTGCCTCCATCTCACCCTATCCTTTGCATCTTTTTCTCTTACACCAACTGCCTTCATGTCCTCCTTCACCACGTCCATGAATCGTCACTTTGGTCTTCCTCTAGGCCTTCTGCCTGGTAGTTCCAACCTCAGCATCCTACTACCAATATACTCACTATCCCTCCTCTGTACATGTCCAAACCATCTCAATCTAGCCTCTCTGACTTTGTCTCCAAAATGTCTTACATGTGCTGTCCCTCTGATGTGCTGATTCCTGATCCTATCCATCCTCGTTATTCCCAAAGAGAATCTCAACATTTTCATCTCCGCTACTTCCAGCTCTGCCTCCTGCCTTTTCCCCAGGGCCACTGTTTCTAAACCATACAACATCGCTGGCCTCAACACCGTTTTGGACACTTTTCCTTTCATTCTTGCCGATACCCTCCTATCACACCGAACATTTTTCTCCAACCATTCCAACCAGCCTGCACATGCTTCTTCACCTCTTTTCCACACTCTCCATTGCTCTGGATTGTTGAGCCTAAGTACTTAAAATCCTCCACCTTCGTTATCTCTGCTCCTTGTAACCTCACCGTTCCTGTTGGGTCCTTGGCATTCATACACATGTATTCTGTCTTACTGAGGCTAACCTTCATTCCCCTCCTTTCCAGGGCATACCTCCACCTCTCTAGATTTTCCTGCACTTGTTCTCTGCTCTCACTGCAGATCACAATGTCATCTGCAAACATCATAGTCCATGGAGATTCTTGTCTCACCTTGTCTGTCAGCCTGTCCATCACCATAGCAAACAAGAAGGGGCTGAGAGCTGACCCTTGATGCAGTCCCACCTCCACCTTGAACTCTTCTGTCACACCGACACCACACGTCACCACTGTCTTACATCTCTTAGACATGTCCTGCACCACTCTAATATACATCTCTGCCACTCCAAACTTTTTCATGCAATACCACAGTTCCTCTCTCGGCACCCTGTCATATGCTTTCTCCAGATCCACAAAGGCACAATGCAGCTGCTTCTGACCTTCTCTGTACTTCTCTATGAACATCCTCAAGGCAAACACTGCATCTGTGGTGCTCTTTCTTGGCATGAAACCAAACTGTTGTTCACAAATGCTGACCTCTGCCCTTAGTCTTGCTTCCACTATTCTTTCCCATAACTTCATCATATGTCTCATCAACTTTATCCCTCTGTAGTTGCCACAACTCTGCACGTCTCCCTTGTTCTTAAAAATGGGCACCAGCACACTTCTCCTCCATCCCGCTGGCATCCTCTCACTCTCTAAGACCTTGTTGAATGTTCTTGTCAGGAAATCTACTGATACCTCTCCTAGACACTTCCATACCTCCACCGGTATGTAATCAGGACCAACCGCCTTTCCATTCTTCATCCTCTTCAATGCCCTCCTCACTTCACCCTTACTAATCTTTGCTACTTCCTGGTCCTCAACGGTCACCTCTTCAACTCTTTTTCTCTCTCACATTTTCCTCATTCATCAGCTCTTCAAATTACTCTTTCCATCTTCCCAGCACACTTCTTTCATCAGTGAATACATTTCCCTCTCTGTTCTTAATCACTCTAACTTGCTGCACATCCTTCCCTTCTCTACTTCTCTGCTGTGCCAACCTGTATAAATCATTTTCTCCCTCATTTACTTTCCAACCGAGCATACAAATCATCATACGCCCTCTGTTTGGCCTTTGACACCACCACCTTCGCCTTACACTGTGTCTCCCTGTACTCCTGTTTACTCTCTTCGGACCTCTCTATGTCCCACTTCTTCTTAGCTAACCTCTTCCTTTGTACACACTCCTGCACTTCCTCATTCCACCACCAAGTCTCCTTATCTACTCTCCTTCCAGATGACACACCAAGTGTTCTCCTACCTGTCTCCCTGATCACATTAGCTCACTCATCTCACTGATCACTCATCTGGAAGCACTTCCTGACCACCCAAAGCCATTTTCAACTCCTCCTTGAAGACAACACGACACTTCTCCTTTTTCAGCTTCCACCACTTTGTCTTCTGCTCTGCCTTTGCCTTCTTCACCTTTCTCACCATCAGAGTCATCCTACACACCACCATCCTATGCTGTTTGGCAACACTCTCACCCGCTACTACTTTGCAGTCACTGACTTCCTTCAAACTACATCGCCTACACAAGATGTAGTCTACGTGTGTGCTCCTACCTCCACTTTTATAAGTCATTCTATGCTCCTCTCTCTTCTGGAAGAAAGTATTTACCACAGCCATTTCCATCCTTTTTGCAAAATCTACCAACATCTGTCCTTCTGCGTTCCTGTCCTTGATACCAAACCTGCCCATCACTTCCTCGTCCCCTCTGTTTCCTGCACCAACATGTCCATTGAAGTCTGCCCCAATGACTACTCTTTCATCTTTGGGGGTATTCTGCATCACTTCATCTAACTCACTCCAGAATCTCTCCTTCTCTTCTAGCTCATATCCTGCCTGTGGGGCATAAGCACTAATAACATTGAACATCATGCCTTCAATTTCTAACTTGAGACTCATCACTCTGTCTGACACTCTTTTCACTTCGAGAAAACATACACACACACACACACACACACACACACACACACATACACACACATTATATATATATATATATATATATATATAAATAATTTTAAAAAAATATATATATATATAATAAAAATAAAAGGACAGGACAAAGACTTTCTATTGAAACTCCATTTATCACTACAGATCTGTTTTGAGGGGTGGTGAAACCATCCTCTCTCTTCAGGTGATTATAGAAGAATTATAGAGTTTCACCACCCCTCGAAACAGATCTGTAGTGATAAATGGAGTTTCAATAGAAAGTCTTTTTCCTGTTCTTTTATTTTTATTGTTATTTGCTCTACCAAAAAGTATTGAGCACTCTCCTACGGAAGGATCTACTCAGAAAATCCCCCCCCCTCTCTCTCTCTCTCTCTCTCTATATATATATATATATATATATATACACACATATACACACCCACACACACATAATATATATATATATATATATATATATATATATATATATATATATATATATATATTGCTGTATCATGTTTAAATATTTTATTCATATCACAGTATAAAATTTAAAAGTTTTTCTTAATAATTACTACATTTTACTACATTAATACTATATTAATAAGTAAGACTGGCTATAGAATGTGTTTAAGATGCATATTTTAGCGCATATAATAGAATCATAGTATTTTACTTCCTGTTGATCATTCGTGCTTAATATGATACATGGGGTTTTACTTCTGGGGACAGAACTCGCGGATTATCTTCATTCGCGGGAGGGGCCGGAACCAAACCCCCGTGAATAACGAGGGCTGACTGTGTATGCCTAATATGTGGTCAAAAATTCATGAACAACAAAAAGTCAAATGTTGCCCGGTGTTTCCACAATAAACACACCGCTTTTCCTCAAAAATATTGGTATAAAGATGCGAGAGAAGAAAAAAGCCGTTTCGGAACTGTTGCAGAAGGTTGACTTGAGCAAAACTTATTTCAAGATGTGGACGAAGTCTGAAAACGACAAACAGAAGCAGATAGCATTTTTGGATTGCTGCAGTCAGCAAGTTAAAAATTTTGATGCCGTGAATACGAAGAGGACTCAATTAGACATTGTATTTGAAACTAACCTTCAACCCAATGTCTTTTTTTGTTGTTCAGGTTTGTTCAAACTTCAAAATATTTTTGCTTTCCTGCAGAAATAAAACTGTTTTCTCCAGTTCATTGACTTCATAAATGTTTTCACGCTACAGTTCGCTTCACTTCTATACTTTCCAGAAAGGAAACGATATTTGCAGTATTATCTTAATTTTAGACGTGATAAGGGTTTTGTGGCTCCCTGGGTTTTTTTTCCTGTGGAAAGCAGGTCCAAATGGCTCTTTGAGTGTTTAAGGTTGCCGACCCCTGATCTAGTCCATTAAACTTAAGACAAGGAGAAAGTCTCATGCAACCTCTGTCTCTGAGATTCTAAGTTCAGTTCATTTTCTGTAACCACTTGATGGGAGAGGGTAGAGTACACCCTGGACAGCTCGCCAGGCCATCGCAGGGCTTAGAGATTCTGATCTCGTTAATATTCACAACTAAAATTGACTGACATCAATCAGTAAAGACATGTTCACAATCTCCCAGGCTGCCCCCCCCCCAACCATTGGGCCTCTTTCAAATTTTTAATCTGATGTATGACCACATGTCAGATGTACATAAAGTGGCACAAAAACTGGCCCAGTTTCACTTTTAAAAATATTGAACTTGTGTGTCAGAGTCTCTGATATGTCACAACACAGCAGATAATTGGATTTATCACATCAGTGGGTTGATGTAAAAGCAGTGAGACCCATTTTGATCAAATATACATGAAGTCATAGAGATGAGCATAAAACAAATCATACTTAGGCATGAACTAAACTTGGTCTGAGAGCAGCCCAATAAGATCCAGGTAAATTCAAGCACAGACTGACTACAAGGAGAAATTGAATCAACTTTGAATTAACCCAAGTGCAGATCTTGAATCAGTCATGCTTGTGCAGTTTTAGATTTCACTCTGATTTTACAGACAGAAACAACAGTATGCAATACCTGGCTGAACGTTGGTCTATTATGTAGTCTGGAGCAGCGATCTCCATGGCGACATGCTCCAATCTTAAAGTAGAAGGAGCAGTTAACCCTGGATGATGGAGAAAATTGGATGCGAAAACAAAACGTCATACAAAAATCTTTTTGCTTTCAACCAGCCTATACCTCTCTTCAACAGATTCTTTTTAGACAACTTATGTAAATAATAAGCATTCAAAAAATTCAACATAATGAAAATAGAGTTTGTAGTGGGTTAACTATCAACACGTTTTTTTGAATATGCCTTAAACTCTAATATTTCTGACTGCAAGCAATTAAACAGAATCATCACGAGCCAAGAATAGCTAGCATGCTAGCATAGCTAACCTTGTGTGTATGTACGTAAAGTGTTGAGTAATTTAAAACAAAATACATATCTGATTTTAACCAGATAATCAATCACTAACGCTTAATAAAGTTGATTTGAGTTGAAAGAGAAAGTTGATTTCTGATCAAATTAGGATCCGTGAAGTGCACGTTTCCTTGCTGCTTCACGCCTGTGCAGGCTCTGCACAGCAGTTCCTCCGCCTGCTTGCTACACAGATTAGCATTGTTGCTAATCACACACGAACAATTAAAATATCCTCCTTCTCTGAGCAATAATTTCCTATATACCCACTTCACATCGTTAACATTCAAACACATTGTATACAATTACTTTTATCCAGAGGCGGCAACACATTAACCAATAAATTGTCTTTTTTTCCACTCACTTGTCTTTCTCTGTACCAAAAATGGACGCTAGGTACTCCGCCATCTTCCCGTCGTCGGGTCACTTGTGTTCTTCGTCATCAAGTTACGCGTTTGTCGTCACAATAATCTGAGCATTCGGGTACATTCCGCGCCACGCTCGACATTTTTTTTCCCTACACGTATTTCGACAGGGTCGAGCTCTTGTATTTTATTGGATACATTTTCACATGGTTAACGGAGTCCACTAATCAAAACGCTTCTTATATGTGCAAACTTCCAGCGGGATTGATATGAATACGGGTGGGAAGTAAATCTCTTTCCAGCACGACTACATGTTAGACACACCCGCCTCTTTCACTGTACTGTACTGTATTTGGTAAACTGGTTCCAGGACATTTGCTCACAGGACAATTGCTCACAGGACAAATGTTCACAGGACAAATGCTCACAACCTTAATGAAAAAACGGACATTTGCTCACAACATAATTTTTTTTTTCCAATTTTAACCTTAAACCTAACCCTTAACCCTAAACCCTAACCCTAACTCTTAATGTATAATGAGTTCGTTTAGCATTATGCATTTATAAGAATAAATAATTTTTATAACACATCTTTTTGTATTGATGCATTTATTCATCACTTATCCCTGAACATGTCGTTGGGGCACCTTCATGGCGAGACAGGCTGATTTGGCCTGGCGGAGCCCATCCCTCTCCAGGTCATAGAAACACGCTGTCGGCTTTGCAGCTACTCTTTACGAAAGTCAGCAATGGTTCTTTTACATGCCTCTCACCATAGACAGTGAGAGAGACATGGCCTGCCTTTGATAACCCAGTTAGCTGCACTGGGGGGACAGTAACAACCCTGTGGGGACTTGAACCCCCAACCTTAGGATCAGTGATCCTGCGCCCTAACCACTAGACCACCACTGCCCGCATTTATTAGAACAAAGAAAAAAAAATGTTGTGAGCAAATGTCTGTTTTTTTTCTTTAAGTTTGTGAGCATTTGTCCTGTGAGCAAATGTCAGCGCACTGTGTAAACTATATAAGCAGCAACGAGATACGTACTATTACTACCAATAATAATAATAATAATAATAATAATAATAATAATAATAATAAAAATAATAATAATCCCCCCAGTGCAGATAACTGGGTTATCAAAGGCCTGCCATGTCTGTCACTGTCTATGGTGAGAGGCATGTAAAAGAACCATTGCTGACTTTCGTAAAGAGTAACTGTAAAGCTGCCAACGTTTTCTGTCCCTTGCTAAAGGGTTGTGTCAGGAAGGGCATCCGATGTAAAAACCTATGCCAAATCAAATGTGTGGCGAATCAGATGGTTTGCTGTGACGACCCCGAAGGATAATAATAATAATAATAATAATAATAATAATAATAACAAGTTATTGAAAAAAATGAAGACTACTGTACTTTTAATACACTACTGTAATCAATCAGAGCGATGGTCGTGAGTGGGATTCGTGAGAACACGGGTGGGAAGTTCTAATATGAATACACACGTTAATCTTTATCATCTTTAAATCTGCCTCTAATTTCTGAAAAAATGTATATTGTTGGAAGCACTTTTATATTATTTTATGATAATTTTTAGCTGCTCTAAAAAAAAAATAATACAGGCACACTAGTGTTCCTTGCTAATATTTAATTCAGCACATTTTGTATTCATGTTCATGCCTAACTATACCCTAGTAATAATTTATTAATTTTGTAAAAAAAAAAAAAAAAAAAATCAGAACCGGGTGATTTGATTCCATTGTCCGAAGTAAATGTTATGTATTAATCCCACCACCACAGGGCGATACACTCTTTTCGCTTGAATGAAGAAAAAATTTACAGTACTTCTGTGAAACCCGCAAAAAAAAAATCTAATTTTATACAACACTAAAGCCAGATACCTGTGATAAACATATTTTTTAAAAATAGATTAACAGTACGGATGTTTAATCAATAATACACGAGCTAGTCTTTTAATGTGTCGGGTATTTTCCCATAATTCAGTGGTGCAGGAAATCCACAGCGTTTTAGGGTGGAGACTGCCGAGAGCGATCTATTACTTCATGTTTCTTTAAATATACACTTAGTTATTCATTCTCAGCTTATTCGGCAAACAAGCATATGTTTAATGGTAAGAAATATTTTATTCATTTATTGAATGGTTTAATGTAGATAAACACTGCTGCATTTCATTATCTTCTACAATCCCTTGATAGTGCGCACGACTTCTCGAGATGCGTGTGTTTCTGTAGTGCGCTATAGAGTCAGGACGCAGCCGATTTGGATGCAGCCAGCATGTAAGCCGAAACTAGTGCCGTGTTTCAGTAAAACTGTATTTGCTTTGCTTCAATTAATAACTTGAGTACTGAATAAGACCCTTTTGAAGACGAATCCATCCACTTTTAATAAATTTTTGGTCAAACGATGCTTTCCAGCCCAGTTCATTCCTCCAGGCTTCATTTAGCAGATTGCTCACTAGCGACATCTACTTGTTAAATGTTATAAAAAGATTTTGGTCAAATGATGTTTTCCAGCCCAGTTCATTCCTCCAGGCTTCATTTAGCATAGTGCTCACTGGCGACACCTACTGCTAAATGTTATAAATTTGATGGTCATCAAACGTACTGTATTGTGGTCATCTTATTCTTCTTAATCCAGAGTCGGGTCTGCTATGTTTTTCTATACTATGCAGAAATACAAATATACAGTTTACTCAATTACGCTATATTGTACAGGCACCACTACTGTATTGCACTACTAATACACAGTACTTTGTAATACAACTATGTTAAAGTACTGTATATATTTTTTTAATTTGTATGAATCTTGTCCTTGCAGGACACTCAGGACGGGATGGACATGTGGTACACTCATCCTGTATATGCTCGTTACTGGCAGCATTACCAGCAGGCTATGAGCTGGTACCAGAGGCACCGATGGGCATACAACGAGGCTGTACAGGCTGCATATGACCCTTGTCTGTACCCTGTGTTTCCCACTCCCTTATGTCGATATGCAGATGAAGACACGGTTACCAGAGTCCCTGGACGAACAAAGAGGCGGAGGCAAGAGGAACAGGGAGAGTTTGAGAGCTCGGAGGAAAGCGAGCTTGAATTTGATGTCGGTGAAATGGAAATCACGGCTGAGCTGCGGAAGTACTTTGCTCAGACGGAGAGCCACAGAGAGGAACTGAGTATGTGTGCATGACATGGCAAGATGAATTAGCTGTATTAGTTTTGTACTGGAGGGAATGCAGCCGTGAGGGGGGGGCACAAACCAGTGTCTCTCCCTCACGCCGGTCCCAAGCCCGGATAAATGCAGAGGGTTGCGTCAGGAAGGGCATCCGGCGTAAAACAAATGCCAAATAAACTATGCGAATCACAAGAAAGAATGATATACCGGATCGGTCGAGGTCTGGTTAACAACGACCGCCATCAGTGCCGCCAACCAACAGGGTGCTGATGGAAATTGGACTACTGTTGGTCGAAGACGTCAAGAAGGAGAGGCGGGAGGCGGTCCGTGCCAGAGAGAGAAGAGGAAAGGCATGAGCCCAGGACTGAAAGTAGGGACTTTGAATGTTGGAACTATGACAGGAAAAGGTAGAGAGCTGGCTGACATGATGCAGAGGAGGAAGGTGGACATACTGTGTGTTCAGGAGACCAGGTGGAAAGGTCGCAAGGCTAGAAGCATAGGAGCAGGGTTTAAGCTGTTTTATCGCGGTGTGGATGGGAAGAGAAAATGGAGTCGGAGTCATCTTGAAGGAGGAGTTTGCCAGGAATGTTCTAGAAGTGAAAAGAGGTCAGACAGAGTGATGAGTCTCAAGTTAGAAATTAAAGGTGTGATGGTCAATGTTGTTAGTGCTTATGCCCCACAGACAGGATGTGAGCTAGAAGAGAAGGAGAGATTCTGGAGGGAGTTAGATGAAGTGATGCAGAGTACCCCAGAGGTGAAAGAGTGGTTATTGGGGCAGACTTCAATGGACATGTTGGTGCAGGAAACAGAGGGGACGAGGAAGTGATGGGTAGGTTTGGTATCCAGGACAGGAAATCGCAGAAGGACAGATGTTGGTAGATTTTGCAAAAAGGATGGAAATGGCTGTGGAGAATACTTTCTTCCAGAAGAGAGAGGAGCATAGGGTGACTTATAAAAGTGGAGGTAGGAGCACACAGGTAGACTACATCTTGTGCAGGCGATGTAATTTAAAGGAAGTCAGTGACTGCAAAGTAGTAGCGGGTGAGAGTGTTGCCAAACAGCATAGGATGGTGGTGTGCAGGATGATGCTGATGGTGAGGAAGGTGAAGAAGGCAAAGGCAGAGCAGAAGACAAAGTGGTGGAAGTTGAAAAAGGAAGAGTGTCGGGTTGTCTTCAAGGAGGAGTTGAAACAGGCTTTGGGTGGTCAGGAAGTGCTTCCAGATGACTGGACAACTACAGCGAATGTGATCAGGGACACAGGTAGGAGAATACTTGGTGTGTCATCTGGAAGGAAAGTAGATAAGGAGACTTGGTGGGTGGAATGAGGAAGTGCAGGAGTGTGTACAAAGGAAGAGATTAGCTAAGAAGAAGTGACATTGACAAAACCGAAGAGAGTAAACAGGAGTACAGGGAGACGCAGCGTAAGGCAAAGGTAGCAGTGTCAAAGGCCAAACAGAGCGCTTTGATGACTTGTATGCTCGGTTGGAAAGTAAGGAGGAGAAAATGATTTATACAGGTTGGCACAGCAGAGAAATAGAGATGGGAAGGATCGTGGCAGCAAGTTAGATTGATAAAGGACAGAGAGGGAAATGTATTGACTGATGACAGAAGTGTGCTGGGAAGATGGAAAGAGTACTTTGAAGAGCTGATGAATGAGGAAAATGAGAGAGAAAAAGAGGAGAAGAGGTGACAGTTGAGGACCAGGAGGTAGCAAAGATTAGTAAGGGTGAAGTGAGGAGGGCATTGTAGAGGATGAAGAATGGAAAGGCAGTTGGTCCTGATGACATACCGTGGAGGTATGGAAGTGTCTAGGAGAGGTAGCAGTAGATTTTCTGACAAGAACATTTAACAAGGTCTTAGAGAGTGAGAGGATGCCAGAGGAATGGAGGAGAAGTGTGCTGGTGCCCATTTTTAAGAACAAGGAGACGCGGCAGAGTTGTGGCAACTACAGAGGGATAAAGTTGATGAGCCATACGATGAAGTTATGGGAAAGAATAGTGAAGCTAGACTAAGGGCAGAAGTCAGCATTTGTGAACAACAGTTTGGTTTCATGCCCAGAAAGAGCACCACAGATGCAGTGTTTGCTTGGAGGATGTTAATAGAGAAGTACAGAGAAGGTCAGACGGAGCTGCATTGTGCCTTTGTGGATCTGGAGAAAGCATATGACAGGGTGCCGAGAGAAGAACTGTGGTATTGCATGAGGAAGTCTGGAGTGGCAGAGAAGTATGTTAGAGTGGTGCAGGACATGTATGAGAGATGTAAGACAGTGGTGAGGTGTGCTGTCGGTGTGACAGAAGAGTTCAAGGTGGAGGTGGGACTGCATCAAGGGTCAGCTCTCAGCCCCTTCTTGTTCGCTATGGTGATGGACAGGCTGACAGACGAGGTTAGACAAGATTCCCATGGACTATGATGTTTGCAGATGACATTGTAATCTGTAGTGAGAGCAGAGAACAAGTGCAGGAAAATCTAGAGAGGTGGAGGTATGCCCTGGAAAGGAGGGGAATGAAGATTAGCCTCAGTAAGACAGAATACATGTGCATGAATGCCAAGGACCAAAGAGGAACGGTGAGATTACAGGGAGCAGAGATAAGAAAGGTGGAGGATTTTAAGTACTTAGGCTCAACAATCCAGAGCAATGGAGAGTGTGGAAAGAGGTCAAGAAGCGTGTGCAGGCAGGTTGGAATGGTTGGAGAAAAGTGTCCGGTGTGATGTGTGATAGGAGGGTATCGGCAAAAATGAAAGGAAAAGTGTACAAGACGGTGTTGAGGCCAACGATGCTGTATGGGTTAGAAACAGTGGCCCTGGGGAAAAGACAGGAGTCAGAGTTGGAGGTAGCAGAGATGAAAATGTTGAGGTTCTCTTTGGGAGTAACGAGGATGGATAGGATTAGAATGAGCACATCAGAGGGACAGCACATGTAAGACGCTTTTGGAGACAAAGTCAGAGAGGCTAGATTGAGATGGTTTGGACATGTACAGAGGAGGGATAGTGAGTATATTGGTAATAGGATGCTGAGGTTGGAACTACCAGGCAAAAGGCCCAGAGGAAGACCAAAGAGACGATTCATGGATGTGGTGAAGGAAGACATGAAGGTCGTTGGTGTAAGAGAAGAAGATGCAAAGGATAGGGTGAGATGGAGGCAGATGATTCGCTGTGGCGACCCCTGAAGGGAAAAGCCGAAAGGAAAAGAAGAAGAAGAGTTTTGTACTGGAGGGATTAAGAAGAGCTGACTCTTTTCGAACTGCTGTGCATGCATGTACAGTATGGGTGTGGTCTACCACACTCAGAGGGAAACTGCCATCCGCCCCCTCGTACGAAGGAGCTTACAGCAACCCATGACTAGTTGACGTTCGCTGTGAGTGACAGGAAGTGAGCACATGCCGTCCATCGCTCCCGAGAGATCTCGGCCAATCAGCTTCCACGGACCGCAGGCTACTGATGGCTGTGGCGTTAACCTAGATTCAAACCTGCGATCTCTGTGTTCATACAGTTGGTTGGCTTTGTGTGTCACATGCTGGCCTCCACAGTTGGTCGCTGATATATGATGGATGAGACCTGGTTAGTGGGTGGAAATTGTCACATGACCACACTGGCGAGGACGAAAACTACCTTAGCCTGCGTGCTTTCAAATTCAACTAATATTCAAATAATATCTTAAGAAACAGGCCTTAAAAGGTGTGTTCGCGCACGGAAAACATTCATATGTCCAGGTTCAGGGGGTCCTCCAAGACTTATTGTACTGTTTTCTTACATTCCAGGCTGTTACTGCATTAATATAGAATTATTCAAAATACAAATTTCCAGCACTTGTTTTTACAGAGAGGCAGCAGCAGGTGGAAGCACAGCGACAGGAAGCCTATGTACCAGCTGACCAGGACTTGCATCGCTCTTGGCTGCGGACCGTCGAAGCCCCAGCCGATCGCCCTGGCGAAAGGAGGAATGCAGAGATGAAGCGGCTGTATGGAAAAGATGCGGCGAAGATTCAGGGCATGGAAACGGCCATGCAGCTCACCTTTGACCGCAACTGTGACCAGCAGCAGCCCAAATACTGGCCTGTAATACCATTAAGACTGTAGCAGATTAATTCCAATTATATTCTCCACCCCACAACACACATCCTATTTATATTAAAAAGAGCAGATCACCCTTCATGGAATCCAGTTTGTTTTGTGGGTTGCAGTGCATTTGGTTTTTTATTTTAATTTTTTTATTTTTTCGGAATATTACGAACGCGCTCATGATCGGGAGGTTGTGAGTTCGAGTCCCACTGAGACCCTCACTGTGCTAAGACCCCTGGGCAAGGTCTCAACCACAAGTGTGCCTCTGTTCACCCAGCAGTATAAATGGGGACCAGTAAAAATATACTGGGAAGGTAACCTGCGATGGACTCGCGTCCCATCCAAGGGGAGTTGAACTCCTGGTCGCTTCACGCTATGGAAACCGGGGATAAGCACCGCCCTGATGAGCCACAAGGCTCGGGTATAAAAATTTGTCTATAAATTATATAAATATATAAAAAATGGATAATTTTTTTTTTAAATTTTATAAAAAAAATGTATAAATTTCAATAAAAAGCATCGAAATTGGTTTAAATTAGATAGTTTGGTGTCGAGGATTCTGGGAAGGTTGAACCAGTTCTTTCAAAATCTGTTTGTCATAAAGAGTAAGAATTATAATTTTTTTTTAAATATTGGCCTTAAATCATCTGATAATTTTAACAAAAATTAGAAAAGAACTTTGTAACATAGGGTGAAGCTTTACGGCACGCTACTACAATTCTCACATCCCGTTATGATTGCCATTAAATCGTTATTTATTAGATCGTAATAATCGCTGCCAATTTTTTATTCTTTCATTTTCTGCACCGCTGAATCTTAATTAGGGTCACGGGGAGGCTGGCAGCCGACTCCAGGCGAGGACGGAGTACAACCCTGGACAGCTCGTCAGACCATCGTTGGGCAGAAACACGCTGACGGCTATGCAGCCTACGCTTGATGAACGTCAGCAATGGTTTTTTTTTTTACATGCCTCACATCATAGACAGTAGGGGCAGACACTGCCATCGGGGCAGTGGTGGTCTAGTGGTATAGGGCGCTGGATCGCTGATCCAAAGGTTGGCGGTTCGAGTCCCACTCTACACAAGGTTGTCACTGTCCCCCCCAGTGCGGCTAACTGGGTTATCAAAGGCGGGCCATGTCTCTCACTGTCTATGGTGAGACGCATGTAAAAGAACCATTGCTGACTTTCGTGAAGAGTAGGCTGCAAAGTTGTCAGCGTGTTTCTATCCCTTGCGAAAAGGGTTGTGACAGGAAGGGCATCCGACGTAAAAACCTCTGCCAAATTAAACGTGCAAATCAAAATGATTCGCTGTGGCGACTCCCGAGTAAAAGGGAAAAAGCCGAAAGGAAGACAGACACATCACAGACAGTGAGAGGTCTGGCCGGCCTTTGATAACCCAGTTCACTGCATCCTGTTGAGAGTGGGACTTGAACCCCCAACCTTGGGATCAGTCATCCTTACCAGGACCTTACCACCAGGCCACCACGGCCCTCAGCCAAATTCACTTCGATTCCACCGAGTTCCCTTGAGATCATCATGATTTGATCCCAGAACTCACAATTCTCTCAAATCGTGAAGATTGCGGACATCGTGCCGGTAACGGTGAAATTTATGAAACAAAACAAACCCCTAAAGACACGAGACAACAAAGGAAGCAGTCTCCCTTGCCCGGACGCGGGTCACCAGGGTTCCCTCCTGGAGCCAGGCCCAGGGGAGGGGCTCGAAGGTGAGCGCCTGGTGGTCGGGCTTATGCCCATGGAGCCTGGCCGGGCCCAGCCCGAAAAGGAGACATGGGTCCGCCCTCCCATGGACCCACCACCCGTGGGAGGAGTTTTAGGGGTCGGGTGCAGTGTGAGTTGGGTGGCAGCCAAAGGCATGGGTTTATGTTTATGTAAGTTGGATTTTTTTTTTTTCCTCCCATTAAAAAAAAAAAAAAAGAAGTCTATTGTTATTTTCTATAAGAAAGTATTTTTTGTGTTTCACTTCTGTACTGCTATACCTCTTTTTCACTGAAGGAAAACTTCCCGGTCTTTAATTTCACACAGTTCATCTCTCTTCTGTGTTTTCTTTCTCTTCCTCCTCCTCCTCCTCCTTCATGAATGATGGAGATGTTGTATGCATTGAGCCACAAACTCCTTTTTTCCCTTTGCAGAACCGATTTTCAGTAACTAGGTCAGAGCCTCCCCCTCTTTTTCAGTCTGTTTTATGTCTGGGTCGCATCTCCCTTATTGAGATGCTGTTTTGTGGTCATGTGGCATGTTGTTCACGTGTGATTAATTACTATTTAGTGTTTAGATGGTGGGTTTTGGAATAAAATGTTTTGGATTAAGGTTTGAGTATGACTTTTAATTTGAAAATATTTCGGCGTGTTAGTGAAGGAATATCTGTGTGGTTTTTTTTTTTTTTTTTTTTTAACCCCCCCCCCCCCCAAAAAAAAAAAAAAAACCCCAAAAACAAACAAAAAAAAAATTAAAACTTTTGAAGTTGGGTATATTAATCACACTTGATTATTTAATGGTGTTAATTAACATGATGTCATAATTCAGAGTAAAGCCATTGTCGCCGTCGTCTTTCGCTTTATCTGGGGTCGGGTCACGGAGGCAGCAGCCAAAGCAGTGAGGTACGGACATTTCGGAGCAAAACCTCCAAGCCTATGTCAGAGTCTGGGTCGCCTGGAAAGTGCAAAAGGATGAGGTATCTGTTATGGACCATCAGAATGTTGACGTGTGTAATGTGTTTCCATGGATCAAGTATTCCTTGGCCTTCTTTGAAAGACACGGACAAACTGAGACCAAAGATAAAAAGGAGCATCTCCATGAGTGTCCAAACTTCTCCATGAAGGGTCAGTGTGTGTGTGGGCAGGTTTACCATTTCAACCGAATGGTAGCCACACCTTTCAAGTGCGTGAACCACTGAACTCAGAAAAATGATTGGAATGTGTATCATCGTTGCATGTGGCAAAACCTCGAGCCAGACTGGAGCCATCTTGGTGAGACCACTTATTGTTGGAAGCTATACTCAATAGCATACAAAAAAAAGATGGGGGAGGAAATCATTACAGTACATGTGAGTTGCACATTTTTAACCCCGCCCCCCATTTCAGTGATGTCGAGTATATATTTTTTCAGTTATATATAAATATCAGAGAAATTATTGGCAAAACTTTATGAATTCAAGATATTCTGACCAATCATTCAAGCATTTTCTAAGCTGCTTCATACTAATTAAGGTTGCGGGGATCCTGGTGCCCATCTCAGCAAGACGGGGTACATCCTGAACAGCGCACCGGGCCATTGCAGAGCCAACACCCACAAGCAATCACACTCCGTCTCACTCAAGTCTGATTTTGGAACAGCCAATTAGCCGACTGTGCATGTTTTTGGGTTGTGAGAGGAAACTTGAGTCCCCAGGAGGACTGCAGGCAAGTACAGGAAGGACGTGCAAACGCCACACATCAACACCTGAGCCCGGATATTGAACTCTCACCTGTATTCTGACCATCAGTTGTAAAATTTTCAGGGTTTTTCGAGATGTGTTCACTTTTAACGGCTTCCAATTAAGCAAGATGGTCTCAAGTTGGCGACTGCTTGGCTTCAAAACTAAAACACGAATATGTAATCGAAGAGGGCGGTGGTGGTCTAATGGATGGGGCGCAGGATCGCTGATCCTAAGGTTGGGGGTTCGAGTCCCCAATGATAGGGCGCAGGATCGCTGATCCTAAGGTTGGGGTTCGAGTTCCACTCTCCACAAGGTTGTCACTGTCCCCCCAGTGCAGCTAACTGGGTTATCAAAGGCGGGCCATGTCTCTCACTGTCTATGGTTGGAGGTTCATGTAAAAGAACCATCGCTGACTATCGTAAAGAGTAGCTGCAAAGCCGTCAGCGTGTTTTTGGGTACAAGTAGCAAGCGTTCCCGCATCCTGGTTAATCTTCTCCGGAAGAAACCAATTGCTACACCACCCTACGGGGATAAGATATGATGATGATGATGATGATGATGATGTAATCGAAGTGGTTTTTATTTATTTTTTTATATCAGCGATTGAAATAGGTGCAAGGTGTGGCTACTGCTTGTTTGAAGTGAAAACCTGCACCCACATCTTCTCTTTGCTGATAAAATTGGACATACCAAGAACAAATCCAAAAGTCAGGGTCTGCCATGGTATGAGGTCAGTGTCCTCAGCAACTTACACCTTATATTTGTCTGATGCAGCATTAATATAGATTTTTCAGGGCTATATATGTATATTTCACCAGATGTTGCAAAAAACATCTTCTGCACACATTACACAGACATGACTGCAGATAAAGAGGCTGCAGGTGTTGGAGTGGCCTTTATACAGTCCTGACCTGCCCCGATAGAGAATGCGTGGAGGATATTGCAATTAAAAACGCAACAGTGAGGAATATTTCCTGTTGCATTTATTAAGAAAAGTCTAATATTCGTTTCATTCATTTTCTGTAACCTCTTAATCCTAATTAGGGTCGCAGCGAGGCTAGCACCCATCCCAGCCGCCTCCAGGCAAGGGCAGAGTACATCCTGGAAAGCTCCTCAGGCCATCGCAGGGTGGAAACACGTTGACAATGAAAGTCAGCAATGGTTCTTTTACATGAACCTCACACTATAGACAGTGAGAGACATGGCCGGCCTTTGATAACCCAGTTAGCTGCCATGTGGGGGAGGGGGGGGGGGCAGTGACAACCTTGTGGAGAGTGGGACTCGAACCCACATACCCTAGGCCACCACTGCCTTTAACCTGACACAGGCCATCACTCATCCATTTGCCAGACTGCTTAATCCTGTTAGGGTGGCACGGAGGCTGGAGCCTATCTCAGCCAACACTGGATGAAGAAGGTGTGGTATACCATGATCAGCTCGCCAGATATTCACAAAATCATTCACACAATTACATCCACACCTCGGGGAAATTTGGAGCAGCCCATTGGTCTAATATGCCCGCCTTTAGGCTGTGGGAGGAAACTGGAGGACCCAGAGGAAACACACACCAGCATGGGGAGAAAAATGCCAGAGCCAGGACTGGAATCCAGGACCTTCTTGCTGTGAGGTGCATGTGCTAACCCCTACGCCACTGTGCCACCCACTTGGTGTCATCAATCCCTAAATGTCTTTTAAGTGCTGAGAGAAGTCGGCCTGTTGAAAGGTGGGGTAGATGTTAGCAAGGCTGCATCACAGCAGGAAAGCCTGGGATAAATTCCTGGGCCTGGGTGTTTCTCTGTGGAGTTTGCGTTTTCCCCCTGTGCTGGTATGGGTTTCCTCCGGGTACCCGAGTTTTCTCCCATAGTCCAAAAACATGCAGAGTAGGTTGATTGGCGGGTCCAAATCTCTCTTCGGTGAAAGTGTGAATGGGTGTACTATAGGTGTACTGTATTGGCCCTGTGATGACCCGGCGAGCTGTCCAGCATGCACTACGCCTGTGTGCTCGCCTCCCTGCGACCCTAATTAGAATTAAGTGGCTTTAGAAATGAATCAATAAATGATTGAATGGATTCTGTTAAAAGAAGGGAAAAAAAGTCATAAAGGACAAAGATTTATTTTATAACGAATCATAGTTTTCAGTTTTAAATATGGGACAATTTCAAAATACCATTAATTCTACTGCGGGCTTGTATAACACTGGGAAAAAAGTGAGTGTTATTTGTGCAGTAAAGAAAAAGTGTGTAGGCACATAGAAATGTGGAGACTTGCTCCTCAGCCTGCAGTATTTAGGAGCTTTGGCTCATCAGTGTGTTTGGCCACGCTGGGAACCTTCGGCATTATGCCAAACAGTCCAAACTTGAATAGAGTTCCCAGCCTGCCCGGATTCTGGTTTCCATGGCTACTTTTTTTCCTTGAGCATCCGGCAATTTATATTCCCTCGCGCTCCCTGAGCAGTCATTCTTACCCTGTACAATCTCGTATGTGTTCACTGCCCAAATTTGCTTGGGGTGGTGTTTGGCTAGTCAGAGAGGGAAACGTCCCGACTGTCCCTGAGTATTTCAAGCTGTAATGTGGGTTGCATTGAGCTCCATCCAGAGACAATGTATTGAATATTTTTAAAGAATTTTCTCCCCCTTAACCAGAGTAATGAATACACTGTTTACGCCTTGATAAATTGTCAGTGCCTCCACTTTCATTTTGCTTGATAGCGCTGGGGGTGCATTTCATTCCAAAAGAAATGGCAGCGTACCAGAACCTCAGTACTAGACATCAGGTCATCCCATGACATCCAGTGTATGTAATTATCACATGCGGCGATGGAATGCACCTTGAAGAAGGAAAAGCACTTCAGGATAACACTTGTTGCAATACCCATCTCCCCACTGCGGTCTTTTGTTCCTAAAGAGGCCCCGTGTGGGCGCCCCCAAGCACCGACGTCATTGAAGTGACCCGAGCTGTGACAGTGGGCACAAACTGGAACAGCACTTTTGTTTTGTTGTGCAGGACCTCCACTTGCTTCACTAAATTACCAGCTTCCCAGACTCCTGCATACTTAATACGATGGGTAAGTTCTTTCGTATTTAAAAGATCATCAATCTGAAGTTCTGTCCTTTCATAAAGCCTTTCTTAACCGCCTCTGCATCATCCAGGATTATTTATGTAGTGTAGTGGAATCATATTGCATTTGTTGGCTATCCGGGTGCATAGCTGAAGCACTTTTTCCTGTAGGCTACATTCCTTCCGTTGAGTATTTAAGTTCGACTGGATAATTATGAAGATTGTTTGTCAGGATTAAGGGTCACTGGGAAGTGGATTTAGTAACTGCTTGTTGCATTTACTGTGTATGTTTAACTTCTGATGCATATTAGGAGCCTGTTGGTCTTATTTTTCATTAAAATACTTAAAAATGGGATATAATTTACACACAGTATATATTCCGCTATGTATTCTTACATTTTTATATCTGGTTTCTGTCAGTTATTCATTCTCTTCATGTGTTAATGATATTATTATGATAGTGTGTGTGTGTATGTGTGTGTGCCCTTAAGTGTGTTGCTGGTCCTAATCACATTAAATGGAGTAGAATCATGGGAAAGAATTCCTCGCCTCATTTGTTCTGACTGTGTCTTTGGAATGATAACTTTCCCACCACCAATACTCAGCCAGCGACTTTATACACAGTGAGACTTTCCGGCTGCTGGCTGTGAGAACCTGACACCAGCACTTCTACAGCAAGGATTTGATCGATCTCCCATTTGGGTTTAGTATTCAGTATCCTCCAAAAAATATTGCCATACCTCACTGGAGAAGAAAGTGCAAAGCGTATAATAAGAAACCTGTTGTATCTTAAAGTATTAATGAACTATGTCTGCAGTAAAATCTAAAAAAGTATTTTGAGGGGGACGGGGGAATGGGGGGGCTGGAGACATTCCACCAGCTCTTCCTACAGCATCTAACTTCAGTGCAGTAGTTGCAAATGATGTTTAATTATCAATCTTCATTAAAGTCCAATCCAGGATCTTATATAATGCCGATGTGGGCTAAGCGATTTGCGCATCGACTCAAATTGGATTACATCCTGAACTCTTGATGGAGATCTTATTCAAATGTTAAAACCAAGGGTTGTCCTGATATTGGGTTTTGCCCTTTTTTTTTTATCTCTTTTAACTGTTTTTTAATCTTCTTGGGTGTATAAAAAGGGGAAATACAGGGATCCCTCACTTTCCGCGGTTAATGGGGACTAAGACTCCCCCGTGATCACAATTTCAGTAAAGTAGGATCGACCCCCCTGAATGACGGATACGTACATGTATATTTGTATATAATATCAATAAATACATATTCAACGCTATAAATGCTTATAATAACAATTAACATAAAAAAAATAATGCATAAGATGTAAAGAAAGTAGAAATACACACACATACAGATGTGCGCGCACAGATGCACGTGCACACACGCAGATGCGCAACTCACATAAAAATGTAAGTAGTTTTGTTGCGGGGGGTTTGGGTTGTTTTTTTGTTTTTTTGTTTGTTTGGGTTTTTTTTTTTTGCATAATTGGCCTTGTTTTGTGGCATTTTTCTTAACCTTTTTCCTAGTTTCCCTTAATTTTTTTTTTCAATTAATATTTTTGAAAAACCCGCGATGCACTGAAGCAGCAGAAACTGAAGCACGAAGTAGCGAAGGATCCCTGTATTCTTTAAAAAAAATTCTGTGCCCACATGTTATTTTCACTGACTAAATTACATTAAAAGGAAGGGAAATAAGTGTACTGTATTATCTCTTCAAATGTAAATCAACTGATTTACTGTAAAATACACTAAAATATTAAAGCTACTGAAGTAAACAGACAAATTTCATTGTGTTTAAATCAACTTCAAATTATTCATTCATTCATTCATTCATTCATCTTTTCTAAGCCACTAAATTCTAAATAAGATCACAGGGAGGCTGGTTGCCCATCTCAGCTGACTCTGGGTGAGGGCAGGGCACACCCTGGACAGGTCACCCTAGTGTAGCAGCGCCAACACCCATACAAACATTCACACATGGGGCGATTTGAAACAGAAAATCAGCTTACTGTGCATGTTTACTGAACTATGGGAGGAAACCAGAACACCTGGAAGAAACTCACGCAAGCACGAAGAGAACATGCAAACTCCACCCAGAAACATCCTGTGCCTGGGAATCGTCGGAAAATTCATAACCAGTCGGAAAATTCATAATTGGTCTCAATCAGAAAATTGGTCTCAATCAGTTTCAATCAGAAAAGCTGAGATCTGTTTTGCATTCTAGGTAGGATTAGGACACAGGGATTGAGAACTGCTTGTAATCCAGCATACAAACATGAGGAACACCTTTGCCCCAGAGCTGCACTTATTGCCACTGAGAGCCGTGTGACTTTCCATTTAGCTCCTTTGCTGCATCAGTTTCTTAGCAACAGTTCACCCACTTATTCTCTCTCACACACACACTGCATCATCATTTTGCCTCGCTGCCTAGCATTTACACTCAGAGAATCAACAACGACGAACAGTAATGCACTGGGGCTATCACACAAAATCTGTGCTCATTTTCCAGATTGTAAATGCTAGTTTTTAGGACATACTGCCAAATTGTGGTACAGTTATACCAAGAGAGCCACAGTGGAGGAGTGGTTTGCAGTGTTGTCCCAGAGCAAGAGGGTGCAAACCCGTGTGAAGTTTACATGTTCTCCCTGTACCTGAGTGGATTGTTTCTGTTTCACCCCACAAGCCAAAAAAATATGCAGATTAGGTTAAGTTAATTGGCTATTCCAAATTGCATGATGGTTGCTTGTCTTTGTGTCGTCCAGGGTGTACCACGCCTCTCTCGTTAAGCTGTGATTGGCACCTATCAACCCACGACACTGGTGGATATGCAGTATTGATGGATATTACTGCTAATGACATAACCATCAATTCCCAGTTTATGTAATACTAGGGGTAGAGGGACAATGGATCATATCTCAACTGACATAAAGTGAAGGCAGGGTACACCTTGAACAGCTTGCCAGACCACTGCAGAGCCAGAACACACCCAACTCGAGAGACTACTATTCACACTTGTGGATAGTTTGGGCGATGGGGTAATGTGCATGTCTTTGGACTGTGGAAGGAAACTGGAGTACACAGAGGAATCCCACACAAGTACTGGATAGGAGCACATGAAAACTCCACACCGAAAAGCCCAACACTTGAACCAGGACATTCATGCTGTGAGGTGGATTATGATAACAGAAAATAGAAGAGTAGATTCACGGTCATGGTTTCTTTCTTTCTATAAAAATTACCTCTCTTTATGTTTTGATAACGTCAAGATTTTGTATTGTGGGGCCGGTGGTGTAGTGGTTAGGGTGCCATACTCATGATCGGGAGGTTGTGTGTTCAAATCCCAGTTAGACCCCCACTGTGCTGAGATCTCTGGGCAAGGTTTCAACTACAAGTGTGCCTCTGGTCACCCAGCAGTATAAATGGGTACCAGTAAAATATAGTGGGACGGTAACCTGCGATGGACTCGCGTCCCATCCAGAAAGAGTTGAACTCCTAGTCCCTTCACGCTACGGAAACCGGGTATAAGCACCGGCCTGATGAGTCACTATGGCTCCGGGTATAACAAGCCCAAAGGACTCTACCTACCTAGATTTTATATTATATAGAGTTATGTTACTTTGCCTTGTGTTGTGTTGTGATGCAGCTGCATTATTATTTTGAATTTCTTGCACCATGCATAACCGCTAATTTTTAATTAGGAAAAATATTTTCTGGGCCGAAGTTAGTTTAGTGTCTAGCATATCTGCCTTCGAGCTAAAAGGTCCTGGATTCGAATCCCCGGTTCTGCGAGGGTGTTTCTGGGTTGAGTTTGTTCTCCTTGTGTTTGCATGGGTTTTCTCTGGGTACTTTGGTTTCCTACCACAGTCCGAAGACATGCACATTAGGTTAACTGGCTGTTCCAAATTGTCCATAGCTGTGTGTGTGTGTGTGTGTGTGTGTGTGTGTTGGTCCTGTGATAGACTGGTAAGCGTTTCAGGGTGTATCCAACGCCTCTATGACCCTCGTAGGATTAAGCAGTCAACAATGAATAAATTTAAAATATTTACCGAATGTTGATAGTTTTTAAAAGAACTGGTACCATGTTACTTCTTTTACTTTCGGCTGGTCCCTTTTTCTCAGGGGTCGCCACAGCGAATCATCACATGTTCGATTTAGCAAAGGTTTTTATGTCGGATGCCCTTCCTGACACAACCCTTTAGCAAGGGTCAGAAACACGCTGACGGCGACACTGTACAGCGACTCTTTACGAAAGTCAGCAATGGTTCTTTTACATGAACCTCTCACCATAGACTGTGAGAGACATGGCCCGCCATTGATAACCCAGTTGGCTGCACTTTGGGGGAGGCAGTGACAACCTTATGGAGAGTGGGACTCGAACCCCCAACCTTAGGATCAGCGATCCAGCGCCCTTTACCACCAGGCTGCCACCTGGTTACTGGTACCATGTCACTGACTTTGACGATTGAATGTAAATAAATTTATTATTTCAAAGTATTTGTGGAACATTGACAGAAGGTTACTTTAGTAACACTGAACCAGTAAACATTCCTATGAACTGATTACACACTCTGATTATTTCTAAGCACTGTTCTTAAAATACGTTGTTTTTTTTTATGAAACCACATTTAATATAATATAAAATAAAACAAAAAAACCCAATAAAAAATAATCAAGTATTAGCTGAATCTGATCCTTCAATGAGCATCTCCTGCTGCTTCAGTATTTCTCTGCTGATAACCTTTACATGTCTCAGCTGAAATCTGCAATGTGTGAACTTCTGTCTGTGCCCAGTGAAGCATATAATGCCTTTCAATTTCCCATCCTTCTGTCTTTCTTTCATTCTTTTTCTTTATATCCTTCCTTCTTTCTTTTTTCTTTTTGTCTTCTTTCTTTCTTTCTTTTTTTCTTTTTGTCTTCTTTCTTTCTTTGTTTCCTTTTTCTTTCTTTCTTTCTTTCTTTCTTTCTTTCTTTCTTTCTTTCTTTCTGTCTGTATGTCTTTCTTTCTGTCTGTTTACCATTCCTTCCTTCTTTCTTTCTTTTTTATCTTCCTTTCTGTCTTTCTTTCATTCTTTTTCTTTATTTCCTTCATTCTTTCTTTTATTTCTTTCCTTCTTTTTTCTATTTTTCAGTCTTCTTTCTTTCTTTCTTTCTTTCTTTCTTTCTTTCTGTTGTTTAATTGTCTGTTTTCTGTCTATCTTTTTCTTTCCTTTTTCTTTCTTTCTGTCTGTATTTTTCTTTTCTTACTTTCTTTCTTTCTTTCTTTCTGTCTGTCTGTCTGTCTGTCTGTCTTTCTTTCTGTCTGTTTACCATTCTTTCCTTCTTTCTTTCTTTTTTATCTTCCTTTCTGTCTTTCTTTCATTGTTTTTCTTTATTTCCTTTTTCTTTCTTTTTCATTTTTCAGTCTTCTTTCTTTCTTTCTTTCTTTCTGTCTTTTAATTGTCTGTGTTTTCTGTCTATCTTTCTTTCTTTCTGTATTTTTCTGTTCTTTCTTTCTTTCTTTCTTTCTTTCTTTCTTTCTGTCTGTCTGTTGACCATTATTTCCTTCTTTCTTTCTTTTTCTATCTTTCTTTCTGTCTTTCTTTCATTCTTTTTCCTTCCTTCTTTCTTTTTCTTTTTCCAGTCTTATTGCTTTTTTTCTTTCTTTCTTTCTTTTAATTGTCTGTCTGTTTTCTGTCTATCTTTCTTTCCTTTTGTCTTCATTTCTTTCTTTCTTTCTTTCTTTCTTTCTTTCTTTCTTTCTTTCTTTCTTTCTTTCTATCTCTGTCCCTCTTTCTTTCTTTCTGTCTACCTTTCATTCCTTCTTTCTTTTTTATATCTTTCTTTCTGTCCTTCTTTCATATTATGATCATTAATCATGTCAGTAAGTTGTTGCGTTGTGGACTACATTCTCAAAGAAAGGCGTATAATTCAGACCAAATAATTTATGAATATTATTCTGTGTGGAATTCTTTTTAATGAATGATGTCCTCCCAGTGCAGCAAACTGGGTTATCAAAGGCCAGCCACGTATTTCACTGTCTATGGTGTGAGGCATGTAAAGGAACCATTGCTGACTTTAGTCGCGAGTAGCTGTCCTCGTATTTCTGCCTTGCGATGGCCTATTGAGCTGTCTGGGGTACACTCTGCCCTTGCTCAGAGTCGGCTGAGATGGGCTCCAGCCTCTCTCTGACCCTCATTAGGATTAAGCGAGTAGAAAATGAGGAATGAATGAGTGATGGCACAAAATAATTCTGAAATGATGTCCAATTATTAATCAAGACTTCCTGTCTGAAAAGCAACCCAGGAAATTGTAATGCAAAAAATAATTTTTCTTCTTTTTGTCTGACATTTTTTTCCACCAAGCAACAAACACATGGTTGTTATTAACATAGGATTAACATAACATAGTATAATATAGTATATGTATTTTTAAACAATCAAGGCAGAATTTCTAAAGTCTACAGGAAATGCATTTTTGTGAGATTTAAAAATACCCCCATCAGCCAGTATTAGGAGTTTAGATGTGTTTGTTCCATTAATGTCATGATGTGACTTTACCCTTAAAAAGTTGGCCCAAAAGGATTATGGGATAGGATGAGGCAGGGGATTTAAACTTAATAACAATGATAATTTGCAGAGAGAGAGAGAGAGAGAGAGAGAGAGCGAGAGAGAGAGAGACTGGTGACTAACACCTGTGTCTGTTTTATTTGAAAAATATTGCACCTTGCTGGGAGACTATAAGGTCAATGATGACTGTGTGTGTGTGTGTGTGTGTGTGTGTGTGTGTGTGTGTGTGTGTGTGTGTGTGTGTGTTTGTTTGTTTCCCAAGTTGGATCTGGGTTCACATTTTTTGTGAGGATCCTGAAATGTATTTGTCCTGTAAATGTCCCCGAAATCTGGCAGCCATGGTTAATGTGAGTCATCAATCACACCCACTGTGTCATGCCGCTGTGCGGAAAAGAGTTCCAATTAAAAAGCTAAATTATGAACCAGAGAAATTAATCCAAAACAGTCCAACAGTAAACAGGAAGATGTCAACAATCAGATGTACAGCAGGGAGAATCCAAGCGTCTCAGATGCAGACAAACAACATTGACATGAACATTATAGCAAAGGTGAGGTAGGTACGTAATCGGTAATGAGGGAACAAAACCGGTCATAAAGTTAAAGGATATACTACTACAGTAAACTACAGCTTAGTAAAGAGTAGCAATAAATATAGCTCAAAACAGTATTTTACAAAAAGCATGTTGAAACGAGGGCAGCAGGGTGGTACAGTGGTTAACACAGTTGCGTCACAACAAGAAGGTCCCAGATTCAAATCTCAGGGCAGGTGTTTCTCTGTAGAGTTTGAATGTTCTCCCTGTGCTTGCATGGGTTTCCCCTGGGGACGCCCTCCATCCAAAAGTATACACAGTAGGCAAATTGGTAGTTCCAATTCATCCCGAGGTGTGAGTGGGTGTGTGTGAATGGTTGTATGTATGCAGGCCATGCAGTGGTTTCACAAGCTGGTCAGGGTGTACCCCACATTTGCTCAGTGTTAGCTGAGATAGGCCCCAGCTTCCCTGCCACTTTAATAGAATTAAACACTTCGGCAAAATGGATTCATAAAGCGGGGCAATTATAGATATTCATATAGATGGTGTCAGGTCAGGTTTTGCCCTGCTACTGGTAACATGTACGCCAGTACAACCGGTTGCGTGGTCGAGTGGTCGGACGACTAAACCGGCTCCCCCAACCAGGTTCTAAATTTGGTGAGTAGGGTGGCTAGCAAACCAGTAGGAATAAAAACGAGACCTACCAAAGGGCGGATGAACTCTGTATAGTCAACGGCCAGCTAGCTAGAGATGGTGTCGCAATAAAAACACCCCCCGCAGAAAGAACGTTGGGCCTCCATTGCGGATTCTTTGCCCTTCGTATACAGCCATGACAAGCTGTTATGGCTGCCGCCTACGCCAGAATTCTGGCACGGCACCCAGATTGATTGATTGACATAAACTGTGTAGTGATTTTTTTCAACAAGAATAAATTTGAATCTATGTGAACAAATATAGCATTGAAATTGATTCGTCAATTCATCGCACAAAAAGATTCTTCCAAAGATAGAACAAAGGAACAGGTACAAATTATGCAAAAAATGATTCTGATATATATATTCTTCTATAATCACCTGAAGAGAGAGGATGGTTTCACCACCCCTCGAAACAGATCTGTAGTGATAAATGGAGTTTCAATAGAAAGTCTTTGTCCTGTCCTTTTATTTTTGTTATTTGCTCTACCAAAAAGTATTGAGCACTCTCCTACGGAAGGATCTACTCAGAAAATCATATATGTATATATATATATATATATATATATATATATATATATATATATATATATATATATATATTTATATTTAGAGGATTTTCTGAGTAGATCCTTTCGTAGGATCCTTCTATAATCACCTGAAGAGAGAGGATGGTTTCACCACCCCTCGAAACAGATCTGTAGTGATAAATGGAGTTTCAATAGAAAGTCTTTGTCCTGTCCTTTTATTTTTGTTTATTTGCTCTACCAAAAAGTATTGAGCACTTTCCTACGGAAGGATCTACTCAGAAAATCATATATATGTATATATATATATATATATATATATATATATATATATATATATATATATATATATATATATACACAGTATATATATATATATATACAGTATATATATACATATATACATACAATATATATATACAGTATATATATATATATATATATATATATATATATATATATATATATATATATATATATATATACACACACACACACATTCTTCCATTCTCCTTTTCCTTTCCGCTGTTCCCTTTCAGGGGTCACCACAGTGAATCATCTGCCTCCATCCTCATGGAAGTCATATAATGATTCACATATTCGATTTGGCATAGGTTTTTATGTCGAATGCCCTTGCAAGGGGTAGAAACACGTGAATGGCTATACAGCTCCTCTTGACAAAAGTCAGCAATGGTTCTTTCACATGAACCTCACACCATAGACAGTGAGAGACATGGCCGGCCTTTGATAACCCAGGTCGGTGCACTGGGTGGGGGGACCAGTGACAACCTCGTGGAGAGTGGGACTCGAACCCCCAACCCTGGGATCTGCGATCCAGCACCTTTTACCACCAGGCCACCACTACCACCCCCCCCCCATTATATATACATTCATGCTTTTGAATCATTAAAAAAATTTCTTCAGATTTTATACTAAATTAACAAATTGTACACAGACAAACACTACTCTGTACTTCGTATTTCTAAGATTGACAGGTCCATTATAACACAGAATGGTGTTACTGGGAGGCAGGCTGTGGGGTTGACGGGGTAGGGGGCGGGGGACTTCTCTGGCCCCATGGCATGTGGCCCATGTACCATTTCTCCCCCTCCAACCATCTCCATCGTCTCTTTGTGTGTTTGTCACTCCCTGTTCCCTCCGGACCGAGGCCTCCTCCAATGATGCGGCTTGCTAAACAAAAACAAAGGCGTCTGGGGAACCCAGGAGCAGCTGTTTCTCTCTCTCTCTCTCTCTCTCTCTCTCTCTCTCTCTCTCCCTCTCTCGCTCTCGTTCTCTAACTGTGCTTTGGAGGAAATTCTGATTAAGTGAACAAAAATTTGTTTTGAACAAAATGCAAAAAACCTTGTAGCTGCTCCATATATCTCCGAATTGATTTTACACACCCAGGAACTGACTATGCCGCTTGAAAGCATTGCCAGATTAGTGTGATTTAATTGTAGTCTTTATTAATTATCTGTTCTGATCTTTAAAATTAGTTCACAATAATTGATATATCCCCAGATATCACAAATTCGAAATGCGATGTTAACATTGTTTAAATTAAACGTTAGAATAATAAGCAGTCATGTTTGGTAATTTCCTTAAAATTGGGTGTGGCTTTGGCACAGACAGAGACATATAGAACTTTAACTGGGTCGTTGGTGCAGGCCATGACCGTTAAAGCTCTGATTTGTTCGTATGACACCCTCAAGAGTCCTGATTACACATATGTCTCTCCATTTTTGATAAACATTTTATCGCTTCTCAGATTATGGCAAGAAATAGAAGATTTGCATGCATGAAAACACTGAAATTATTTACAACTGGCAGATGTTTATTCATTCATTTCAGGATCTTTATGATATCACCTTTTATTCATTTCATTTCTTTTTCATGCTTCGACTTGAGGCATATCAAGAGCCTATCCCAGGAACATTGAGTGGGAGGCGGGAAAACGCCCTTGACGGGATGTGCTGGAAAATCAGATTTCATTTAGTATAGCTAATGACTGTTGGAGTCTGTTCATGAATGATTGATCGGCAACTGAACATCAGAATATGTAAAATTCAAAATGTCCACAGTAAGATGGAAGTGGATTTGGTGATGATAAGGTTTTATGGAGAAATTTGTGAGCATATTATTGAGCAACAATAACTTTACTGGCATTTTTCAAGACTTCATGTATTTGTATTATTCAGCAATGTGGATTGTTATGTGCCACACCTATACATTCTTCATGTGAGAATGTAAACACACATTTTCCTATTCATTCTGAATCACTCAAACGCCAAGCCGCGTTCACTCACTCAGGGTCACGGGAAGGCGAGAGACTATCTCAGCGATACACCCTGAACATCTTGCCAGATCACTGCAGGGCAATAATCGCAATCACATTTAGGTGCAACTTAAAACAGTCAATAAGCCTAATGTGCAGGTCTTCGGTCTGTGGGAGGAAATCAGAGTACCCAGAGAAAACCCATGTCAGCATGATGGCAACATATAAAGTCCATACAGAAACATATCAGTCCAGGAGTTAAACTCAGGGCCTTCTTGCAGTGAGGAGATGTGATAACGACCAGGACTCTGTGCCACACACACACACACACACACACACACACACACACACACACACACACACACACACACACACACACACACACACAGAACTAAAAATTCCCACTGCTTCACAAATGTCAGTTTTCCATCAAGGCCAAGTTCAGAGGGTAGCTTTAGTATCATTGAGAAAGATCTCCTGTGACCATCTCCATAGTAACACCGTTACAGACTCAAAATAAAGGCAGTTGCAATGTGGCGAGATCACAAACATGGTTAGCACAGGCAAATTCATGCATAACAACAAAGCTAGAATCAAGAATACGTACAGTACACCTATAAATTATGAGCTACTGTATGTACTGTAAATAATCCCCAAACGTCCACCTGTCAGTGGTCATACTGATTTTAATGTTATAACTGATCAGTGTATGACAGTTTTTGATGAATAGTTTAATCTACAGAAAAAAAGAATTAAATAAAAAAAATATAAAAAAATCATATTCTATATAAATACAGGGATCCCTCAATTTCCGCGGTTAATGGGGACCGAAGCGCCACACGACCACCGATTTCCGCAAAGTAGGAGCGGCCCCCCTTGACTGACGTATACGTACATGTATATGTGAAAATAGGGGCTGGTGGTGTTGTGGTTAGGGTGCTGGGCTCATGATCGGGAGGTTGTGTGTTCAAATCCCAGTTAGTCCCCCACTGTGTTAAGACCCCTGGGCAAGATATCAACCACAAGTGTGCCTCTGTTTACCCAGCATTATAAGTGGGTACCAGTAAAAATATACTGGGAAGGTAACCTGCGATGGACTAGGGTCCCATCCAGGAGGAGTTGAACTCCTAGTCGCTTCCCGCTACAGAAACTGGGGATAAGCAACGGCCTAATGAGCCACTAGACTCGGGTGTAAAAAAAAAGCCCAACAGACTTTACCTATATGTGTATATAATATCAATAAATACATATTCAACACTATAAATGCTTATAATAACAATTAAACATTCAAAAATAATGCATAAGATGTAAATAAAATAGAAATACACACACATACAGATGCACACCTAACATAAAAATGTGAGTTTTGTTGGGGGGTTTTGGGTTGTTTTTTGTTTTTGTTTGTGTTAAAATATCTGTTAAAAGATCAGCTTCATTTCTCAGTTCCTACTTATTGGACTCATATAACAACAATTTTAAAACCCAGAAGGTACTTGCTTGAAAAGCATGCAATGATCCAAAGCCTGGTGATGATCCGAAACCTGAGCCCTCACTGTCCAGCAACAACAACAACTTTGATGGCTCATACACAAACCTTCTGCTTCGGGTCTTCCAACAAACACACTGGTCATCACAAGCCACTCTTAAATAAATCTACAAGGAATTATCACCCATCTCCTCATGGGTCATGTAAAGAAGGATTTGCTGGGTACTGGTATCCTGGCAACTGTGAGGCAGTTTGTCAACTCTTACTGTGATGTGAGCTACCAGTAAGGGAGAGAAAGGTGACATTTCCCGTAACGATCTCCAGATATGCTGCAATAGCTTGGCAGGACCTGCCTTTAGCAATGGTCGAGCAAGATGTGTGATGGTTAATGATGTGTGACATCCCAGCTGAGGCCGAAAGATCATCATGATGAACTTCACGTGAGCTCAGTCCTTGCATTTACAGACAATGCATTTACCAGCTAATCCAAAAATGTTTTTATTAAATTACTTATTTTATTTTATGACAAGCCCTGCAATGGTCTGGCGAGCTGTTCAAGTGTACCATACCCTCCCAGAGAGCTAGCTGAGATGGGTGCTAGCCTTCTCACAACCCTAATTAGGATTAAGTGTCTTAAAAACAAATGAATGAATGAGTTTTATGATGTGGGTCAATTAAAAAAAAAATTCATCCACATTAATACAGTCGGCTCTCTACTTACGAAAACCTCCGAATACGAAAAATCCAGGTTACGAAAAACATTTTCCTAAATTTTCATCCTCTTTTTACGAAAACAACTTCTTTTTACGAAAAGCGCCAAATGAGCCATTCAAAAATTCAAACGTGCCATTCAAAAATTCAACAATGTACGAGTTGTTCTCTCATTGGCTGTCTCCCAACATCCCTCCCCGCTGGCCTCCCATTGGCCAGGAGGGAGCTGAACTGTACCCATACTTCCTGTTTGTCACACGCGTGAAGGAGAGTTGAACTGGACTGTTGGCTCGTGAGTTTTTTTGAGAGTGATCATTGCAGCATTATATTTCGTTATACATCATGGACCCCAAGAAAGTGATTCCCGATGACACAGAAAAGAAGAAGCAGGCTCCGTTATCAATCGAAGTGAAGCAGGAGATAATAAAAAAATACGAAAGTGGGATGCGGTTGAACGAAATTGCAAAGGAGTATGGCCGAAACCCCTCTACAATCGGAACGATATTGAAGCAGAAGACCTTAAAAGCAGAGATACAGTGACAGAGGCGATTATTTCGGAACGATATTGAAGCAGAAGGTGGCATTAAAAGCGGAGATACAGTGAAAAGCAGAGTGCTCCGTGGGACAAGACCTCTGATCTCGCAAGGAAGCAAGTTAATATTGAATCCGGACCTCAGATCTTTCAAACAGGTCCTGTAATTCTGCTTTAAATACAATACCGTGTCTCAAAAGCTCCGTTGGCTACGCTCTGCGTGTGGGAGGAGCCCACATTCGGCAAAACACGTCACTCCACAAAACACACCAGACAGAGAGCGAGAGAGAGTTTTGTGTGTGTGTGTGTGTGAGAGAGAGAGAGAGAGAGAGAGAGACAGAGAGAGAGAGAGTGATAGAGAGAGACAGTGTTGTGTGTGTGTGTGAGAGAGAGAGAGAGAGAGAGAGAGAGACAGAAAGAGAGAGTGATAGAGAGAGACAGTGTGTGTGTGTGTGTGTGAGAGAGAGACAGAGAGAGAGTGATAGAGAGAGACAGTGTTTTGTGTGTGTGTGTGTGTGTGTGTGTGTGTGTGTGTGTGTGTGTGTGTGTGTGTGCGGCAATAAAAAATGTTTAATAATGGTTTAATTAATAAATTTGTTAATAAAATGGTTTAATTGTTTAAAATTTTCTTTTACTTTTAACACAAATTCGACATATTTCATACAAAATTGGTGTACTTTTATCATTTTTAAAGGGTTTATGAGGTAGTCTTTGGAGCCTTGGAACAAATCACGCATTTTCCATGTGAAATGCGCCTCTACTTACCAAAATTCCAGGTGACGAAAAAGGCTTTGGAACGGATTAATTTCGTAAGTAGAGGGCCGACTGTATTACTATTTATTTATTTATGTCTTTCAAATTTTGTGCTTGTAAATAGTACCATGTTGATGTCGTGGTTAGCATGTGCACCTCACAGCAAGAAGGGTCTGTGTTCGAGTCCCAGGCTTGGGCATTTCTGTGTAGAGTTTACAGATTCTTCCCAGTTCACTTGTGATGAAATCTCACTTTCATGTTTTATATACAAATAAACATTTATTATATCATTACTGTTTGCAAGACCAACGGCATTGTTGTGTTTAATTGGTAGGGAAATAGTATTGCACTTCTGGTACCTCGTCTGCCAGAAATTAAAGCAAGATGGTCATGCACAGCTTGCACAGAAAATAAAGCATGGGGCTCTGCTACGTGTGTAGCCACACTCATAAACATAACCATCACTGAAACAAACTCTGTGCCATTACGTTTACTTCTACCCCAACCTGAAGTGTAACCCCATGTGTATCCACCATTTCCCACGCTGCATATAGGTGTATAGTACTTATTTATTAAAATTGAAATTTAATAGTAACGCTCTGACGGAAAAGTGTACAAGACGGTGGTGAGGCCAGCGATGTTGTATGGCTTAGAAACAGTGGCGCTGAGGAAAAGGCAGGAGGCAGAGCTGGAGGTAGCGGAGATGAAAATGTTGAGGTTCACTCTGGGAGTAACGAGGATGGATAGGATCAGAAATGAGTATATCAGAGGCACAGCCCATGTAAGATGTTTTGGAGACAAAGTCAGAGAGGCTAGATTGAGATGGTTTGGACATGTACAGAGGAGGGATAGTGAGTATATTGGCAGTAGGATGCTGAGGCTGGAACTACCAGGCAGAAGGCCTCGAGGAAGACCAAAGAAGAGATTTATGGATGTGGTGAAGGAAGACATGAAGGTCGTTGGAGTCAGAAAAGAAGATGCAGAGGACAGGGTGAGATGGAGGCGGATGATTTGCTGTGGCGACCCCTGAAGGGAGCAGCCGAAAGTAAAAGAAGAAGAAGAATCTCTGACATGATTCGGATGGTGAGTGAATAAGTATGTACTCCACTTAAGCAGAGGACATAGACGAGTGGGTGGTTTGGCAAAACACTACTAAACATATATGACGCGCTCCACCGAAAGTAGGCGCTTTTCGCAAGTGACGTATGGTGCTTGTGAGACAAAGCACGGCTTATCCGGACTTCCGATCTTTCAAGTGAGCAAGTGAAGGTTGAATACTAAACAACGCACACTTGCTCACTTGAAAGATCGGAAGTCCGGATAAGCCGCGCTTTGTCTCACAAGCACCATACGTCACTTGTGACAAGCGTCGACATTCAGTGAAGCGCCTCACATAATGTGGCTGAAGACAACATCTGTGGAAATGAAAAAGGCAGGTCAGATGTCTTTATTAAGGTAAGGGTAAGTCTTTTGGGTTTTTACACCCGAGCCTAGTGGCTCATCAGGCCAGTGCTTATCCCCGGGTTCCGTAGCGTGAAGTTACCTTCCCAGTATATTTTTTACTGGTACCCATTAATACTGCTGGCTGAACAGAGGCACACTTGTGGTTGAGACCTTGCCCAGGGGTCTTAGCACAGTGGGGGTCTCAGTGGGATTTGAACTCACAACCTCCCGATCATGAGCCCAGCACTCTACGCCACCAGCCCCACAGATGTCTTCATTATATTGATAAAATTCTCTGAAACTGCCCCTTTCCTCACTCATGCACACATTTTGTCAAACAACTTAATCCTACTAGGGTCACTCGGAGGCCTATCTCCGCTGACACAGGGTGAAGACATGGCAGTGCTTGCCAGACTGTCGCAAGGCAACACACACACTCAGCCAGTCACACTCAAACCTCGAAACAATCTGGAGCAACCGATGTACTGTATCTAATGTGCAGGTCTTTGGACTGTAGGACGAATCCGGAGTACCCAGAAGAAACCCACGGAGACATTGGGAGAACATGCAGGCTGCCCTGTGTATTCAGTATCCAAAGAATCATACATTGAATTCCAGGAAAGTTCTAAAAGCATCTAGAAGAGAACTTATTTATTTACATGCCTGTGAAGATTACTTGTGTGATTTATAAGTGTACTCCATGAGTTTTCCAGAAGCATGCCATCCACATTAGTCATCACTTAACCTTCAACAAGTTCCTCACCACCACATGATTGTGTCCAAGTTTCCGAAACAGATACTTGATACATCCAGTCGACTGGAATTAACTTAATATTTGTACTATTATTTTAATACATCTTTAAATACCCACATCATACAATTCAGTTTATATATGAACATAATATGTTATTTTGTTTTTTTTAATGGAAGTTTGAAGCACATGAAACAGACCTCGTTACTGCAGAATTGTCCGTTGTCTGTTTGTTGCACATTAACCAAACATGACCATCAGCCCTTTCCATCTGGATTTTAAACACCCAGTTCACTCCTGCAGAACAACATCAGCAATTTAAACAATAGACTATTCCACAGCACAGGGTGTTAATATTGTCCCACTAATCAGAGATATATATACAGAGCAAAGGTTAATATGAAACTGCAATCATGTGAGAATCTTGTACTTAACAAGCTTGAAGCAACGTATTTTGAGTTTTTTATTTTATTATTTCCCACATCACTCAAATTCCCTGTTACCTAACCACTTTAAAATATTTGAAATATTATATAAGTCATATTTTTGGCAGGAAGTTACATCATCTGAATTTCCTGACGATCACAGCAAGAATAAATTATGTCATTCGTTTTTTTTTGTGATATCTTGATATTGACTGATGAGGTAAATTTGAACATAAAGCCCTGACACATTAATTATATATATATATATATATATATATATATATATATATATATATATATATATATATATATATATATATATATATACACAATATATATATATTTTATATATATGTATATACACAGCATATATATATATATATATATATATATATATATATATATATATATATATATATATATATAGAGAGTCCTCGGTTTACGATGTTGATCCGTTTTTAAGACGCAGTGTAACTCGAATTTCAGTGTAAGTCAGAACATAACATAAAATATAGTGAAAAGTACTGTACATACAGTGCTATAATAAAATGTAACAGTTAATGACTGGACAGAGAGTAACCTCTTCTCATCCAAGATCTTGTAGCATTGCATCAAATCCATGATGCCTCTGGAAACCCTAGTGAACCTTTCCAAGTTGGAATCCTGAGCCTCAAAAGTTGCCAATGCTTGCTGCATCTCTCGCGCCCGAAACTAGTTCGCGTTTGTTTATGTAACCACAAAAGACGTAATGACGCGTAATATTATTTATTTATATTTTTATGGGGGCACGTTTGTAACCACGAAACGGTGTAAGTCGGGACCGGTGTAAACCGAGGACTCCCTGTATATATCCCCCCCTCCTTGAATTGCCACCTTATCATGGTGGGATTTGCGTGTCCCAATGATCCTAAGAGCTATGTTGTCAGGGGCATTATGCCCCTGGTAGGGTCATCCAAGACAAACAGGTCCTAGGTGTATGGCTGTATTGGTTTTCCATTACGGCGCATACAGTCAATAGTTTCCCCACCTATGATGCTTGACCTACAGAACTCATTCATTCATTTTGTTCAGTCATTCATTTTCTGAGCCACTTAGCCCTAATTAGGGTCACGTGGAGGCTTTCGCCCATTTCAGCCGACTCTGAGTCAAGGCAAGGTACATCCTGAAAAGCTCGCCAAGCCATTGCAAAGCCAACACATTTACGACCATTCACACTCATTCTCATACCTAGGTGCAATTTGTAAACTCCAATCAGCTTATTGTACATTCTGGGATTCTGGGAGGAAACAAGACTACCAGGAGGAAAAATACGCAAGGAAGGGGAGAACGTGCATACTCCATACAAAAACGTTCCCTGCCTCAGGAATCAAACCCAGGACATTCTTGCAGTGAGGTGAACAAGCTAAAAACTGCGCCACCGTTTCGTCCCGGTACAAAACTAGCAAGAATAAATCCAATGCTTCCTAGACTGTAAGTTTTGGAGTGAGCTATTCAGCTAAATGTTTACATATGCTTGTATAATTGATTAGAAGAGATGAACCTCAACTTTTACCTTCACACTACCTTATGCACCAGTTGGCCTCGTTGGGCCCATGGATAAACTGGGGAACAACATCTGATCTCTCGCCTTAAAGTAGCCCTAAGAAGGAGTGATGCTCCCGATAGAAGTTCCCATAAGTACTTTAATGGAGATGCATTAAAATTACTCACACGGCTTGAAATACAAGCTAGTTTATACAATGCGTCTATTCTTTTCTGATAGGTTTGGTTAGGTTTGTATGAAAGAAAATCATGTAAACATTATTAAATATACTTGGTGGAGGTACCATCATAAAGTGTTTGATTAATCTGAGACATAATTAGATTTTTCATTCGGCAAAGTAATATACAGGGATCCCTCACTTACTGCGGTTAATTGGGCCGAGATCCCCACGTGACCATTGAAATCCGCGAAGTAGGATCACCCCCACCTGACTGACGTATGTGTCCATGTATATGTGTATATAATATCAATAAATACATATTCAATGCTATAAATGCTTATACAGTCGGCCCTCTACTTATGAAAACCTCTGAAGACAAAAAATCCAGGTTACAAAAAACATTTTCCTAAAATTTCGCCCTCTGTATACGAAACAGCCTCTTACGAAAAGCGCCCAATGCGCCATTCAAAAATTCAAACAATGCGCAAGTTGCTCTCTCATTGGCTGTCTCCCAACATCCCGCCCCGCTGGCCTCCCATTGGCCTCCCATTGGCCTCCTATTGGTCTCTCATTGGCCAGGAGGGAGCTGAATCTCCATAGTACTGTACCCATAAGCTTGTTTGTCACACACGTAAAGGAGAGATGTACTGTTGGTTCGTGAGTTTCATGAGTTTTGAGAGTTTTGAGAGGACTCATTGCAGCCTATTTGAGAAGGTCCGGATGAGCCGGGCCCCGTCTCAAAAGCTCCGCATTCGGCCACAAAACATTTTTGTGCACGGAAGTGGCACAAGTGGCGCCACAAGACCTCCGATCTCATAAGGAAGCAAGTTAATATTGAATCTGGACCTCAGATCTTTCAAACAGGTAATTCCACTTTTAAAACAACACCCCGTCTGAAAAGCTTTGTCAGCTGCGCGTTGCTTGTGGGCAGAGCCCGCATTCGGCAGAGCGCGCACTCAAAGGGAGAGAGAGAGAGAGAGAGAGAGAGAGAGAGAGAGAGAGAGAGAGAGTTTTGTGTGTGTGTGTGTGTGTGTGTGTGTGTGTGTGTGTGAGAGAGAGAGACAGAGAGAGAAATAAAGAGAGATATAGAGAGACAGTGTTGTGTGTGTGTGTGTGTGTGTGTGTGTGTGTGTGTGTGTGAGTGAGAACAAAAAATGTTTAATAATGGTTTAATTAATAAATATGTTAATAAAATGGTTTAATATGTTAATAAAATGTTTATATGATTTAATAAATAATTTTCTTTTACTTTTAACACATATTTCAAACATATTTCATACAAACTTGGTGTCTTGGGAGCCTTGAAACGAATCACACGTTTTACATGTAAAATGCGCCTCTACTTACAAAAACTCCAGGTTACGAAAAAGGCTCTGGAACAGATTAATTTTGTAAGTAGAAGGCCAACTGTATTAACAATTAAACATTAAAAATAATGTAAATAAAATATAAATACACACATACAGATGCGCGCACGCACACAGATGTACACGTCACAACAATGTAACTAGTTTTGATTGGAGATTTTGGGTTGTTTTTATTGTTTTGTGTTGGTTTAGGAATTTTTTGGGGTTTTGTTTTTTTTGGATAATTGGCCTTGGGTTTTTTTTTTGCCATTTGCCTTCACTTTTCCCCTATTCTTCCTTGATTTCCTTATTTTTTAATTCGATGAATATTTATTTATTGATTTATTTTTAAAATCGCAATGCCCTGAAGCCGCATGAATTGAAGCATGAAGTAGCGAGGGATCCCTGTATTTATAGTGAACTGTGTGCTGTTTGCTTTACGTTTATGCATTGTTATTTCTTTTACTTCTACATTAAAAAACAATCCATTTGTCGAATAACATCATAGATATCTTAAGTAGAGTTTATAATTAGTTTAATTGTGCTCATAATTAACAGGGCAATATAACATATCTTTTATAAACCTATAGAAACCCATTACAATGTTCAATACCTCATTACCAGTTGATCTACTAGCTGCTGCGGATTGGCTAATTTTTATTGAATACCCTCGAGGCCCATTTCCCTCTTCTCTATTGAAGATGCTTAGGCACGTTTATTGTCGGCCATTTTGTGCAGCCTCGCAAAGGAAGTGTGGTGTTAATTTAAAGATCCTTTTCTTTCTGCTTTTAAATGCTCGCTTCTTTTTCTTAATTATTACTTCGAGCGTCTGTCTAGACCTCAGCTTGACCTTAGTTAAACTATAATACCCTGGACGGAAACGAACCCGGGCTTAGTCACAAAGCTGTAATGGATTATGTTTAGAAGAGAAGACTTCATGGTAGGAGGTTTTGACACGCCCTGAAGCTACAATGTGATGCAAAATTTGTAAAAAAATAAAAAATAAAAAAAAATTGTTATGTGGGTGAGAGATGTATACTTGGCGAGCCTTGATTATTCTTAATTTTATACAGGATATGTCCAATAGGAATTATTCATTTGGAATTTTGATCAGTGAGCTCAAAGATGCTCATAAAACAGGAAAAGAGAAACTGTTAATGACCTGAGAGAGGATGTGTAGTTAGAGTTTGGCAGGAAATGGAAATCCTCTAATTACACCTCTCTCTAAATGCACAAATTTATAGAGGCTTTCACCCATTACAAGAGATTGGGTTATTTATGGAGAACTTAAGTACACTTGTATAGATAAAATAAGGAGGAATTTTCTTGAAGTGGAAACAGTTAGGTGTTGTCCTTGTTGCTTTCATGGAAAAAGTTGACATACTGTCCTCAATGTATCATAATATTCAAATTACCTGTTAACAGGCTATACAGCATAAACAATGAGAGACCAAACAATTAAATTTTCCACTTAAATACCAAGAGGAATTACGTTTATTAAAAAAAAAATAGTTCTGGTTTGAAAGACTCCTTTTGGCAAATGTCACCATCACCACCATCATCATCATCATCATCGTCATCATCATCATCATCATCATCATCATCATCATCATCGTCATCATCATCTTCTTCTGCTTCTTCTGGGGTCGGTCGCGGGGGCAGCAACCTAAGCAGAGAGGTCCAGACGTCCTTCTCCTCATCAACTTCCTCCAGCTCTTCCAGGGGGACATCGAGGTGTTCCCAAACAAGCCGAGAGACATAGTCCCTCCAGCATGTTCTAAGTTGACCCCGGGGTCTCTTCCTTCTCTCTGAGAGCGGCCAGTTGAGGTGGCATCTGGTAAGAATGCCTCCCGAACACCTCCCTGGTGTGATGTTTCGGGTATATCCAACTGGGCCCTTTGACAAATGTATTGGCACCTATTTAAAAAATTACCCGTTCATTTGCTAAACCACTTAATTGTATTCAGGTTGCTGTCGGACTGGTGCATACCTAAACCTGAATGAAGGCGGGTACACTCTGAACAGCTCGCCAGTACATGACAAGGCCGACAGGCACACAACTATTCACACTCACACCTAGGGGAAATCCTACCAGTGTTGATGGGAGACTGGAGCCTATCGCACCCAACACCATGAATAGCATGCTAGACCATCACATGGCCAAAAGACATCAAACAATTCACACTAACATTCACACCATCAGGCAATTTGGGTAACATGTGAATGTCTTATGACTGTGGGAGGAAACCTGGTTCCCGGGTATCCGGAGGAAACCCATACAAGGCACAGGGAAAAAGCAAACTCATTCATTGATTCATTTTCTGAACCACTTAACCCTAATTAGGGTCGTGGGGAGACTGGCGCCAATTTCAGTTAACTCAGGGCAACTTCAATTGACACCCTGGACAGTTCACCAGGCCATCGCAGAGCAGAAACATGCTGACGTCCCATCTTTACGAAAGTCAGCAATGGTTCTTTTACATGAACCTCACACCACAGACAGTGAGAGAGATGGCCGGCCTTTGATAACCCAGTCAGCTGCACTGGGGTAGAGGAAGCAAACTCTACTTAGAAATGCCATCGCCAAGCTGAGGCCTCAGACCCATGACCTTCTTGCTGTGAGGGGGATGTGATAACCACATCCTGTGCCACCCGAGATTATTATTTATAGATAATTAATTTTTATTCGGAATCTTACAAAATGTTTACTTAATTTACTTAAAAATTGGCCATTTAATTTCTGTTTTTGGATAAAACAATTAGCCCAGACTTCATCACCCGAGTGTATATCTCAGTATATGAACCGCCTTTAATATTCAACAGCTGTGACAAGTTAACTTCTTTACATTATTGACATAGCAAGGTAATTACATATACAATAATGCCTAGACATCTCATAAGATGAATGTCTGTGGGGTCTGTTATACTTGCAGCTGCTGATGTTTATGTCTACCCTAAGTATATATGAAAAGGTTTATGGCATGAGGTGATGAAGATTTATAATTACGCTTTAAAAAAGCTTAAGGTTCATGCACTTCGCATCTCCTCTAACCTTGTGTCTGATCTGAGAATAATGACGCTTTAGCGCTGATCTGTGATCAGTCCCATCTGTCTCAAACATAAACCTGATGATAAAACATAATAGTGTTTTTGTACAGCTGTAGAATCATTGCCTTTCCTCCACACTGTCTGCTCCTCGTAAAATATGGGCTTGTGTCCTCTTTGAGCTGATAAGTCACCTTAAATGGTCATGATGATGTTAAGAGATTACATTGACTCCGCTTCTCTCCTCTGGCCAGCTGTACTTGGACGGACGCCTGCGTAAGGCCTGCTGCATCCACTGAAGTGTGCATGATATTTAATACTAATATTTAAGCGGATTTAGGGCAGATGACATCTTTTTGTTTGTATGCATGGTTTATTATTAGAAATAGCGTACGGTGGACACAAGCCGTTGTCTCAGTTTGATCGTAAGTGGTGCGTATCATTGGACATGTTTGGATATATAAGAGTACTTCAACTTTACATGGTCTTTCTCTCCCCAAGGGTGTTTCTTAAGTGCTTTGGCTCTCCTGGTTTACATTTTACTGCATTTTGTGTAACTAGTTTAATGTCAGCTATTTTTGAAACAGGGAGAAATACGACTACATAAGACACTCTGTTCTGTATGTTGTCATACTGCGAGCACACAGTGGAAGACTACTACTGGCTACACACTACCACGTATAGAATATAATGTAGGCTACTATGGACTATGAGTATGTATTTAGGCTATGAGCTGCATATCACTATATAACCTATACGTTAGTATAATAGACAGCCTAACAGTTATTCTACAATGTTGAGTCATGTATGGACTGATAGCCCATGAGGTCAAAATGAGAGGGAATGAAATACAGTAACTGTTTTTGTTCATCCACGTTTCACTGGTTTCATATGTTTATCTATCTCTCTCTTTCTTTCTCTCTCTCTCTCTCTCTCTCTCTCTCTCTCACTATACATCACTTCACTTATCCCTTAACATCCGAGGATGTCGTTGGGGCACCTTTATGGCGAGACTTTGGCTGATTTGGCCTGGCGGAGCCCATCCCTCTCCAGGTCGTAGAAACACGCTGACGGCTTTGCAGCTACTCTTTACGAAAGTCAGCAATGGTTCTTTTACATGCCTCTCACCATAGACAGTGAGAGACATGGCCTGTCTTTGATAACCCAGTTAGCTGCACTGGGGGGGACAGTGACAACCTTGTGGGGACTCGAACCCCCAGCCTTAGGATCAGCGATCCTGCGCCCTAACCACTAGACCACCACCACCCCTACCTCGCTATCTATATCTATCTATCTATCTATCTATCTATATATATATATATATATATATATATATATATATATATATATATATATATATATATATATATATATATATATATATATATATATATGATTTTCTGAGTAGATCCTTCCGTAGGAGAGTGCTCAATACTTTTTGGTAGAGCAAATAAACAAAAATAAAAGGACAGGACAAAGACTTTCTATTGAAACTCCATTTATCACTACAGATCTGTTTCGAGGGGTGGTGAAACCATCCTCTCTCTTCAGGTGATTATAGAAGATAATAAAATTCTATAATCACCTGAAGAGAGAGGATGGTTTCACCACCCCTCGAAACAGATCTGTAGTGATAAATGGAGTTTCAATAGAAAGTCTTTGTCCTGTCCTTTTATTTTTGTATATATATATATATATATATATATATATATATATATATATATATATATATATATATATATATATAGAGGGATCCCTCACTTTCCGCTGTTAATTGGGACTGAGATCCCCCGCGATAACTAAAATCCACAAACCGCGAAGTAGGCTCAACCCCCCCCCCGACTGACGTATACATACATATATATGTGTATATAATATCAATAAATACATATTCAATGCTATAAGTGCTAAGAATAACAATTAAACATTACAAAATAATGCGTAAGACGTAAAGTAAATATAAATACACACACATAAAGATGCACGTACACAGATGTGCATCTCACATAAATGTAGTTTTGATGGGAGGTTTTGGGTTTTTTTGTTTTTTGTTTGTTTAGGGTTTTTTTTTTTTTTTGGCATAATTGGCCTTGTTTTTGTGACATTTTCCTTAACCTTTTCCCCTTTTCTTCCTTCATTTCCTTATTTTTTATTTTGATGAATTTCTTTCTTTCATCCTTTCGGATTTCCCCCTTTTTTTTTCAGGGGTCACCACAGCGAATCATCTGATTCGCACATTTGATTTGGCATAGGTTTTTACGTCGGATGCTCTTCCTGTTACAAACCTTTTAGCAAGGGACAGAAACACGCTGACGGCTTTGCAGCTACTCTTTACGAAAGTCAGCAATGGTTCTTTTACATGCCTCTCACCATAGACAGTGAGAGACATGGCCCACCTTTGATAACCCAGTTAGCTGCACTGGGGGGGACAGTGACAACCTTGTGGAGACTCGAACCCCTGCAATCCTGCGCCCTAACCACCTAGACCACCACTGACCCTATTTTTTATTTTTTTACATTTTTTATTTCGATGAATATTTTTTTTAAAAATGCGATGCACTGAAGCCGCATAAATTGAAGTGCAAAGTAGCGAGGGATCCCTGTATAGAACTACAGGCCTGTTATTTGCAGCAGGCCAAAAATGTCATTCTTAATTAAAAAAAAATGCTGCTTTATGCAGAATAGCTGTAGAATGAACAGAAGAGCCAATTAGCTTGGATTTGTACATACTACATCTGTATATTTGCATATTATATATATATATATATATATATATATATATATATATATATATATATATATATATATATATATATATATTCTCACCTTTACACTGCCCATATCTGTTCATAACTACTCACAGAACTTATTTATACATAATCTGGACATGACTATTCCCACTTTTTTATGCTGCTGATGTCTGTATGTAATCTGCTCCTAACTGTACATACCGCACATACTGTATATATTGCAATTGCTGCTCTCTGTACTTCTGATTGGATGCTAAACTAAATCTTGTTACCGTGTATTTATACATGTGTAATGACAGTAAAGTAGACTTTAATCTAATTTATCTAATTAATGATTAGCTTAGCATGGAGTCACACAATTGTTTCTTGTTTTTTTTCTGTAGTGACATAGCTACTGATGATATATGAGCTAATAGCCATTCATAAATTCTAAATGCGACTCTACTTACGAAAAAAATCACGTTACGAAACCACTTCTGGAATTCTGGGATGAATTAATTTCGTAAGGTGAGGTATGACTTTATATATATATATATATATATATATATATATATATATATATATATATACATATATATATATATATACATATATATATATATATATATATATATATATATATATATATTCTTCTATAATCACCTGAAGAGAGAGGATGGTTTCACCACCCCTCGAAACAGACCTGTAGTGATAAATGGAGTTTCAATAGAAAGTCTTTGTCCTGTCCTTTTATTTTTGTATATATATATATATATATATATATATATATATATATATATATATATATATATATGTGTGTGTGTGTGTGTATACATATATATATATAAACAGTAGGTCGGTATTTGTCTTAAAGCAATTGTTATCGAGCTTTTGGGGGGCAGTAGAAAAATCACGCAATGTGCAACAATAGGAAAGATAATGTTGTTCAAGTTGGTAAGAAGAAAATCACACAGAAAGCAGAAGATGTAACCTATCACTGATAGTGTTTTCAGGGACTGTGTTGAATAAAAACTCTTAAGATTTGATCTCACGTTAATAAGCATGTCATGAGCGGTGGATAAGAAAATGCACAAAAAGATTTATAGTTACACTCCAACCCCCACTAAAACACTTTTGGAGAAAATATGAAAATATATAAACTAAAATACACACTATCTGGTTAAGCATAGATCCAAATTTGCCTCAAAAAAGACAACTGAGCAGAAGGGTCACTGTTTTTAATTTGAAATAAGAGTTGCACCTTTCCTATTTACTCTATTTTCGATGCGGTGTGAAACTAGAATATTACTAGCTTTATCTGTGTGTGTGTGTGTGTGTGTGTGTGTGTGTGTGTGTGTGTGTGTGTGTGTGTGTGTGTGTGTGTGTGTATTAACGTGTTAATGCCTTCAGTGTAATAGAATAACAAGCCATCAATAGTCCCAACATCAAGTACTACAATACAGGGATCCCTCACTTTTCCCGGTTAATGGGCACCGTGATCTGCCCGCCCTCGCGACAACCAATTTCTGCGAAGTAGGATCACCCCCCCCACTGACGTATACATACATGTATATGTGTATATAATATCAATAAATACATATTCAATGCTATAAATGCTAACAAGAACAATTAAACATTCAAAAATAATGCATAAGATGTAAATAAAATATAAACACGCACACATAGAAACACACACACACACACACACAAACAGATGCACACCTCACATAAAAATTTAAGTAGTTTTGTTGGGGGGTTTTGGGTTGATGTTATTTTGTTTGTTTGGGGGGGTTTTTTTGTTGCATAATCGGCCGTGTTTTGTGGCATTTTCCTTAACTTTTCCTCTATTTTTCCTTACTTTCCTTATTTTTTTATTTTTCCCTTCGATGCACAGAAACCACAGAAACTGAAACACGAAATAACGAGGGATCACAGTGTGTACTAAATAGTAGGCCTACTAAGCCACAACCTATGCTTATATGCATATATTTGAATATGGTACTCCTTAAAACTCTTACATAAATATCTATGATGTTGGGCGTATAGTGTGGCTCTGAAGTTTGCATGTTCTCCCTCTTCTTGCGTGAGAGTCCTCCAGTTTCACGGCACCGGTTTCCTCCCACAGTCCAAATACATGCACATTTGGCTAACTGTTGTTGTATATTTCACCTAAGTGAGGGGTCTCCAAACTTTTTCCTGCGAGGGCCACTTAACTTTTCCCTTCTCTGATGGGGGGGGGGCGAGGTCAACAGAAAAAGTAACAGGAAAAGTGTGACGATCGCAGTGCTGCCTAAACGTGAACATTTATTGTTTTCCAGTAAGCCACGCGTAACCAAATATTAGCCACCCTTTCCCGGACCTTCACAGAAAAAAGTCAGGAAATAAACAATAATAATTATTAAAAAAAAAAAAAAAAAAAAAAAGCCGCTTGGTGTCATTTGAGCAACCCGAAGGTTTCCCAAACAGACCATTGCTTCAGCCAAGCTTAGCGTACAAATGTACAGTGGTAACTGACTTTACGAAAGTCTCACTAAATGAAAAATGCAGGTTACGAAACGCATTTTCCTAAAATTTTTGTCTCTGGATACGAAACAAGCTCACATTACGAAAGCATCATCTTAAAAATTCAAACGCGCCATTCAAACATTCAAACAATGCACAAGTTGCTTTCCCATTGGTTGTCTCCCAGCATCTCGCCCCGCTGGCCTCCCATTGGCTAGGAGGGAGCTGAATCTCCATAATACAGTACTGTACCCATAATGCTTTGCGTGTGCTTTTCACCCAGTGTTCGACACACACGCGTGAAGGACAGTTATACTGTTGTTTCGTGAGTTTCGTGAGTTTTTATTGAGTGTGAAATTGCAAAGGAGTATGGCCGAAACCCGTCTACAATTGGGACGATATTGAAGCAGAAAGAGACCTTAAAAGTGGAGCTACAGTGACGGAGATGATTATTTCGGAACGATATTGAAGCAGAAGATGGCATTAAAAGCGGAGATACAGTGAAAAGCAGAGTGCTCCGTGGGACAAGACCTCTGAGGTCGCACGGAAGCAAGTTAATATTGAATACGGACCTCAGATCTTTCAAACAGGTCCTTTAATTCTGCTTTAAATACAACACTCCGTCTCAAAAGCTTCGTTGGCTGCGCGCTGTGTGTGGGCGGAGACAGCATTCGGCAGAACATGCCACTCCACAAAACACACCAGAGAGAGAGTGAGAGAGAGCTTTGTGTGTGTGTTGAGAGAGAGAGCGAGAGAGAGAGAGAGAGAGAGAGAGAGAGAGAGAGAGAGAGAGAGACAGTGTTGTGTGTGTGTGTGTGTGTGTGTGTGTGTGTGTGTGTGTGTGCAGAGATACAGTGACGGAGGAGATTATTTCGGAAAAAGCAACCGCCATATTTAAGGACCTCGTGAAGGAAGGTGGGGGTGGGGGTGGGGGTTCTTCAGAATTTTATTTTAGAATCATAATTTTTATTTCAGAATTCTAATTTTATTTTACTTTTCACATTTTCATACATATTTCATATAAAATTGGTGTACTTTTATAATTTTTAAAGAGTTTATGGGGTAGTATTTGGAATCTTGGAATGAATCATGCGTTTTACATGTAAAATGCGGTTCAACTTACGGAAAATACAGGTTACGAAAAAGGCTCTGGAACGGTTTAATTTCGTAAAGGTACCACTGTATTCTCCTGAGCTCACACTCCACTTTTTAGCTTTGAGAGTTTGTCTACTTGCATTTGGGGGGGAGGGTCAGATAGGGGCACAGACGGCAGAAGGGTGAAATAGAAGGTCAAGTTCTAGGTGTGTATTATTCTTGATCGCCAGACTGAGATTTCCTTTCGGCTTTTTCTCTTTCTCAGGGGTCGCCACAGCGAATGATTCGCACGTTTGATTTGGCATCGATTTTTACATTGGATGCCCTTCCTGACACAACCCTTTAGTGAGGGGCAGAAACACGCTGACGGCTTTGCAGTCTCCTCTTTACGAAAGTCAGCAATGGTTCTTTTACATGAACCTCTCACCATAGACAGTGAGAGACATGGCCCGCCTGTGATAATTAGTTCGCTGCACTGAGGTAGTGACAACCTTGCGGAGAGTTGGACTCGAACCTCCAACCTTAGGATCAGCGATCCAGCGCCCTTTACCAACAGGCCACCACGTGGCCAGACTTAAAAAAAAAAAAAAAAAAAAAAAAAAATCGTAATGAGTCTCTGGTGTTGTTCAGGGGGCCGGGCCAAATGTGGAGGCGAGATGTATCCATCCCGCGGGCGCAGTTTGGGGACCACTGATCTAAGTGGTCTGCAATGGACTGCCGGGCTGTTCAGGGTGTTTCCTTCTCTCGCCCCTGTTGGCTGAGATAGGCTCCAGCCTTCCCACGACCTTAGCAGGATTAAACTGCCTGATAAATGAGCAAATGAGTCACTAAAGTAGTGTATTAAGATGGCATTATAATGCTGATATTTGAGGGGCATGCAATGGAATTTACACTATTTCAATGTATGTGTACAGAGTGTGTGCATTAATCTAGATTATTAGATTATCACTACAGTGGGAGAGTATTGCTAGCAAGCATGCTAAATCTGACCTGACAACACGTCACGGTCTCGAGAAGGACTGCACGCTTGGAGAGCGCGAGAGCGAGCGCGCGCGAGAGCGAGCGAGCGAGAGAGAGAGAGAGAGACGCGCGCGCGAATCCAGTCAGTGAAGTGTTGTTTGTGCGGATTCTCCAAATGGATGGAACCAAACCAGTTATGGAGGCGACGAGCGAGGAGAACCAGGATGAACGGGACGACGGCAAAGGTACAGAAAGAGTCTTCTCCTGTTTTATTTTTCATTTTTTGAGGTAAACCTTTGTTAATACGCCCGTATTGAGCGTTTGTCGCGCGCGCGCGCGCGCAAGCGTCGCTCCAGCAAGCAACCCGCCGCGCGCCCTTCAGCATCATGCGGTGCTGTGTTTTGTCTCCATGCAGCTTTTTATAAGACTAATTATAAATAATTCGGTTCGTTATATAAATGTTTGGTGAATGGAAACACACACACACACACACACACACACACACCTCTCCACCGTGCCTTATCCCTGGTTTGGTTTTATTGTTGACGTAATGTTTTCCTTGTGCCTCAGTGAAGAGCGCGTGCATATCAGCTATAGGATTAAATCCATGGGAATAAATATCATGGTGAGCTGTCAGAATAGTGCAGCAATGTGCAGTCAAATTTAATACCCTCCGTGTTCGTTGTGATTCAGCTCAATATGGTTCAGAAGTATTTGTGGTGGTATTTTTATGGAGATCAGACTAGTCTCGTGTCGCATTTTTACTCGAGGTATTGTTTACCTTGTTTACATTGTTTACCCTTATAGCCTTTGATCTGTTTTGTTTTTTATTAATGCTCGATTAAATTGTTATGGGAGGTTTATATAAGTACTGTACTGTATTGCATAACCGTGTGATCCCACTGTGCGATGCGATGTGTTTTATATTGCTATCAGCAAGTAACTGAATTTATCCGCCATTAATACTCCGAGGTCAAGTTTTCAGGTTGTGGTTGAATGAAAAAAGGGGCGGTTTTATTCCTCAGCAAGGAATCCGTGACACAGAACCACATCAGACACTGGGACACACCTGAACAGTGTAAATGTGAATAATAACGTAGAAGGAATAATAATAGACTCTCTCTCCCTCCCGCTCTCTCTCTCTCTCTCTCTCTCTCTCTCTCTCTCTCTTTCCCTCGCTCCTTCCCTCTGTCTTGCTCTCTCTCTCTCTCTTTCCCTCTCTCTGTCTCTGTCTTTCTCTCTCTCTCTCTCTCTCTCTCTCTTTCTCTCACTCTCTCTCCCCCCATTCTCTCCTTCTGTGCTCTCTCTCTCTCTCTTTCTCTCTCTCTCTCTCTCGCTCCCCTTCTCTCTGTCTCTGTCTTTCTCTTTCTCTCGCTCTCTCTCTCCCTCTCTCTCTCTCTCTCTTCCCTCTTTCTGTCTCTGTCTTTCTCTCCCCTCTCCTTCTCCGCCCCTGTCTCTTTCCCTCCCCCTCTTTCTCTTTCCCTCTCTCTGTCTCTGTCTGTCTCTCTCTTTCTCTCTCTCTCCCCTTCTCCGCCCCTCTCTATTACCCTCTTCTCTCTCTGCCTCTCTCTCTCTCTCTCCTTCTCCCCCCCTCTCTCTTTCTCTGTCTCGCTCTCACTCTCTTTCCCTCTTCTCTGTCTGTCTCTCTCTCCTTCTCCACCCCTCTCTCTCTCCCTCTCCCTCTCCCTCTCCCTCTCCCCCCCCCCCCCTCTGTGTGTGTGTGTGTGTGTGTGTGTGTGTGTGTGTGTGTGTGTGTGTGTGTACATATGGGTGTGGGTTGGTGTAGGTGAATTGTGAACGCATGAAGGAATGACAATATATATATATATATGTAAAGTTCAATTCATACAAAATCATTGACTCTTTATTTTTTATAACAAATTGGATGAGACTAATGAATGACTGCACCTGACCTACTCTTTCTCTATTCTTGAAAAGAAGAAGAAAAAGAATAACAGTGATGTCAGTTGTTGTGCCTGTGTGTATAGGGTTGTGCCTATTTGTGACTGGGATAAAATTGAAGATTTAAAATCAACTTAAAATTTCTGTATAAACCCCTCATCGTGACTCTATTTGTGTATTTTTCAACACTTGTGCAGAGCCCTTTCTAAAAAAAAAAAAAAAAAGGTCTCAAGTGCATCGTAGGATCCATACCCCCCCCCCTCCCGACACACAAACACCTCCTCCACTTTGATTGATTTTACTGGAGTACTTTGATTGAATATGTTAAAATTTTACCCTTTTTGTTGTCTGAGTCCTTTTGGGCTTTGGGGATTAATATGAGACTCCAACATTTAAGTATTCTCTTGAGTATTTCCTGTGCTGAATGGATAGATGAGCATAAATCGTGGAGTCGACCTCAACCCCACCCTTTCAGTATACATTGTCACATTGTCTGTAATGTTCATGTGGAAAAAAGGGACACTGTTTTTATTTAATTTAAACCTATGTACAGGGTTTACAGAAAACTGCTCACATTCCATTACATTTATAATATCCTTTGTACTAATAAATAAGTCATTGAATTAATTATATGTACACAGTACATATAACCCAATGCACATCCAAACTGCTGTAACCTCAGACAGTTTTCAACCCATGATTTTTAAAATGAATCAAAAGATCTGAGCTGATCATCCCACCATTTATCAGGATAACATTTGTTCACTCTGATTACTGTGTGCTTTAAAAAAAAAAAGAATATGATTGAATAGATGATTTTTCCAGTGAAGCACAATTTGCCAATAGTGCTTTTGCTTGATTAATCACATTTTATTTTCCATTATTAATTTGAGTTCTCTGAATTAATTTGACATAATTATGAGAAAAATTAGTTCAAGTTAAGGTGGACAATTGACCAGCTTTAGATATTAACATTTTATTGATTGGTTCATGGTGGCATGATAGCGAAGGAGAAAGCTCGTTTTCATCACTGCAAGAAGGTTCCGGGTTCGATACCCAGGTTTTGGTGTTTGTGTGTCCCCCTGCACATGTATGGGTTTCCTCTGAGAACTCTGGTTTCCTTTGACAGTCCAAAAGCATGCACAGTAGACTGCATGGTGGTTCCAAATCGCCCTGAGGTGTGAGAGTGAGTGTGAATGGTTGTACGTGCGTTGGTCCTGTAATGGTCTGGCGAGCTGGTCGTGCTGTACTGTGCCTTCGCCCAGAGTCGGCTGAGATGAGCGCCAACCTTTCTGCAACCCTAATTAGGATTCAGCAGCTTTTAAACTGAATGAATAAACGAATGAATATTATGAATAAGCACTGGGAAGTTTATACCACTTATCTAAGTAGTAATCAGTACAAGATTTGAGATCGGATAGTAGAAGAATCCTTTCATTCAAGAGGAAATGTGGCAGAGGTTGAATTCATTGGTTTTCTTACACGAGTAATTAGGTGAAATGGTATTTAATAGCTTTGTGTCAACCAAGTGTGAGAGGCAAAGAACAGAAACAGGTAAAATGGGATTAAACCGGATGCTGTTGTTGTATTGGTGAAATTTCTACCCATGATTTTCAAAATTTGATTTGTAGATCAGAAAATGTTAAAGATTTCAGATCCGAGCACCTTTTTTCTTCTTTGAAAGAGGATTTTATTCACAGTAACTGGGAGGAAATAGAAACTAATTAGCAAGTGAGAGCACAATAGTGCTGAGGTTCCAAACCAAAATTCCTGTCTGCGATGCTAATATTGAACCGTTGAAAAATTTCAGCATCTGAGTGATTCACAATAATAGACTACACCCTGTTTTTTTTTTTTTTTTTTTTTTTTTTTTGGATTATTTTTCTGATCTGATCTAAATTTTCTCATTGGACCTCATACAACAGTCTGTACACACAGTGAATCAGAAGACCTGGTGCCATTTTAAGCTCTCTGCATTAATAGATTAATAGTGTCGGCTCAGCTATAGCTTCAGACATTAGGAGGAGCTCTTGTTGCTTTATTTTTCACTTTTCTTCTCTCTTTTGTCTTTGCACTTTGTTTTGAGGTTCATGACGATCTCATTATTGAAATTTGAATGCCTCTTGTCCCTGATGGGAACATCGGGCTTGCTTTACGGCACAATCCTTTCTCTTGCGTGTCTCACGTTTGCTTTTTTTGTGCTCCTTTGCTAGAGTAGGTGCTGAGGGGATTACATCATTGTTGTGATGAGAGAAAGGTAGCGGGAGGGAGTGAGGCCACACACCCCAACATCTAGGAGAATGGCAGCCTTATATTGGTTGCACCTATTACAACAGGGTTAAGGAAACAAGGATTATCCTGTAGAGGAGCGTGTGAATATGTTGTTTTCTTTCATTTTTCTTCTTTCTTTTTTGCAAATTAATCACAAGAGTCGGATTCTCCATTGAACTGAGTTGTTATGTAACCAGTAATCAGTCAGTTTTTTAACATGGAATGGGGTGAGAATGATTTCCCTGTATCGTCCATTTGAAGATCGCTGTAAATAGGAATGCGTACCTGGCTTTATTTACTCAGATTTAAAAATGTTTCATGAGTAGTCATAATTGATGGTGAGCTTACACACTCAAGGCGGGCAGTGGTGGCCTAGTATAGGGTGCTGGATCACTGATTTTAAGGTTGGGGGTTCGAGTCCCACTTTCCAAAAGGCTGTCACTGTCCCCCCAGTGCAGCTAACTGGGTTATCAAAGGCCGGCCACGTCTCTCACTGTCTATGGTGTGAGGTTCCTGTAAAAGAACCATTGCTGACTTTTGACAAGAGTAGCTACAAAGCCGTCAGTGTGTTTCTGTCCTGAGGTGGTCTGGGGAGCTGTCCAGGGTGCACTCTGCCCTAGCCTCCTCGTGACCCTAATTAGGGTTAAGCGGTTACAGAAAATGAACTTACACACTCACTCATTTGCCAGTCCGCTTACTCGTAGTTGGATCATGGGGAGGCTGGATACACCGTGGGTAGCCAGACCACCACAGGGCCAATGCACATACATAACCATTTAGACTCACACCTGGGGGCAATTTGGAGCATCCAGTTAACCTAATGTGCATGTCTTTGAACTGTGTGAGGAAACCTGAGTATGAAGAAGAAACCCTCTCAAGCACGGTGAGAACATGCAAATGTGAGAGAGAGAGGTACAGAGAGAGAGAAAAAAAGAGAGCGTGAGATAGAAAGTGAAAGACAGAAAAAGTATGAGAGGGACAGAGAAAGAGTGTGAGACAGAAAGAGGAAGAGAAAGACAGAGAGATAAAGACAAAGAAAGAGAACGAAAGAGAAAGAGTGTGAGAAAGAGAGAGTTAGACAGACAGAAAGAGAGAGAGAGAGAGAGAGAGAGAGATTCTAATTTGGAACATCTCGCTCTGGGGCATGCTGACAGATTCCATCTGCCAGTACAAACTCATGAGTGTATTTAACTAGATTTGCATGTTTGCGCGCATGACTACAGTGTGTGTTGGTATGAAAAGCAGTAGCAGGCAGGATAGCACAGCACGCCGAGTTCCTGTATTATACCAGGCTTCTCCCGACTTGGATTCTCTCCATCGGGCCTACTGGTGCACAATCTGCTAACCTCACTCCTTTACCACCCCTCAGAATTTCTTCATTTGAACAAGAAGGAGGTAAACAATGAGTGCGCCTCCTTCATTTGAGACACACCCAGACAAGCTGTTTAAGAAATGAAGGGGTGAGAAGGAAAACAAAGGCTAGTTAGTTATACTTGACATGGAGCAAATTTAAAAAAACAAATCCCGGCGGGATGTAACCCCAGACGAGCAGAAACTGGAGGTGGTCATTATATCCTGGAGTCACATTAGAATTGAACATTGTAATTTGTTTATTTAAAGCAACTTGTTTTTGCTGTAACATGGTACCATGAACATATTTGTACCCAAAATATGATCTCCTTTCGGATCTGACCCCTTCATATTTTCAAAGACCAACGCCACCCATGTCTGGAAATTTATTAGACCAGGGGTGTCAAACTCGTGCCAGAAAGGGCCATGTGGCTGCAGGTTTTTGTTTCAACCAAGCAGCAGCACACCTGACTTTGCTCATTTAATCAACTGAGTTGAGTGTTCAGGCAGTTGATTGGTCAGTCTCTGTACAGAGCACACAGATTGACCAATCAGCGGCCTGAAGACTCAGATGAGTTGATTAAATGAGCAAAGTCAGGTGTGCTGCTGCTTGGTTGAAACAAAAACCTGCAGCCACATGGCCCTTTCTGGCACGAGTTTGACACCCCTGTATTAGACGCACAATTGGTTCAGGCCAGGGAATGTTTTGGGCTTAGTGGACATAGTTTTTCCTGTGGGTTTGTGTGAAATCTGTGCCACCTCCTCCAAATTCTGGGTGGGCGAATATTTATTCATTCATTCATTCATTCATTTTCTGAATACTAATTAGGGTCGAGAGGAGGCTGGCACCCATCTCAGCCGACTCGGGGCAAGGGCAAAGTACACCCTGGACAGCTCACCAGGCCATCGCAGCAATGTCAGCAATGGTTCTTTTACATGCCTCACACCATAGACAGTGAGACACATGGTCGGCCTTTGATAACCCTGCACTGTGGCTCTGATAGCTGATACTGATAGCTGCACTGTGGGGCCAGTGACAACCCACTAAGAGTGGGGCTTGAACCCCCAGTCTTGGGATCAGTGATCCAGCACATTACCACCAAGCCAGCACTGCCGCTGGGTGGGTGAAGATAGAGCTACTAAACATGAATAACAAAATTCACTTATCACCCTGTTCGGAACAAAGTTTTCAGCGAAAAGTTAAGAGTTGTTCTCTGGCTCACAACGTTTGTGTGATTACACCTAATGGTTGTGGAGGAGAAGCTCTGCTACAGTCAACCATGTGTTAAAGCCAAGAAAGAGATAAAAATGGCAACTGCCTCCCACGCCCAGCTGAACCAACGTTCTGTGTGAGGCTTCAATGGTCCTCAAGCTTGTATACTGGGTTTTTTATGTGGAGACCGAGGATGTTGTGAGGTGAAGCAAGCGTTCAACAAAAACGATTGTCTGCAAGCAGGACTGGTTTTTGTCATTGGAAAGATTTGTGAAAGCTTTGCAATCACTATATGTTACTGTGGTGTGCCAACTGCTCCACAGTGTATTGATGGTTCAGAATCACTAATTTATGGATGCAATGAGGTAGTTGGCTCAGTGATACAGCATCTCAACCCTGTTCAAATCTGGCTGCCCTCTCCAAAAAGGTGGCACAGTGATGTAGTGGTTAACACGTCCATCTCATAGCGAGAAGGTCCTTGGTTTGAGTCCCAGGCTGAGCGAGAACGTTTCTCTGGGGAATTTGCATGTTCTTCTCTTGCTTCCCTTAATTTGCTGTGCTCAGAGTTCAAAGACATGCACATTAGATTACTTGGATATTTCCAATTGCACCTAATTGTGAATGTTGAGTGGTTATGTTTGTGTTGGCCCTGTTATGGACTTGTGAGGTGTTAAGAGTATATCCTGCCTTCATCCAGCATCGGCTGAGATAGACAACGGCCTCCCTGACCCTGGATGGTGGACTGGATTAGAAAAGCAAACTTGCAAGTGGATTTCCTGCTAGAAGTTTTGCAAACTGCCTGTCTTCATTCTAAACCTGTGAAGTGCTGGTTGAGCGGTAATGGTTATGCTGTTGAAGAACCAATTCCTTGACACATTCGAATAAAGATGCAGTGTAGCACATTTCAAATTGATTGCACCAAAGCTTTATAAGAAATGCTGTCCTAAATTAAACTGAATGTGTTTACATCTCCCCATCAAGTTCTTTCCCACTATGGCAGGGGTGTCCAAACTAAGGCAGTTTTTATTGACCTGCAGCAAATTATGAAAATATAACTGAATATGACCTGTGCAAGAAGCTTGAGTTTCTCAGTTTCAACACTAGATGGAGCCGGTCACATAACCGGCACTTCTCCAATTAACGTAATTACACAATTAAGATGAGGAAAAACCTTTACTGCAAGTCATCAGAAAATGACAGCACCAAAGAAACTCAAAATAAAAAGTGAATGTAGAAGATTTCAAACACGACGGGAACATTCTGGTGGGAAGATTTCTTCACAGAAATCAACGGAAACCCCCAATGTGTATGTTCGTACTTGTACCTATTTTTGCACCCCCTACTGATAGTACCTCAAGAGCCTGTAACAGTGAATTTCTCCATTGTGAGATTAATAAAGCTGTATCTTATCTTATCTTATCTTAATGCAGCTAACTGGATTATCAAAGGCTGGCCATGTCTCTCAATGTTTATGTTGTGAGGCATGTAAAAGAACCATTGCTGACTTTCGTCAAGAGGAGTTGCATAGCCGTCAGCATCTTTCTGCCCTGCGATGGCCTGGTGAGCTGTCCAGGGTGTACTTTGTCCTCACCCAGAGACTGCTGAGATGGGCAGCAGCCTCCCCGCGACCCTAATTAGGATTAAGCGGTTCAGAAAATTAATCAATGTGTGAAAAAAAAAAAAAAAAAAAAAATCAATGGAAAGTGTGTCTGTTTGATTTGCAATGCAGCTGTTGCTGTGATGAAAGAGTGTAATGTCCATAGGCACTATATGACCAAACATGAGAACTGTACATCGTATCCCAGTGCCAAATGATCACAGGAAGTCAACCAAATGGAAGTGAGCCTACAAGCTCAAAAACAGTTTTTTCTGTGATAACAAAATACAGGAAAACACCACAACAGCAAGCTATGAAGTCGCTAAACTTATTACCCAGCACGGCAAACCGTTTAGAGACAGTGATTTCATAAAGCAGTGCCTCGTCAAAGTCACAGAAATATTGTGCCTGGGAAAAGTACAGAGTTCAACAACGTGAGTTTATCCAGAAATACAGTGGCGAACTTGTCAGCTAACTTGAAGCTTGAGTTGAGAAACAAATCTTGTGCTTTTGAACTTTACTCGATAGCATGTGATGAGAGCACAGATGCCACAGACATCGCGCAGCTTTTAATTTTTGTACGGGGAGTAGATGATAATTTTTGCTGCACAGAGGAGCTACTTGATATGATGAGCCTAAAAGGCGCAGCCACGGTTCAAGATATTTTTGAAGCTGTGTCAGAGGCAGTTGAAAAGATCGATCTTAAATGGGACAAGCTCTGTGGAGTAACCACTATGACGGTCGAGAGCAGAGGAATATCATCGGTGGTGTGCACCAAGGTAAAAAAGAGCAGAGGTCAGACTGTTAGAATCTACTGTATAATCCACCAAGAAGCACTCTGCACCAAGATTGTCCAGCTGAATCATGTGATGAACACTGTCGTAAAAACTGTCAACATAATTTGAGTTAGAGGACAGTACCATAGTGAATTTCAAGCCTTCCTATCTGATGTGGATGCTGAATACGGGGACGTACTCTACCACTCTGATCTGTGCTGCAGCGGTTTTATTAGCTGAGATCAGAAATTGACCTGTTTTTAAAATAGAAGGGACGAAATCTTCATGAATTGAGCGATGCTCTTTGGCTGGCAGATCTGGCATTTTTAGTAGATCTTACTCATCATCTGAGTACACTGAACAAGAGCCGACAAAGGAAAGAACAGCTGGTGCCACACCTGTATGCGCACATGAAAGCTTTCTGTGTAAAGCCCCGCCTGTTTGAGACACAACTATGAAGCTTCAATGCTTCAAACTTCCCCGTTCTGTATGAAATCAAGTGTGCTTTTCCAAAGGCCAACCTTTCTGCTAAAAATGAGAAATATGTGGCTGTGATTTCATCTCTCGTGACAGAATTCAACCAGCGTTTCCAAGATTTTTCTGTCATTGAAAAACAAATCAAGCTGTTCTCAACTCTCTTCCTTGTCGATGCAGAAGAAGTGGAAGAGAATCTGCAGTTAGAACTGATTGAAATGCAGTGTGTTGATCTGCTGAAAAGTGAACATCAGCTTCTCTCCCTCCCTGACTTCTATCACAGTTTGGATAATGCCAAGTTTCCTCCCATGAGATGCCACGCAAAAATAATGATGAGTCTGTTCAGCTCAACATGCATATCTGAACAAACATTTTTAAATCAGAACAAAAATTTTAAAAAAGTTTAATTCATAAATATGTCAATAAAATGGTTGAATATGTTAATAAAATGTTTAAATGGTTTAATAAATAATTTTCTTTTATTTTTAACACATCTTTCAAAGAAAATTTTTAAAGGGTTTATGGTGTAGTCTTGGGAGCCTTGTAACGAATCAGGCGTTTTGCATGTAAAATGCGCCCCTACTTACAAAACTCCCGCGTTACGAAAAACGCACTGGAACGGATTAATTTCGTAAGTAGGGGGCAGACTGTATATGTGTGTGTATATAATATAAATAAATACATATTCAATGCTATAAATGCTTATAATAACAATTAAACATTCAAAAATGATGCATAAGATGTAAATAAAATATAAACACACACACATACAGATGCACACATCACAAAAATGTAAGTAGTTTTGATGGAAGGTTTTGGGTTGTTTTTTGTTTTGTGTTTGTTTAGGGTTTTTTTTTTGTTTGTTTGTTTGTTTGTTTTTTTTTTTTTGCATAATTGGCTTTGTTTTTGTGGCATTTTCTTTACCTTTTCCCCACCTCTTTTTCTTTTCTTTTTGGCTTCTTCCCGTTCTCGAGAGTCGCAACAGCGAATCATCTGATTCGCACATTTGATTTGGCATAGGTTTTTACGTCGGATGCCCTTCCTGTCGCAACCCTTTAGCAAGGGACAGAAACACGCTGACGGCTTTGCAGCTACTCTTTACGAAAGTCAGCAATGGTTCTTTTACAATCCTCACACCATAGACAGTGAGAGACATGGCCCGCCTTTGATAACCCAGTTAGCTGCACTGGGGGGACAGTGACAACCCTGTGGGAACTCGAACCCCCAACCTTAGGATCAGCGATCCTGCGCCCTATCCACTAGACCATCACTGCCCTCTTTAACCTTTTCCTCTATTCTTCCTTAATTTTGTTATTTTTTATTTTGATGAATATTTAAAAAAAAAAAAACGTAATGCACTGAAGCCGTATGAATTGAAGCACGAAGTAGCGAGGGATCCCTGTAATAAGAAAAATTCAAAGCACCTTTTCAGTTACTTTAAATATTTTGTTGTAAATAACTTGACCTTTAACCTTTTATCTTTTTCAGATCTTTATAGATCAGGTTAAATACTGCTGCAGTAGAATGTTTAAAAAAACAAGCCTATGTTATTTTAGTGCCTAATTAAAGTGTCTGGCAGTGGACATCTTCTTACATAAGATGAATTTTTGAACATTTGCCATGGTTCAGACCAGCAGTAATGAGAAAAGGGTCCATCTTGAAGTGGATCTTTGTGTACTTTCATTATTCCCAGTTACCCATTTTGGTTGTGATGTCTAAAACTCTCTGTTGTGCTGCCAGTTTCCAGTTGAAAGATTGGCGAATTGATAAGAAGAGTATGTGTAACAGGAGATTTAATAAGCATTACATAATACGGGTCACTTTTTTCATTCATGCATTCATTTGCTTAACCACCTAATCCCACTAGGGTTGCAGAGGGGCTGGAGCCTAATGCTCTACAGCTCACCAGTCTATTGCGGGGCCAACCCAAACAACGATTTACACTCACACCTAGGGGCAGGTTGGAATAGTCAGGCAAAATAGACACTCTGTACTATGTATTTAGATTTTAATTGATAAGGCTAGAGTTACCGTTCTGGAAATGATAGCTGATACTGGACTACTTTAGAAAGTACTCTGACGATATGACTGTGAGTAATAAAAGAGTTGATCAGTTAGATGTGTTCTTTCTAAAATAATACCGTTCCAAAACTGAAAATTTGCTCCCAGTGATGCTAACTGGCTTATCAGAGGCCAGCCATGTTTGTCACTGTCTGTGGTTTAAAAGAATCATTGGTGACTTTCGTAAAAAGTAGGTTGCATAACGGTTAGGTTTCTGAATTGTCAACTTATGCAGGGTGTTTAGCCCAGTGTCAGCTTCTCAATTAATTTCTGTGACGCCCCCTCAAGGAGGAAAAAAAAAAATTCACCCACCACCACCACCACCACCACCCCATGCGTGACTATAAATTCTATTATTTGTCTATGAAATTGTTAGTAGTACACCTCTACATAACATTGTATGTTTATTAATATTAAAAACACCAAAAAAATAAATACAGGGATCCCTCGCTACTTCTTGCTTCAATTCATGAAGCTTCAGTACATGAAACTATTCATGAAATTAAAAAATAAGGAAATTAAGGAAGAATGGGGAAAAGTTAAGGAAAATGTCACAAAACAAGGCCAATTATGCAGAAAAAAAAAAAAAAACCCCAAACAAACAAAAAAACCAACCCAAATCCCCCATCAAAACTACTTGCATTTTTATGTGAGGTGCGCATCTGAGTGCATGCACGCGCATCTGTGTGTACGCGCGCGTGTCTGTATGTGTGTGTGTATTTATATTTTATTTACATCTTATGCATTGTTTTTGAATGTTTAATTGTTATTATAAGCATTTATAGTGTTGAATATGTATTTATTGATATATGTACTTATATGTATTTATATGTATTTATTGATATTATATACACATATACATGTACGTATACATCAGTCAGCGGGGGTTCCTCGCAGAATTCGGCGGTCGTGGGGGATCTCTGTCCGAATTAACTGCGGAAAGTGAGGGATCCCTGTATAGTTCAACTTAGATTGGGTCACTCCAAGATTATATAACCATGCTTGCTTACCTCCACATTGTTAAAAAGAAAAAAGGAAGATAAATTATGAAAGACAGTGCAGATCAGATTAAATCATTTTAGCAACAACACTAACAGTAGTATAAATTGAAGCGACGTAATATTGTTGAAAGAGAATCGGAAGGTAGTAATTCTAGTGTGTGTGTGTGTGTGTGTGTGTGTGTGTGTGTGTGTGTGTGTGTGGTAACAGGGGTAAAGGCAGGGTGAAAGAGTGGTGACCTGAGCGGTTGTTTGAGACTGGCTGCATTGATGAATGTAGACAGAATGGCAAATGAAGAGCTACAGGCCACACACACATGTTTACCCCCTTTGACAGTACTAGGACTAAAACCACAGGATGGGCAATTGATTAGTCTGGTTTGATGGAGATGAAAGGGTGACCACTTTAAATACTTTGCACTTAATTACAGCCATTTAGAAAACATAGTCTGTCCTTCAGCAAGCCTGTTTGGAATCAGCTGGTAACCTCTATCATTATTAATTAATACGTGAACACTTTAACAACAATTAGGTTTAGCTACAGTTTAGCCTGTGCATGGAGTAGTTTGCCTAAGAAGCTTTGTACTTTTAAATGTAATATTCCAATAATATTATGAAATAATAAATATTGATTTTTATTTAATATGCAGTCATGCAATATGTTGTCAAGGCATTTCTGAACAATGTGCAATGGGAATTAAAAATGTAAACATTTGAAATAATTGATCAAAATAATATTTAGTTGAAGCATGGGGATTACTTTTTTGAAGTTATCTTTGTTTATGGGTAACTAGGTCAACCATTCTAATACGCTGCCACACTCATCGTTGGCAAGTGGTCCTTAGATATGCTCACTGAACTGGAAGAATGACCATCACTTCCTTGCTGTCCATCATGTACATTAGTCATTTATCCTTGCTGTCAAGAGTGACAGGAAGTATCTGAAGTATCTGGTGTATGTCTGTTCTTACAAATTAGACGTTTATATATTTAAATAATTGATATTAGTTTGCTGCTTGTTTTTGCAATCCACAGATTTTATTTATTATGGGTGAATGTAGTGTAACAGTTTAGGGAAGGGGTCCCAAAACTTTTCTTGTGAGAGCCACATAACTATTCCCTTCTCTGATGGGGGGTGTCAGTTTGTAACAGAAAAAGTGTTTCGATCGCAGGGCTGCCTAACATTTGTTGTTTTCCAGTAAGCCACGCATAACCAAATAGAGTATTAACCCTTTCTGGGACCTTCACAGAAAAAAAGTCAGGAAATAAATCATAAAAAATGCTGGTGGCTATCAGTTGAGCAACCCGAAAGCTGCCCGAACAGACGACTGGTTCAGCCGAGCCTGGCGTACAAATGTATTCTCCTGAGCTAATAGTCCCCTTTTTAGCTTTGAGAGTTCGTCTTTCTTTTTTTTCTTTGAATACCGCCACTGTGTCTTGACAGATGATAAAAACAACCTTTTTTTTGCATTAAACAAAAAAAAAAAAATGTGTTTGTCCACTGCAGGTTAAATACCCTGCATTCTAAATCAAATTTTCTCTTCCATAACCTTTTCACCATTATTCCATTCTATTTGACAGGGAAGAGTCTAGGATTATTATTATTTTTTTTTTTGGGAGGGGGGGGGGTGATCAGATGGGGCACAGATGGCAGAAGGGTGGAGTAGAATGTTATGTTCTGGGTGTGTATTAATCTTGATTGTGTGGCCAGACTAAAAAAAAATCATAATCATAATGCATCTCTGGTATTGTTCAGGAAGCCGGGCCAAATGTGGAGGCGGGTCGTATCCGGCGTGCTGGCCGTAGTTTGGGGACAACTGGTTTAGGGCAATGGTGGCCTGGTGGTAAAAGGTGCTGGATCGCTGATCCTAGGGTTGGGGGTTCGAGTCCCACTCTCAACAAGGTTGTCACTGTCCCCCCCAGTGCAGCTAAGTGGGTTATCAAAAGCCAGCCATGTCGCTCTCTATGGTGAGAGGCTCATGTAAAAGAACCATTGCTGACATTCGACAAGAGTAGCTCCATAGCCGTCAGTGTGTTTCTGTCCCTTGGTAAATGGTTGTGTCAGGAAGGGCATTCGACATAAAAACCTATGCCAAATCAAATGTGCGAATCATTCGCTGTGGCGACCCCTGAGAAAAAAGGGAACAGCCGAAATAAAATAATAAGAAGTGTAACAGTTTAATAGTGGAAAAACGCAAGACCAAGTCTGATCTTTCCTAAGAGGATAATACATAATATATAAGTAACGTCAACAGATTCGATTCGGTCCACAGCAAGTGAGGAGAGGCTCATCTGAACTGCCTTTGTCATAGTTAAAATATATGTGCCAATCTCATTTTAGTTTGTTTTTCTTTCGGGTTCCACATAGTATATACACTTAAATTCTAAGTGCGTTTTAAAGAGATGCGGTTACACGCAGTTAGCCTATGCACTCGCTTATGATGCACCTGCTTCATGATAAAAACAAGGTAAAAAAAATAGACTATGAAATCTGATTTTCTGTGCTTTTTATGTTTCTATGAAGAATATACTAAAACAATTATGCATGTCAGGCTCGATGGAGGATGAAAATGATGGTTAGGCATGTTGAAATTATTGGCATCTTGAGTGGCTAAACAGGACTGTTTGGGAATGTAGACAGCTAATAGCATATTATTAAACACAAACAAATACAGTCTTAGTGTGCCTAGCTTTTGCTATTTTAAGTAGTTGTGTGTCCTCACATTATATCGTTTAACAAATTGTAATTATCTGTAAAACCTGAGGGCACAATTAAAGTGTTGATATTTCACATGTTGCTTTATGATTGCCATTTCAACCAGTTTCAAAATTTGAAACACAGTCGCATCTCTCTTTATATACCACTCAACATTGTTATGTGGGTGCTGCGCTCATGATCGGGAGGTTGTTTGTTCAAATCTCAGTTAGACTTTCACTGTGCTAAGACCCCTGGGCAAGGTCTCAACCACAAGTGTGGCTCTGTTCACCCAGCAGTATAAATGGGTACCAGTAAAAATATACTAGGAAGGTAAACTGTGATGGACGAGCGTCCCATCCAGGAGGAGTTGTACTATGATGGACTCGATTCAGGCTACGAAAACCAGGGATAAGCACCGGCCTGATGAGCCGCTATGGCTCGGGTGTAAAAAGCCCAAAGGACTTTACCTTTTACCAACATTGTTATACTGTACCACCACTAGATCAGAAAATGACCTAATGTGAGATGTATTCAATTAGTGGTTAATGCTATGTTGTTGATCGGTCACATTTTATTGCTAATTGCAAATTACACAGAAGTACAGATGATGATTCATCAGGACAAAGAGCCTTGGTTACGCTCCAACAGCTTGAGCAGATGCATTGGAAAGTGGTTCTATGTGTCTCTAACTTGAGAGAATTTTTTTTTTTCCCAGGAAGATAACTGGCCTGTAAATTAATATGCACAACCCTAAAATGGAATGGCTTTTGGCAGATATACGGATGTTTGCTCTTTAAATATTCACTGCCACTTTTATGTTATGTAGTTAACCCCACAATGTATTGTCAATGAATTAGCAATAAATTCAGTAGCGCTTCAGTTGTATTTTCTTGAACTCTTTATCTTTAAATGCTGTATTTATCAAAATGGCCTCAATTAAAATTTTTATGTGACAATAATAAATATTGGCTTAATGTAACCTTTTTGCTAATAAAATCACTGTCAGTTTCTCCGAAAATACCATATGGTCATTGATAGTTCCCATCCACTTGTGACAGTGAAATGAGAAAAACTTCTGCTTCTGCCATGTAATAGGATAACTAAGCATACATGAAGGCAACAAATCCAACCAATTGCAATACAGTATTTTATTTTTTTACACACATGCAAAAGTCAAGGGTTCACAAGGTTACTTGTAATTAAGGTACTTAAGGTGAAAGCAACAAAAAGACATTTGAAAAGCTGTTCACACACACACACACACACACACACACACACACACACACACACACACACAAAAAGCGAACGGATGCCTTTGCATCATTCCCAATTCTGGGGATATATAATCATCATCCAGGTTTTAAATTTAAAGACACAATTCCTGTGGCTAAGTTGAATTACAGTCCTGTGCATTTTGCAATGTTCTACAAGAATATTTATGGAATTTTTTTTTTAAGAGATACTGCACACTTAAATGGGTTTTCGGAGCTGTAAATTCCTTGACATTACTACACTGTGATGAAACACATCAATGCTGATTTTAATAATTACAGTGCAGAACTATATAGTTCTGAGTATAGTTTGAAAAACCTAATAACTACATTGCAGAGTTTCTGCTGGTTGGCTGTTATGGATAGCTGATTTGCACCAAGATGGGCAACAATAAAAAATATACTTATTTTTATTAATGAAACCTAAACCCAAAAATAAAGGCTCATACACCACCACTCAGACTTGCACAGAAAAAAAAATCTAGCTCAAGTATGCACAAAAGAATACCAAGCATGAATGGAAACACGGACATAAATTTGTTAAAGTATAATATAATAATAAACTAGCAAGATGGTGATACAAATGAATGCAAAAATCCGTGAGTGACATGCGATAATAAAAAACCCTCAGTGTTAATCTTTTCTTCTTTCATTCCAGACTCAAGGGAGGATTTATTTATTTATTTTCTTCAAGGCTGCAGTTGATTCTTCCCTTTAAGTAGTTGCACTACTCTTCAAGCTTCAGAAATCTACTTGTCTATAGAGATATCCATCAGGAGCTCTGCCTTTATGCAGAGCCTAAATCTATATACCGTATTCGGGGTGCTTAAAAAATTGGAGTGGGTGCGCGCTTATTAAAATGGTTACCAGCATAGTGGAACGGTAAGTGGTTATTAGCATCGAGGTGGAAAACATGAATAACAACAGAACAATAAAATAATTTTACTGGTATTTGTGTTATTCATTTCGTGGTATCAATCAAATTACTTACATGAAAGCTGAAAATAAACAGAAAACAGCATAATTTGGGGAAAAAAAAAAGACCCTTTAATTTCCCCTCCTGGTGCTGTTCCTTTAAATATTTTCCCCCAGATGTAAAATCGAGCCAATTAACGTGAATGTCAACTTTAGCACATGGCACATTGAACCAATCAACACAAACAAGCATATGGCCAGGAACGTCTTTAAATGTATGAACTTACTGAGCAGGAGAATCGGGTGAAAAATCCTCGTTATCATTTTCTGATAGGTCCATATCTGGCTCATCACTCCATTTATTCAGAGCATTCCATAGTTTTGCTGTAGCAGTTTCTAATGGTTCATCGGTTGTTGGACATTTACCAAGAGAACAGCAAAATATTTTCCTGTTTTTTAAAGCACGGCGGAACGATCAAATGTGTTGTTGCTGATGAATATTATAGACAGTCCCCAGTGGCAGGGGGTCTTGAAATACCATGTAAACTCACTTTTACAGGCAGTGAACGCCTCATTTTACCGTTACAGAGACTGATCCAATAAAATTGGTAAGTTTGATATACGAGTTTGCTCCCAGTACATATGGGCGGTTATTAGACGTTGGGGGGCTTATTACATCAAATACAGTATTAACAAAACTGAAACCCAAAAAACCAGAGGCTTATACACCACTGCTCAGACTCATTCAGAATAAAAAACACAATCCAACTCAGGTGGGCTGATATACTTCTGGGTAAATAAATGATTATGGAGAAAACACTGAAAACTTGACCGAACATAAACTCGTTAAACTGATACTAAAGCTAAGAAGACAGGCGGTACAAATGAAAGCAGAAATAATCTGGTGAATTCTAAATTGAACTGTCAATCAGGAGTTCTGTTTTTAGGTAGTACCGAAATCTATATACATATAAATGGGTGGAAGAAGGCTGAAAACAGCAACTACCATCGACCTCGCAAAGCTCATTTTAATGTACTGTAGAGTTAACCATTTAGTACTTTTCTATATTGTGACATTTTATTTTAAAAAAAAAGGTTAATTCCCTTTCACAGTCCACACCCTTTAAAAGTAGTGTTGGACGCTACACTCATTTTCATATTAATGTTGATGAAGACTCATCATTCCCTCTCAACAGCCCATCACTGATCCTCTTGACTATTGGCTGTTAACCACACACACACACACACACACACACACACACACACACACACACACACACACACATACATATTTCCAAACTCTGTCTAACTGTTGTACTGTTTCTGTTTCTCTTATACGGACACTCTTGCGCTCGCACACACACCCTGGGGGTACATGTGTGTGGGAAGTGTGTGGAAACTGTGGCAACGCTAAGACAGTCAACTGCTCTCAACTGGGTCGTGGGTAACATGCTTCCATGACAACCGCTTTTCACCGGCCCCTCGGCCAAAAAAATGCTTTTTTTTTTCTCACTCACTCTCCTTATTTGCTTATTTCCCTCACATGCTTTCTTTTTCATTTCACTAATTCTTGCTACGAACTGTCTGGCACTGACTCTACTGCAGTGCTCTCCAAGGGACAGATTTTTCAGCTTTATAGGGAACTTTAAAGATAAACAGAAGAGCATGTTGAAAGCCTTCAAAAAGCTGCAGTTGATGCACACTGAGCCTAGTGTTCAGCTGTGTGGAGAGGAAGTCTTTTGTATTGTTTCCAGATTGTTGCCAGACCTCTTTAAAATGTTTTGCATACAGCATGGTGATTTTTCCACACAAATCACTTTAATTTAAGGACCGTTTTATTAGATCTGTAGTTCATCAAGTCTGGAATTGATCCTAGATTTGACAAAAACATAGTTTCTTGAATGTCCAGTAATGTGTATGACAGGTGCTAGATGGAGTAATATAGCAATCTTAAAGAGTGTATGTGGTGAATGAGTGTTATTAGCGATGTAAACGATCAGATATAAGAGTGCATGCGAGTGTCATGACACAAGGCATGCTCAGAGACTTGGCTTTCTAGTTGGCTGTTCCAGCCTGACAGGGACGTGAATTTGTCGAGTTGGCTGGGCGGCATCCCTGACCCCCCATGCAGCATAACACATCATCGGCCGGTGCTGATCTGCACAAACAAAAGGTGCAGAAATTAGATAAAAGATTAATTTTGTGTTTATAAACTAGTCGAAGACAGGAAAGCTGATTTGGCAAAACATTAAGTGTATACGCCATTTTGGATTTACCATCACGCATATCTCTGGCAGAACTTTTAAATCCTTAGAGTCAGTAGAATGCAAGTTTCATTCTCACCACAAGAGATGTCAACACCTCCCAATGCGTTGATGTCACTTCCGAGGAGAAAAGACTGCTAAGCTGTTAACCTCTGAAGTTTAGCACACATCTATTAATCCACAGTATAAAATGACCAGTTTTGTGCTTTTTTATGGTCATTTATGTAACAAAAAACATACTGTATAACTTAAATGTATTACATTTGCATAAATTATGCAAATTATGCTCTAAGGATGACCAATACCAATACCCTTTGATTAAAAAGTAATGTTTATTTCAGGAGTAAATCCTTCAGACAGCATCTCATGACCAACCCGTTTGATGAACATGGCGTGTTTTTGTCCACTGAGCTTTAGAGCAGACCACTGCTTACTACCCACAAGAAAATAAAGACTGCTGTGCACACAGTTTTTGTTGTGATCAGAGTTCCATGCTCTGAGATTGTGTCTGATTAAAACCATGGTGATCATCCAGGGATAACTGTCCTATGAATAATTTCTGCTCTAGATAATGACATCCGCTGCTCTCTTGTGAAAATAATATAGTAATGTTAGTCAGTGTAGCCTGATCTGACCTCACTTACCCAACATAGGGTGAAAATAAAGGATAAACGCAATGACGGAGACGAAAGCTAAACCGATCCCTTAACCAGGAGCCGAGTCATTTCAGGCTCTCACGCTAATCGACTTCCTCCCTTTTAGCTTTAACCAGGCAGGGGGTCTGTCCTTCATAAGCTGCCATAGTTTGTTTTATTTGCTGTTTTCCTTTCAAGAATGTTCTTGTGGAAAAATTGCTTTATTGATGCTGTTAGTCTTCGGATAGATCAGAAGAAGCAATAACATTTTAGGAGCTGATGTGCCTACAGTTGTTAATTGAACTACGTTGTTAGTTTCCCAGCACAGAAGCTTCAGGTAGCATGAATTTACATCACATATGTTTGCAATTAAGGGAGGAAAAACCAGAGATGTGTACCATGTGAGATCCAGGGTTGTAATTTCTTTTCCTGTTTGAGTAGATAAATGAATGGCAGAAGGTAAATGTGAAAGAGAGATAAAGTAACCATGTTCTTTTAATTAAAGAGATAATTCAGAGCCAGATTGTCCCACAACATTTTCTCTAATGAGTAGGTCATTGATTTCTGATATATCAAGAAGTGGCTCTATCCAACTGATGCACTAACTTTCTCTGCAGATGAGAAATATGACAACGATCATAATAATATCTATCGGTGCAAATTACATAGACTTTTGGGTCAAGCACTACACTCAATGGTCTTGTGTCAATCAATCTGGGTGTCGTGCCAGAATTCTGGCGTAGGCGGCAGCCATAACAGCTCGTCATGGCTGTATATGAAGGGCAAAAAATCTGCAGTGGAGGCCCAAAGTTCTTTCTGCGGGGTGTTTTTATTGCGACACCATCTCTAGCTAGCTGGCTGTTGACTCTAAAGAGTTCATCCGCCCTTTGATAGGTCTCGTTTTTATTCCTACTGGGTTGCTAGCCACCCTACTCAACAAATTTGGTACCTGGTGGGGGAGCCGGTTTAGTCGCCGATCACTCGACCATGCAACCGGTTGTACTAGCGTACTTGTTACCAGTAGCAGGGCAAAACCTGACCTGACACCATCTATATGAATATCTATAATTGCCCCTGCTTTATGAACCCATTTTGCCGAAGTGAATTGTAGCATGAACCTTTTGATTTTTTTAGCTAAACAGTTTTCAAAGATTGAAATACCACTGCAAAAGCCTTGTAAAGTTCTTTGTCTGTCTGTCTTCCTTTCGGCTTTTTCCCTTTTACTCGGGAGTCGCCACAGCGAACCATCTGATTCGCACGTTTGATTTAGCAGAGGTTTTTATGTCGGATGCCCTTCCTGTCACAACCCTTTTTAGCAAGGGACAGAAACACGCTGACGACTTTGCAGCTACTCTTTACGAAAGTCAGCAATGGTTCTTTTACATGCCTCTCACCATAGACAGTGAGAGACATGGCCCGCCTTTGATAACCCAGTTAGCTGCACTGGGGGGGACAGTGACAACCTTGTGGAGAGTGGGACTTGAACCCCCAACCTTTGGATCAGCGATCCAGCGCCCTATGAACCAGATTCTTGCTTGTTAACCTTCATGAACTAGTGTGGTTAATTTTTCCATACTAATCATATTAATTTATATGCTCTTTATTATTTTGACATTTTTCATATTTTGATATCAGCTGTCCAATATCCATCAGAGTCAGTGGAGAAGTTAGAGCCAATCACAACTGACTTTACGTGAGAGGCGGGTACACACTGAACATTTCTTACATTTACATTTTTGGCATTTGGCAGATGCTCTTATTCATGTTTTATACAACTGAGCAGTCGAGGTTTAAGGGTCTTGCTCTAACTGGGGAACTCCCCTGATCAATAGCTCATTGTCTTAACCACTGAGCCACCACTTCCCAGACTTTTGCGGGACTAACACATATACAAACAATCATTCGCACTCACATTAACACAAATGGGCAATTTAGAGAAGCTAATTGACCTAATGTACATATTTCTGGACTGTTTGAGGAAACCTATGGAAGCACAGTGAGAATGTTCAATCTCCACACACAAAGACCCCACTAGCAGTGATAATCAAACCCCAAAACCTTCTTGCTGTGTGTGATGACAGAACTACCAATTGGGACAAAGTGTCTCCCTGATATTATTGGACTATTGTATAATGTATTCAATGATGAATGTCGAACATGATATATTCACAGTCAGCTAATTAAAATTTAAAAATATATATTCAGACTTGTGTTGTAAACCAGTTAACCTCTCAAGCAACGCTGAGGCTTTAGTACTGAGGTTTCAATGTATATCAAGGCAGCTCGTCTGGACACTGTATCTCAGCTTGATTCATTATGCCATGAGTATGAATGGAATCAATCAATTGTGCAATGTTCCCTCGTTCTCTTATACAATCACTCATCAGCTTCTCACTTGTCACTTCCTGCTTTTTAGATTTGACTCTTTCTGAATCATTTTTAAGCAGATAACAGATATTATGTGCTGTTGCATCACTGGAACCTGATCAGCGCACAATATGGCAGCTCCCTCATTACTTAAAGAAATGTCTTGAAAGCATTAAGTAAGGAGATTTTCATTCTGAATTCTATAGGTGTTCTCACAAATATTTTGGGATCCATTTAGAAAGGCTGTAATGGTTTTTCCAGGTCGTCTGGTTTCCGCCCACAGTCCAAAGACATGCACATCAGGCCGGTTGCCTGTTAAATTGCCCCTTGGTGTGAGTGTGTGAATGGTTGTGCCTTTTACTCTCTGGTGGTTTGGTGAGCTATTCAGGGTGTATCCCGCATTTGCCAGTGTCAGCTGAGATCCTTCCTGTGAGTTATTGTAATAGTGTAAGGGTGTATTAGTGTAGGTTTATTTGCTTAAATGGTTCAGCAATTTTCTTTAACTAAAAAGCAAAAGCAGGTGGGTTTTTTGTTCTTTGCAATAGAAGTTAGAAAACATTTTAGTGGTTATATTTGACCCATTGTTTGTGGGTGTGTTTGATAGCAGGGTTATGCAAAAACAGCAACAACAACAACAACAACAACAACAATAATAATAATAATAATAATAATAATAATAATTTGGAAATTTAAACAAGGGAAAACTTTATTTAATTTTGGGATTGGTCCATCTCATTTATTTTTGATAGGTATGTGCTCTCTATATGTTCTTTTTGGTAGTGTTATTTAAATAAAAGGGCTTAAAGGACTTACAAGTCTGACAAATCTCTAGCATTTTTGCATCAGACTGTTTATCCAGTGGTCTGAATTTCGAAACATCTTAAAAACTGCATATTGGAAAAATAAAATATTTATCCTACTCAAGGGTGACGGCTTTATTTTCTGACAGCTCATTTCAGTTGGGTTCAGGCTGTAGATGTTGGCCCAATAGGCTATAACTGGCAGACCAATTCACTGTTGGTATACAGGGCTGTAACCCTAAATAATTGCCATTCTGCAAGGTATATATTTATAAGTTATTTGTCCAAAAATCAACAAATTCACCCAAAGTACCATCTACACCAGGGGTGTCAAACTCATGCCACAAAGGGCCATGTGGCTGCAGGTTTTTGTTTCACCCAAGCAGGAGTACACCTGACTTTGCTCATTTAACCCTTTACGCCCGACGGTGACTAATTTGTCACACAAGAATTAAGAGCCTAAAATTTTAATTTATATCACTACGGGCATCCGGGGAACGACTGTGACGAATGCTTTACGTTTCCTGTTGAAGCGGAGAATGGTATGACTCTTACTCTTGACTATGACTATGACTATGACTATGACTCTTACGTACGCAAGTCATCGTTCAAATTGTCAGTACTAAAAGCACAATGGATCAAATACCTGGTGAGATTCATGCACGTAAAAAATCGTCATTGAAGAATAATGATAGTTTTGTAATTTTATGAGGTAGAAATAGTTTATTGAGTTAATTTTACTAAAAAAGAACACATTTTATATGAGTGACATTTTCATCACATCAGGTGGATGAACAAGCTTGGCTGTCAACAGTGATTACTTACAACATAGTTCACAAATAGTAGAATTCCTGCAAAAAAATAGTGTTTTTATACCCAATATGCTTATAATTTTTATGGAAATTCAATACGAGCATCATATAAACATTATCGATTTCTGTGAGGAATGAGAGAGATTTTCCCTATCTTGGTGATATTTATCGATTCAGAGTGAGTCATCATGAGGTAAAGTCTGACCTAATTTCGTCATTTAGAAAACATAATTGTTGAGTCAATTTGACTGGTGAATGTCTCTCATTATTCAATTTCACCGCCGGTATATCAATCGCCCCCAGAACTTTTTATGGCAGGAAAAACATCAGTGTCGAAACTGCTGAGCTGGCCACTTGTGACGATACTGTAGGGACGAATCTGAGACAGAAATGGATTATGATGAGGAGGTGGCTGATCCCAACTTCATCCCTGATGATGTGAATATGGAAAAGGAAATAGATCTAGATGAAGAGACTCCTCCAAACGATGTCATTGAGCTCGATGGAGATTCGGCCGTTATCATAGATGAACCAGCCCTAATGCCAACTGCATTGATTCTTGTGCAAGCGGAGCAATAGGATGAAATCTCACTCAACAGTGGTCAGTCCTTCAAAATTAAAATCCTTCAGTTACGGTGCCCTTCCTTGGTCCTGATCCACCTTGTTCTACTAAAATTCTCTCTCTTCGGTCGTGGAATATTTTGCTGCAGGACTGTCAGACCATCAAAATTACCTGAATTATCAAAGGATATGAAATGTCAAAAGGCAATAACGAAAAAAGGATGAGGTGCAATCGAAGCTGCTGAAATAGAGAATGAGAACTCAGATGCAGTGTACATATGTAAAATGGTTCAAACATGTTATTCTCTACGTTCGCAAAAGTCGACCCCGTTATTACAGGACATCGCTTCGATTCCAAAACAGAGAAGATTGTTGAAGTTGATTGTCCTGATATCTTGAAGCAGTTCAATAAATCAATGGGAGGAGTAGATTTATCCGATCAAGTAATCTCGCTTTATAGGAATCCCATCAGATCGAAGAAATATTATATGAGATAGTGTTCTTGTTATGGATGTGGTGAAGGCGGACATGAAGGTCATTGGAGTAAGAGTAGAAGATGCAGAGGATAGGGAGAGATGGAGGCAGATCATTTGCTGTGGCGACCCCTGAAGGGAACCGCCGAAAGAAAAAGAAGAAGATAGTGTTTTTGTCATTGGAGCTGATGAAGGCTGGTAAAGTGGGCGGGAAGAAGAGGGGAGGAGCTGATTCCAGCACAGAGCCAATCAAACCTAAAAAAGGCTGTCATCGTCCTTCAGTTGTTGTTCAAAAAGACGGCGTTGGGTATCTTCCACTATTATTAATATTTATTGAATCTTTCCGACCGGATGTGACGAATTAGTCACGTATTATTATTTTTGATAATTAATGCAAAATTCATATTTTCAGTACATATTATCTTTAACCAGCTTACCTAAGTCCCAAAAAAAGCATGAAATATTTTTTTTACTGCTAGAAAATAATTCAGGGTGTAAAGAGTTAAACAACTGAGTTTAGTCTTCAGGAATTTGATTGGTCAGTCTTTGTAAAGAGCACACAGATTGACCAATCAAATGCCTGAAGACTCAAACCGTTTGTTTAAATGAGCGAGTCAGGTGTGCTGCTGCTTGGTTGAAACAAAGACCTGCAGCCACATGGCCCTTTGTGGCATGAGTTTGACACCCCTGGTCTGTATTGGTGTATTTAGTAGTGCAACATTAAAGACAGGACATCATTGGCAGTAGCTGTGCAATAGAAAGTCGTCAATGTACAAAATGATGGTTTCAGTAAAGCAGCAAGTGCCACAGAGCACAATAAGTATGCAGCAGGAAATGGGAAAGTTTTGTAATACGTACACCCACTAATTGCACAGAATGACAACAGCATCAGGGCTTAATTGTTCAGCTTTGAAAAGACTGAATACAGATTTTATTTATGTGCAGCCACATCTGAGAGTGGAAGAGAATAAAAAGAGAACACAACCTCTATACAAATATTGCGTTACAAAATTAAGATTAAGACTGCTTGATGCAAATACTATAACGTTCCATAATGATACATTTCTCAGCATTTTTTCCTTCATATATCTGTGTAGTAAAGGTGTGTTTTTTTTTCAACAAAGAGGAAGCATTTGATTCCACACACCAATCGCTTCACTGTGATTGGAAAATGTGCAGGATGCTGATGGAAAAAGGTTTCCATGGAAACAATAAAGTGGAATGTGCAAGAGCATGTGATTGTAACGCCCTCTTTTATTCTCAGACTGTGTGTATACCTCTCTTTCTCTTTCTCTGTGTGTGTGTGTGTGTGTGTGTGTTTTGAATTTAGCACAAGCTATTTTGACAGCTATTATATAAGTTTTAAAAGATTATGGAACACAATATCTCCCCTCTCCATCTTATGTCCCCACCTTTTCTGTATCTTGCGGGTAAATGTCTCCTCCGTCACTTTTCTTAAATACCTCCATCCATTTTTCTCCATGTTGTCCTTTTATAGATACTGTACTCGGATTTATTTTCAATGAATTAATTCAAATGTACACATATAGATCTTCTGTCAGCTGTAACTTTGTTCACAGGTGAATGTGTCAGGCTTTTATTGCTCCTGCTCCTGTTTTGCAGCAGTGCTGTGAGGTGAAATAAATGGCAATGTTGTGGAACAGATGGTATGTTGTGTATATTCAGGATTGAAATAAATTTGCATCAGTAACTGAATGAACAGGTCAAAGGACTCGGAGCTTTCAAGGACAAAAGTCTACATCTGTGTTTCGTTCTGGATTATAGTTCATGTATTGTTGGGTTTTTGTCATGCCTAAGCTTGACCTTTGTTGCACTGATCTATAAAAAGGAAAGTGGACTCACTGGTGTTTACAGAGTTTGTATGACATTTCTTTGGTGCTGAAAAAAATTTGAAAGTTGATAGTTGTTTGTACTCAGTAAAATGAATTATGTTATACTGACTCGTGATTGAACAATAATAATAATAATAATAATAATAATAATAATGGCATGGTGGTGCAGTGGTTAGCACATTCGCCTCACAGCAAGAAGGTTCTGGGTTTGATTCCCAGGCTCGGGGCGTTTCTGTGCGGAGTTTGCATATTCTCTCCGTGCTTGTGTGAGTCTCCTCCCATAGTTCAAAAACATGCACAGTAGGCTAATTGGCTAAATTTCCCCGAGGTATGAATGTGAGTGTGAATGGCTGTGTATGTGTACGCAATAGTCTGACAAGTTATTCATCATGTGTCTTGCCCTCAACCAGAGTTGGCTGAGATGGGCGCCAGCCTCCTCACGACCATAATTAAGATAAAGTGGTTTAGAAAATGAACGAATGAGTAGAAATTAAATTTATTTATCCCCTTTCTCAAACACAAGGGCACATTACAGAGTTACTGAAAGACCTCAGTTGAAGGAATTTAACAATCTCTAATATTCAGATTTGGCAAGTTCGTGTGTTATGCATCTCGTGTGTATATAAAGGTACCGGAAACGTTCCCAAAAACAGCCAGCAAATTCATATGGGGTTCTCACTCATTGATTCATCAAACCACTTAATCTTACAATGAAGAAGCCTATCTCAGCCAACACTGGCAATGTACACTCTGAACAGCTCAACAGACTATCCCAGGGTAACACACATAGCCATACATACTCACATCTAGGGCCAATTTCAAACAGACAATGAAGCTAATGCTTATATTTTTGGACCATGGGAGGAAACCAGAGTATTCAGAGGAAACCCTTAGATGCACAAGGAGAATCTACAAACTTCAAACAGCCTCCCTGAGCCTGAGATTTGAACCTTTTTGCTGTACTAACCACTACACTGCTATGCTTTGGTAAAATTAACTAGTGACTCTCTGCCCATGTTTTGCTCCTTTAGAATATCTATGTATTGGCATGTGTGAAATGCGTGAGCCATTGAGCATGCAGTTCCTGCTAAGAATGATTCAAATTACTCTCATTTATCTCAACACATTAGACCCAAGAGCCAGTAAATCATTAATTTGTCTAATGTGTGCTGAACACAGTAATGGTGACTGCTGGTATTGCAATATGATCATTTTCTTGCCTTTCCTTCTGACTGCAGGTTGCTTGGACTGCTGCATTAAATGTCTGGGTGGTGTCCCATACGCCTCGCTGGTGGCCACCATCTTGTGCTTCTCAGGCGTGGCTCTGTTCTGCGGCTGTGGGCATGTGGCACTGACAAGCACCATGACGATGCTGGAGAACCACTTCTCCCACATCACAGCTGATCATGCCACCCTCGGTGACGTGTGAGTCTGTGCGTGAGGGTGGACAGATTGGAATGAATGTGATTTTGATGTACAGATTATAATAATAGAATTTATACATATGGCTATTAGTTCTACCGTATCAGATGAGAGGGTACGGAATAACTTTTTTCTATCCACACTTATTAGATTGTAAGAAAGAAATCTTTCTGAAGTCTTTTTTATTATTTTATTTAAATAAAAAAATACGGTATTGCAATCAAAGAAGACACCTAGGACAGAGGCTGTATGCTATACCATACTAACTTTATTTATATCACACTTTCACATCACTATAGCTAAAACATGTGATGTACATTAGAAGTAAAATTCAAGCGTGACAGAAGACCTTCAAAACAACATAAAACAGTTAATAAAAAGTAAAAAACTATAAACAGATGATGGTCTCATACTGGGTCGAAAGCCAATGGGTAAAAGTGGATTTTAAGATAAGGGTAACTCCCAGAAAGCTCATAAAGTCATGTTTGGTGACACAAAAATAATTGAAAAAAAATAAAAATAATTTTCTCCATCAAATAGTTTTATTCACTATAAATACAGTATGTTGTCATGGAATAAGTCTACAATTAATAAAAATGCTGGCCAGTCAGTGTTAGCGATTAGCCAAGAGTGAGTTGCCACTGCTTTTATTTGTTTCTGGAGTGCAGTGCTTCTCAAATAGTGTGGTGTGTGGTATGATGCAAGGGGGGGGGGGGGTGATTCCCTGGGGAACATGCTTTTCTGGAATCAAGGGTAATTGCACCTCCACTCCAATAGTTGGCAGTGGCGCTCTAGTGCAGTAAACAACCCTCAAGAAACAACACAGAAAAATTTCTAACAGGAACGAAGAGAAAGGTGGAGAGAGATGGAGATATTAAGATATAAATAAGTTTAATGAGTTTAAATAAGAATGTATTTTTTTTAATTTCAGGCACATTGGTGCACTTTAAATCTTTTCTGTTACAGATTAAAAATGTTAATGAGGTTTTTCTTTATTGAAAGTCGAACTATATTTCTTTCTTTTTTGTTTTTAATATTAATAAAAATACAATGTTATACAGAGGAGTACTAAAAACAATTTTATAGACAAATAATACTACAGTACTGTATTTGCAGTTGCTCGCGGGGTGGAGGGGGTCATGAAATGCTTTTTTCTTCCTAGAGGGGGCGCCACAGAAAATAATTGAGAAGCACTGCTGTAGTGATATAACTATAGAAAAACTGGTAAATGGGGTGATAACCTAATAGTATTAGAACCACCCGGAAGACATGATTGCTCATATCCAGTGGGTTTAGATGTGTGATGCAAATCCCAAGATGGAACGTTGAGTTTACATATACAGTGATCCCTCGCTACTTCGTGCTTCAGTTTCTGCGGCTTCAGTGCATCGTGGGTTTTTCAAAAAATATTGATCGAAAAATAAAAAACGAAGGAAATTAAGGAAAAACAGGAAGAAAGTTAAGGAAAATGCCACAAATCGGCCAATTATGCAAAAAAAAACCCCCAAACAAACAAAAACAAACAAACAAAAAAAAAACCCAGCCCAAAACCCCCCAACAAAACGACTTACATTTTTATGAGGTGCGCATCTGAGTGAGTGTGCATCTGTTTGTGTGTGTATTGATATTTTATTTACATCTTATGCATTATTTATGAATGTTTAATTGTTATTATAAGCATGTATAGCGCTGAGTCTGTATTTATTGATATTATATACACATACAGTATGTACGTATACGTCAGTCAGTGGGGTCGATCCTTCTTTGTGGAAATTGGTTGTCACGCAGGAAAGGGGGTCTCAGTCTCCATTTACCGTGGAAAGTGAGGGATCCCTGTATACCTATAAACAGACTACATCAGAAAAAAGTGGTAGAAAATGATGACTGTGGATCTGTGTAGAGTAATGTTTACATTCAAATTCATTTCATTAATGTTTGGCAGGTTGTTTTTTGTGGACTTGCATAAATATGTATGAAAAAAAAGAACTCGAGGAGTAAAGGGTGAGAGGAGAGACAGAGAAGTAGAGGAAATAGGAATGTATTTTGGGTAACATTATATTTCATGTATCACCATCTGTTGTCTTGAATATTGTGCCTGAATATGTGTGACCAGAATTTTTGTAAACATCACTGTGTAACCACTGAATCTGTGCCATTGCTGATTTTTCAGTTCAGCAATGAATTCATAGATTATTGTTATATAACTTCACGCTGGGGGCAGTGGTGGTCTAGTGGTATAAGGTGCCGGATCGCTGATCCAAAGGTTGGGGGTTTGAGTCCCACTCTCCACAAGGTTGTCACTGTCGTGTGTCTCCCCCCCCCCCCAGTGCAGCTAACTGGGTTATCAAAGGCCGGCCATGTCTCTCACTGTCTATGGTGAGAGGCATGTAAAAGAACCATAGCTGACTTTCGACAAGAGTAGGCTGCAAAGCCGTCAGCGTGTTTCCGCCCTGTGATGGCCTGGCGAGCTGTCCAGGGTGTACTCTGCCCTCGCCCTGAGTTGGCTGGGATGGGCACCAGCCTCCCTGCGACCCTAATTAGGATGAAGCAGTTACAGAAAATGAACTGATGAATGAACTTCACACTGAACACATACACTTCACTGTAGTAGACTCCAAAAGTCTGAGTTCATCATAAAGACTGCGTTTTGATCTACAACAAACTAGGTTTTTTATAGTGATATAAATACACAAGGTATAACTCATGATGGGTCATCACCGAGGTGGTGATACACAACATGCTTTCATTCATACATATTCTCAGCCAGTTAATCCTAATTAGGGTCACAAGGAGGCTGGCACCCATCTTAGCCAACTCTGGGAGAAGGTGGGGTACACCCTGAACAGCTTACCAGGCCATCACAGGGCAACACACATAACCATTCGCACTCACACTCACAACTAAAGGTGATTTGGAACTGCCAAGTAGCCTACTTTGCATATTTTTGGGCTGTGGAAGGAAATCAGGAAACCCATGCAAACACGGGGAGAACCCTTCATAGAAACACCCTGAGCCTGGGAATCAAACCATATCCTAAATTTCAGAATTGGGAAATATATAATAAATGTGCACCAATTATTGGCACCCCTGTCTGTCTGTCTGTCTTCCTTTCGGTTTTTTCCCTTTTACTCAGGAGTCGCCACAGCGAATCATCTGATTCGCACGTTTGATTTAGCAGAGGTTTTTACGTCGGCTGCCCTTCCTGTCACAACCCTTTTTAGCAAGGGACAAAAACACGCTGACGGCTTTGCAGCCTACTCTTTACGAAAGTCAGCAATGGTTCTTTTACATGCCTCTCACCATAGACAGTGAGAGACATGGCCCGCCTTTGATAACCCAGTTAGCTGCACTGGGGGGGGAGACAGTGACAACCTTGTGGAGAGTGGGACTCGAACCCCCAACCTTTGGATCAGCAATCCAGCGCCCTATACCACTAGACCACCACTGCCCCAATTATTGGTACCCCTGCATTTATTATATACCACTTTCCTTTACATACCCAATATTGCAATACAAAGTCTAGTCACAAGTCTAGAGACTAGTTCCAAGTACACAGTCCATCCCAATAATATACAGTATAATTGAGCTTATATTGCGTCATATTGAACTGAATTTAGATGTATAGCTTGGATCAAAGTTGAACCATGTTCATGCCATGCTTGTTGTACTGCTTGTACAAGCAGTTTGTACTGCTTGGCATAAGCAGCCAGGCAGCCATGATAGGTTAATTACAGTTGAGGTTGTTTTAAGCATTTTCTATTGCTGTAACAATGGATAAAATAGGCTCGTTCATTCTCATGCCATTGTATAATTTATGAAAGTAAACACATTTGTCTCATTACTCGATTTGTCTCTGTATACTCTAATCCTTTCCATGTTGGTGAATGACTATGACCTCTGTGTCACCTCATAATTAAACCCCAGCAAAATCTAAAGTCATGGATTACTATTTAAGAGTTGCTAAACACTCCAAATCAATCCAAACTTTTAAACAAACAAACAACCAACAAACAGACAGATAGCCAGGATAAGTCATCGATTCAAACCATGATTGTCAAAGGTGTCGATACTCCTTGGGTTTAAAGGCATAAAAGAGATACACTATCAGCCGTTACATGAAAAGCATTATGAGCATTAACGGGTGACAAAAAAACACCTGGTCTTGTGCGGTATTCTTGGTACGCAAGGAAGGATAATCATTGAAGTGGCAAGTGTATCATGGGTGCCCAAGACTCACTGATGAACATGGGTAGCGACGGCTTGTATGTCTGATCTGAGCCCACAGAAAGGTTATTACCGTTACTTAGACTGGGGCAATAAGGCAAGGCAAAAACATATTTAGCTCATATGTAAAAAAAAAAAAAAAAAAAAAAATCAAGTCTCCAGAAATAGTCCATCCAAAAATAGATTTAACATACAGTCTGATCACACAGAAAAGCTACTGCAGCACATACTACTGTAACTGTTCATGCAGGATATGCATGCTGCATATGGGGCTGCCGAATTACAAACCATTCATGTGGTGTTAATATTATGTCTGATCAGTGCAAATGACAGCATTCTTTCAATAAATTGCAGACACAAACCATTAAGGGATAATAATGAACCTATTAGTTTTAATATTTAATGAAAAATACATCATCTTAGTGGTTCATAAAAATGAGCAAATGGTGTGTAAACAAGATCTTAATTGAACAAGCTGTACATTTTTTTTGACTTGGTTCATAAAAATACATTGTTTAATAGGTTTTTGTATTTAAAGGATGAGCTGATAAACTGATGAACTAAAAATGTTTTATATGGAGGCAATAGTTTGGACATTAGTACTTTACTACAGAATACTAATGATATATACCATTCATAATAGGTCTGTAACTATAATGTGACTCCTTGGACTTGTATGCTTTGTTGTGTTTTTTCTATTCAGTATTCAGATTCTGCAGTACATTATCTATGGCATTGCGTCCTTCTTCTTCCTGTATGGCATCATCCTGCTGGCTGAAGGCTTTTACACAACCAGTGCAGTCAAAGAGATGCACAGCGAGTTCAAGACCACTGTGTGTGGCCGCTGCATCAGTGCCATGGTGCGAGTCAAGTATACACACGCACACACACACACACACACACACACACGCACACACACACATTAATAGTCTTGAGTACAGAGAAATCTATTTGGTCCGCTATCTCGGAATTAAAAAGTATTACTTCAGCTGGATAATGCTCGAATAAAGATGAAAGACACACCTTGTCATGATCACCTGGAGTATCATTATCATGCTTCAAAATTGAAGAAAAATTCATTAATACCTTAAAGCGCAGGGGTCAAACTCATTTTATTTGGTCCACAAGAGCGTTTAAGGACTATGATTGTCATACATTCTTCTGCACAACCATTGCCATGAAACATAATTCATCATCCTACCATTAGGTGGCAGCAACCTATTTCAAATAAACACCTTGTCATTCACAACTCAAGAAAAATTGTGTTTTCAGAAAAGGAAAGTGATTGGAACAAATGCGTAAACTAATAATTTTGTTGTGCACATTTAATTTCATGCTGTTTTTGAAATGGATGTTCAGCTATTATTTGGCTCTTGGTGAACTAGAAATTTTGCGGTCTGGCTGCCTTAGGGTGTCAAGTTTACCAAACCATTGGATAACAGCACCTCGGCAGACAGCTCAGTTGAATGACACACATCAAAATCCTGTAACTACAGTGTGTAGGCAACTCAGGGAAATCAAAGTCAGGAAGGATTGTCAACAAAAGGCCTCTTCTACAATAAATAAAATATGATGTAAAGTATTGAGGTTGGCCGAGTAGCATAACAATGGTCTACTGAGGACTGGAAACGACGCCAAGCTGGACATCTTTGGCAAAAGGTCTGTGTTTTCTTGTCCACAGAATGCTCATGGAGTGTTGAACCCTCCTGCTGAAGCCATATGCAGACCAAAGTTGGGGATTTCTATCAGATTTAAGGCATTTACGAAGCTCTTACACAGCTACATAGGCAGGGAATAAACTGAAAGTGTGTTGAACTTGGTCAGACGATGTGAACCTGATCATGCTTCTGTGTAAAGAACTAGACAGAAGGATTCATGAAAAACAGCTAACTAGTTTCAGCAACCATGGCAATGCTGAAAGATTGCATGGCAGGATTTGCAAACAGATTTTCTCGACAAACTGACAGAGTTTGCCAGACTGTCATCAAATATGGCGATATTTTGAGGAATCAAAAACTGTAACTTTCTTTGCTTTTCTTTAATTTACATAGTAAAATCCATTTCTCTCTACTTTTATACTATCTACAACTGATCATCTTTGCAATGGATTATAACACGTATATATATTTATATAGTGTATGTTTATAAACCATGTATCATATTATTTGGGTGTGTGTTAGAGTTTGCATGTGCAGTACTCTAATCCCTATGGATAAGGCTTAACTAGGTCACCATATTATTGTGTGACAACGCATTAACCCCTATGTGCTGGCTCTGTCAAAATGACCTAGTTCATGTATTAATAAAGCACTGAATACAAAATTATTTTGACCATAGACTATCGTATTTTCACCTCAGTATCTCACTACCAGTGAACATCTGACAAGCTATCGGAAAACAAAAAGAGATAAAAAGGTTGCATGTCATGTTCTCTTTATGTATTATGAACAGCAAAAGAATGGGCTGCAACACTGTTCCTGGTGAGCTACCTTTCAGCAGGCTGTATCTCTAACTCAAATCTTACACACCTCTTTTCGCTGATGATGAATTTTTTTAAGGTAATAATCAAATGTTTAGGTGCTACATGTTTAGTGCTGGAGCCAAACTCCTCAGGAAAGTAGCTCTCTGCAGAACAGAGCTGGAGACTCCTGACTTTTCATATGTAGGGCAAAGGTCTGCGATTGTTTCTATAACTACTGATCATTTAGTACGGTATGCCCTCGACTATTCGCTGTTTTGCACCTACGGTTTGAGTATTCGCTGACTGCCGAGCAACCGGCGCGTGATTCAAATTCAGCCAATGGCTGTCCTCCTTTCTCCTGATTGGTTGAGCTGATGTCCCGCCCCTTTTTTCTCACTGTTGTACTAAACTAAACTGTTGTATTAAAATCTTTTTCAATTATTATTCCAGTACAGTACCTAAGTTCATGTTTATGCGTGAAATTTTATGTTCTGTAGCATGTTTAACAAACGATACCAAAAGGATAAACTTTATTACAGTACTCTTCATGTCCTTTCACATTGAAGTTGGAGTGACGTCTCCAAGATGGTGCTGCCCAGAGGGTGACGTCGTGGAGTTCTCGGAGTCAAATTGTTTCTTTCTTCATTTTAATTTGTTTTATTTGTTTGTTTATGTTTTGCACTATGCTCGTCTATGATCGGTCGACCCTACTACAGCTATGAGCAGCTTCAGCTTCGGGCAACTAAGCACGGAACAACTTCTATCGTGAGCTGCTATGCTATGCTATGCTATGGGAGCTCAATGCCAACAATAAGCCCAGGCGGAGTTCTCAGATTCTCCGGCGCTTGGTTAGCATTTCTAGCCATACTGCTTGAAAATGTTCAGTCCTGCAAAACAAGATGGACGAGCTTCATGTTCAGATTGCGCAGAGGGATCTACACGACTGTGTTTCGTTTTAATTTGTTTTGTTTGTTCATGTTTTGCACAATGCTCGTCTACGACCGGTCGACTCTACTACAGCTATAAGATCGGAGTATCTTTGGGCGTGTATAACTAAGCAGAGCTAACATGCTATTAGCAGAGCTAACATGCTATGGTAGGCAGCTCAATGCGAGCCGCATCCCAGCTAACAAAGAAGCCCAGGCAGGAAGGGGCCGAACGACGACTCCGGCGCTTGGGATTGCAGGGGATGAAGGCCGTGTAGCCGGCTGGTATAATCGCCTTATCAGGTGTACTCTCCTCGAGCCATGTTTCACAGTAACACAGTCCTGTAGATCCCTCTGCGCAATCTGAACATGAAGCTTGTCCATCTTGTTTTGCAGGGACTGAACATTTTCAAGCAGTATAGCCGGAAGTGCTAACCAAGCGCTGGAGAATCTGAGAACTCTGCCTGGGCTTATTGTTAGCATTGCGCTCCCATAGCATAGCATAGCATAGCAGCTCACGATAGAAGTTGTTCCGTGCTTAGTTGCCCGAAGCTGAAGCTGCTCATAGCTGTAGTAGGGTCGACCGATCATAGATGAGCATAGTGCAAAAAAAGGAACAAACAAATAAAACAAATTAAAATGAAGAAAGAAACAATTTGACTCTGAGAACTCCACGACGTCGCCTTCTGGGCAGCACCATCTTGGAGACGTCACTCCAAGACATCACTCCAAGTTCAATGTAAAAGGACATGAAGCATAATAAAGTTTATCCTTTTGGTATCATTTGTTGAACATGCTACAGAACATAAAATCTCACGCACAAACATTCTCAGAATTAACTTAGGTACTGTGCTGGAATAATATTTGAAAAAGACTTTGAAACGAGTGCTTTACAATAGTATATGCTGTATAATGTTAATAATTTATCATCAATAAAAATGAGTAAAAATTGAAAAGTTTTTCTTAATCATTACTATATTTTACTACATTAATACTGTATTAATGAGTAAGACTGTCTATAGAATATGTTTAAGAAGAATATTTTAACGCATGTAATAGATACATAGAATTTTACTTCCTGCTGCTCATTCGTGCATGTGACGTCATACATGGGGTTTTACTTCCGGGTACAGAACTCGCGGATTATCTTGATTCGCGGGAGGGCTCGGAACCGAACCCCCGTGAATGTCAAGGGCCTACTGTAATACAGTATTTGATGTAAGGGGGTGTTATGGACATTTTGAGTTTGAAAATTCCAAATTCATGGATGTGCAATGCCAATGCCATGGTACTAACATTGACACCCCCATTTCCCCTCCAGCCAATCAGAAACAGGGTGTGACACTTTAGTGTGCAGAATATTTGCTGTAGTTGACAAGAAAGTTGTTAGATTTCATAACTGCATTTTCAATACTGTATAACGATTTAGTCACTGGGCAGTGTTGGCCCAGTGGTAAGGTGCTGGATTGCTGATCCTAAGGTTGGAGGTTCAAGCTCCACTGTCAATGGTTGTCACTGTTGTCCCCCTAGTGCAGCTAACTGGGTTATCAAAAGCCGGCCATGTCTCTCACTGTCTGTGGTGAAAGGTTCACATAAAAGTACTATTGCTGACTTTCGATAAGAGTAGTTGCATAGCCTTCAGCATGTTTATGCCCCGTGATAGCCTTTTGACCTGTCCAGGGTGTACTCTGCCCTCGCCCAGAGTCGGCTGAGATGAACACCAGCCTCCCCGTGACCTTAATTAGGATTAAGCGGTTCATAAAATGAATGATTTAGGCACTGCCCAAAAGTGAAGCTACGAAAAAATGCACTTTTCCTAATAAAAGGTTTCAGTGTGAATTCGTTTCAATGTGAATACATCACCATCGACGATGTAATGTCATGTGACCACTATATTATGACGACTCATCCCCAAATGTTTTGATGTTGTCTGAAAGTGTTATGCTATGGAGATAATATTTCTTGAATGGAAGCTCAATATCCTGCATTCTGTGACACTTTTTCCTTATTAGTGGGGTTGATTTTGTACATTTTGAATATTCTCAATAATTTTCTATTAAAACCAACATATTTAAATGACAAAATACATGAATAATTAATTGGCAATTTAACACACTAGTTTACAGATGCTGTATCTGCATGATCTAGGCATGAAGTAGAGCTGTGCATATCCAGGATATATCACATTCAAATAGTGTCACTGGGTTACCCACAGAGTGTGATCACATACCCATATTGTTTTATGGTGTATATTAGAATGACATATACATTTATTATTCTCCCACAGTTTGTGTTCCTGACCTACATCTTGGGCTTGGGTTGGCTGGGCATCTTTGGTTTTTCTGCTGTGCCAGTCTTTCTCTTCTACAATATGTGGACCACATGTGCCGCCATAAAGTCTCCCATCGCCAACCTCACCTCTATTGACAACATCTGTGTGGACGTGAGGCAGTATGGTGAGGAATAATACAGTGAAACAGAATACAACCTGAGTGCTTTGTACAATCTACTTTGCATTGATCAGCCACAAAGACCTTGGCTTGTTGCCTGTGAGAGAGAATCAACACGTGCAATAAGGGTTTATCTCTGTTCCCTCAGGTACAATTGCCATAAATGTGCTCTCAGGAATTCAAAATGTGATGATGAATAGTATTGTGCCTGAAATACTTTTAATATAAAGTATCAATATTAAAAAAGAAATATGTGGAAAGTCAAATTTTCGAAAAAACTACTGGGCCTCATTTACCAACTGTAATTTATTCTTAAATCTCACTTATGCACTTTTCTGGCATTCATAACTAAGACATTAAAAATTAAATTTGCGTTCCCAAGTATATTGACAAGGTAAGTGACTATTAACATGGAGATCACAGGTTTTAATCAAGGTTAATGCCATAGCTATCTGTGACCGGGAGTCCATGGGAGCTGATTGGCTGAGCTCTCACGGGAGTGAGGGATGGCTTACGCTACCTTCCCTGTCACTCATAGCGATCGGCAGTCAATCACGGGTATCTATCTGTGAGCTCATTCGTATGAGGGGGTCGATAGCGCTTATCCTGTGAGTGTGTTAGACCGCCCCGAAAATACGCATGCGCAGTAGTTCGAATGTGGATGGCTAGTGTTGCATGTCACAGAGGGGGCGTGTGCGTGCTTTCGCCCCTCCTTGGTTGGTGCTGGTGACAGGAAAGGCAATACTTTTTAATTACGTAGGAATTTGATATTGGATAATTTTCACTTAATTAGGTAGAAAATGGGGGGAAATTAAAAAAAGAAATTTGCTCTTTGCTATGAATGTAATAAAAGAATAGAAAAGAGCATTCTTTTGCACATATTATTTCCAAAGTCACCCCTATTTCCCATTTGTAAAAAATGTTCTTCAATTTTTACCATACATAAAATGTGTCAGGGAATGAAATATATTCTCTAAATAATTATTTTCATTATGGTGCAAACATCATGAGCAAATAAATATCACTTCATGAATTATTTTCATTGAAAACCATGCCTTGTTTAAGAGTTGATAACACTATTTACAGGATGTCATAGACCAATTATTTCAAAACTATCACAGTAGATTATTTACTTTTAGTAGAATAAATTATAGTCTGTGCACTTCGGAGAGACAGTATCAAAGCCCATGCGGAATCATCCTCGAAAACAGAATTATAAGATGGTTTTGGGTACCAGGAACTTTTTTCATGGAGCTGTGCATCACCTTTGGGCTAGCATTAAGGGCCTATACGCCACACTCTGTTAAGGTAGCCTACCACCAGATGTTCAGGTAGCGTGCTGACTGCTCTTTACCTCCCCTGAGTCCTGGTGAGTCTTTACAATCACAGAACTTCATTCTGTTGCTGTTGTAATGAACAGTATAGACACAATAGCCTGCACATATTTATGTACTTACTTTTCCAGTCCTTTCCCAAACCAAAACCAAAAATGGCACCACTCAATTAATAGTCAAATCACCTGAAACACCTAAAGCCATCTGTTAAATGTGGTCTCCTGTTTCCCAAGCTTGTGTTTTACGGTGATGTGCTAGATAAGAAGATCAGGGGTATGTACTGGATGGTGTTTGGATCTAATCATTGAATACAGTTATGTGTATGTATATGTTTAAGTACAGTTTTAATCCATTGTTTTAAAAAATATATACGTCCAGTTGTAAGCTGCAGTTACCAACATCTCACGCCGTGTTAACTCCGTTCCAGTGGCTTTGTTTGACCTTTCATTTGGGTGCATCTGTGGAGGCTGAATTTTCTTTTTTTTAGGCTTTGAAAATAGACACCTCAAATCTTGGACGTGCAAAAACAAAGTGTTACAGTAATGTGGAATTATTGTGTGTATATATGCATACTAGGTATGAGCTTTTTTGCACCATATGCCCGAGGATACAAGATGTGTACACACCATACATTATATTTACAACCAATATTTCAGATTTAAGTGTATGATTTGCATATTTTTTCTACAACTTCCCTCAAATTTGTAATCCTCCAAATACAGGATATTTATCTTTGCAAAATATATTTTCCCTGATACCAGCTCTCCAATCCAATATATTTAAAAATGTTAAGCCCCTTTTGCTCCTCCCTGACATTCCGATGTGTGTTAAATTACACAGCTTTGTTCATAAATTATTTATCTTCCGGTGGCACAGTGGTATAGTGGTTAGCTCGTACGCCTCATAGCAAGAAAGTTCTGGGTGTGAGTTCTGTTTGGAGTTTGCATATTCACCCCATGCTTGCATGGGCCTTTTCTGGGTACTCTGGTTTCCTCCCACAGTCCAAAGCTCATATTCTTATTTGTACCCACCAGTTTTAGTTTTTCTGTGCTAGAGCTGTTAAGGGCATACTCTGCCTTCATTCACAGTCTACTCGTGATCTTAATAAAGGATAAAGTGGCTCATGAAATGAAAATAAATTTAAAAAAAATATTTGCCTTTCTAAAGTTTTAGCTGTAGAATTTAATTTAATATTACAGTGATGCGTCAGCTAACAAATTTAATCCATTCTGAGGGCAAGCTAGTAAGCCGAAAAGTTCGTTAGATGAAACACTTATTCCCATAAGAAATAACAGAAAACCAATTAATCCGTTCCAAACCCCTCCCAAACTCATATAACCTGCCACAAATACATATATTTGACCTAATAAAGATAATAAATATTTCATAATAACAATACAGTACATGTACGTTAACATTAATAGTTATTAATAATAAATAATAATAAAACAAGAATAAACAATATGTCAACTAACCCTTCCGATTATCGAATGTGGCGAAGATGTCACGTGGGCAGGCAGTAGGTGGTGCATAACAGAGGAGGAGGAAGAGAATTTTGTGCATGTGCATGCTACGAATGCCAGCGAGGAAAGGGTCGTGGTGAGCTCTCACAAGGCCAGTGCTTCTCAAATAGTGGGGTGTGCCCCCTTGGGGGGTGCATTGTGACCCTGGGGAACATGCTTTTTTGCCATACTGTACTAGAATTAAGTGTAATTGCGCATCCACTACAGTAGTTGGAAGTGGCGCGCTCATTGTCATGCTATGGTGTAGGGAAAAAGCACAGAGAAAACACTATTTATACTCACGCACAGGTCGCTGGGGGGGGGGGGGGGGGTGAAATTTTTTTATTTATTTTTTTCTTCCTAGCGGGGGCATCACAGAAAATAAATAAGAAGCACTGCACAAGGCATTTTTGGAGGGTGGAGGAATACATGCAGAAGAATATGAGGCTAATCGGCCCGGAAAAGCCATTTCGAGGAGAGCTCGTAAAGTGAATTTTTGCTTGTTGGATGGAGCAGATTTGAAGCTCATATAATGGAAAACTCTTTATATGGGACACTCATTAGATGAGGTACCACTGTATTTGTAATTCTACTGTAGCAGCATGTGTGGATAATCTGTTTGTGATTATATCCATTCACAATATTTTTAGAATGTACACTTCAAATGATTATTGTTGTTCTTCTGTTTAGCTTTAAATCATAAATAATGATGATCCAAACGCAAATCTGGAACCCAGGGTCGGAATTTGTATTTAATCTCATTTAATGTGTGGTATTCTGTTGTGTTGTCAGGAGTCATTCCCTGGAATGCAGATCCTGGGAAAGCATGTGGTCAAACCTTGGCTGACATTTGCAACACCAGCGAGGTAAAGTTCAACCCATTATTCCAAATGTACTTGTGAAATGGACCCATTTTCAATTCTGACAGTGGAACAATAGAATTATCTGAAGTGCGTCACAGTAATAATCGCAGTATTAATAAATGATAGAACACTATACTGAGTTTTTAAATACTGTACTGTTTACTAACAGATGAAAGGAAGCTATGGGTCATGGGAAAGAAATTCTGTATTAAAGGTGTTATTTTACCATTTAAATGTTGAAATAAATGTCACATCTAAAGCATTATTGAGATCCATTAAATGCAAACAAATTCTATGAGTGAATACTTCTGAGTGATGTGGCTCTGATACGCAAGTCTCTCCTTTCTTGCCACTGCAGTTCTATTTGTCTTACCATCTCTACATCGTGGCGTGTGCCGGTGCTGGGGCCACTGTGATTGCACTGGTAAGATAGAAATAAAAATTAACCATATTGTTTTTCTACATGTTCAACAAATGACCTCCATTTACAAGTTACCATAACATTACTGTAATATATGTACTACTTTATGAATTAGGCCTTCAGACTGTTGATATCATGATTCATTGTTCATTGTAACTGTGGACAACTAAAGCTTCATGTTCAGATATTCCAATCAGCCCTGAAGGTACACTGACCACTCCCACAGATACTTCAACCACTTCAAGCAACTCCCAAAGATACTCTGTCCACTCCCACAGATACTCTGATCGGTCCCACCCACTCTCACAAATACCCCAATCACTCTCACAGATGCTCTGGTCACTTCAGCCAACTCCCAAAAACATATTTTCTGCCCATTCCCACTGATACTCCAACAACACCTACGGATACATTGACCACTCCCACTCCTCCAACAGACATTTCAACCACTTCAAGAGATACTACAACCATTCCAACAGATACTCAGACCAGTCCCGCCCTCTCCAACAGCTACTTTGACCACTCCCACCCACTCCCAAAGATACTCGAACCACTCCAACATATACTCTGATCACTCTCATCCACTCCAACAGTTACTCTACCCATTCCAATAGATATTATGACCCCACCCACTGCATCAGATACTCTGACCACTATACTTTCTCCAAAAGATACTGTACTATGATCACTCCCACCATTCCCAAAGATACTCCAACCACTCCAACAGATATTATAACCACTCCACCATATATTCTAGTCATTCTATTTCACTCCCACAGATACTCCAACCACTCCGACAAATACTTCAGCCATTCCCACAGATACTCCGACCACTCTAACAGATACTCTGATCGTCCGCATATACACTGACCACGTCCACTCACTCCGACAGATACACAAACTCTTATTTCAACCGGAGTCACTTTAGAGCCAAGCATACCATGAGAGTGAATAATGTAATTCCAAAGCATCGTTGTCTAATACTAAGATATGATTCCGGATTAATACAGAGTTGAGGTCTACATCACCCACTTGCTCTCTTCTCCTCTGCTCTTTTCCTCCTAGCTCATCTACATGATGGCCACCACGTATAACTATGCTGTGCTGAAGTTTAAGAGCCACGACCACAGCCACACCACTAAGTTCTAAAACTTAAATGTTTGAGAGTACAAGCACAAATTGTAGACAATGTTTTCATGAAAAGAAGATGTAGAAGTGGGTTAAGGATTTATAGAAAGGGAGATAGAGCAAAGAAAGTGTATTACTGACACCACGGACCATGCTGTAGCTTACTGAGGATTATATTATTGATCACAAACATGTAGTGCAGTAAATTGAGTTGCTCTGGTAATCAAAAGCTCTGGTTTGGTGTCTAGTGAGTGTTCACTGAATTCATCCACATGAATGACAAATTGGTCTTAAAGCCAATGGAGGCAGTCAGACCTGTCATATTAACGTTAACCCAAGCCCACTAGAAGCATCTCTAGTACGTGTGTTTTATAGAATCTAATGAGTCTCAGGCCCAGGATCACTTCAAACTTTGTACCTTAAATGCCCTGAGGCGCCAATAGTCAATGCCACAGTAATTCAAATACTACAGCCAGAGGGAGTTGAGTTAGTGGATTAGTGCAGTTTGTGTGAAAGGTCAATAAAATATTGGACATGACTTTTGGTCAAGTTTGACATTCAGATCTCATCAATTGTACCTGTGAAGGGCATGGACTGTACTTTTGCAGATCCTGAGGTTGTTTAGGCTTTGTGCAGTGTAATGTGTTTTTTGTGGATTTTACTGACTTTTGGCCATGTTTGGACATTTTATTCTGTCAAGTTCAGATATAGAATTCCTTCAATCCAGTAGAGGCTCTTTTTTAAGTCTTAATTGGAAATAAACATTTAATATGCAGAACAAAAAACTCTTTGCCTTTTTCTTTAGTGAAACGGCCCGAGGTGTAGATTACGGCTGCTAGCTTTGCGACAGAGATGATGGCGGGTGCACATGTAACGGTGGCTTCAATAAAGCACAGTCAACCAGCTCCAAAAACACAATCCAGAATGATATTGAGTAAACAGCCAGAGGTTAATGGATCAGGCAAACAGAATGTCAGGATCAAAAGAGTAATTAAATAAAGAGGACAGCATCAAAATACTGTACTAAGCGAAAACATGAAAAAACAACGGCTTGGAATGTGGTGTAAACAAGAAACAGGAGCAATACTGTAGATTGCACTGAGCTAGGTGTGCAGAGTCATGTGTTGGGACTAGTATGTTGTCAATAGTCAGTGAGGTGCATGTTGGGAAGTGTAGGGTGCTGTGAGGAAGCTGTGACACTAAGAATATTACAAATATCAGTAAGTATTTGCTTGATTCTACGTAGGTTAGTAATATACCAAAAAAAAAAACATCTTACACTGATCTAAAAACAGCCTCTGTAATAATAGGTTGTTTCGCATTATTATTAGACCAGTTTCCACCCAGACAAAGAACTAACATCATTGATAAAATCTCATTCGCTAATACCGTATCATTAAAAAAAAAAATTTCCTGTTTACAAACTTAGCTTGACCTGTTCACTGTCCTACATCTCATCCTACAATAACATCATACCCATGCTTCATATTGCTGCACATTGCTTTAAATGTTGTATACGTTTAATTAAGGTATTAGCATTCAAATTGCTCTATAGATGCTAACTGAATCATGGCCTATTGCTCATAGCTAGCATTAGCTGACTAACCCACTCACTGCTAATACCCCACCCCCCCCTTCCTTTCCTCTTCCTCCTTTTCTTCTGTCCTCGTTCCTCGTTCCTGCAGGTGCACTACCTGATGATCTTGTCAGCTAACTGGGCGTATCTGAAGGGCGCGTGCCAGACTCATGCCTACCAAGACATCAAGACTAAGGACGATGGAGAGCTGCAGGACGTGCAGTCTCGTTCCAAGGAAGGCCTCAACTCGTACTCGTAAATGAGACAGAAATTAATTTCAAAACACACACGCGCACACACACACACACACACACACACACACACACACACACACACACACACACACACACACACACAAAACACAGAGCTAACTAACATGGCCTATGAGTGTGCTACAGCACCAGGGTGTTACAGAGCAGTTAAGGTTTTACATGATAGTCATACGTGTTTTACTTCATGTTGGTAAGGTGGTATGGAAAGGTATGCATGATATTCAAAAGTGTATTTTCTGTGCTTTTTATTAATGACTAATAGCTAAAACTGAAAGTAAAAAATCCCAGGTTACAACTCTGTTAACACTGTTGACGTAACACACAACCTCACAGCACTTATGGTCTGCACTAACATGCTACAGACATTTTGCAGGAACTGAGTGAACGTGTATGAAATTTCTTGTTTGTTTGGCTTTTTTTTTTTTTTTTTTTTTTTTAAATAATTAATAATGTATGCCTGGTTTAATATGAAACTTCTCTGATCTATGTCTCTCTTGCTCTTGGTTAATGGTTTCCTAAACAGCTTTTTTTTTACTACTAACATTTTTGGTTCTACTTCTTTTTATACTGGTACTTGATATTAGGGATATAAAAATGATAGACGCCGCTTTAAGGATTTGCGGTAGACATTGAGGAAAGATTGCGGAACGGTCCGGGTGAACTCACATGCAGTGTGAAATAAATATATTATGTGAAACTGCCTGTAAAATGGTATACAGCTTGTTGTGGGATGTACAGAACTTCTTAATCACAAAAATAAGCCTTGCTTGATTTGAGTAAACATTTTAATAATCACCACCGTTATCAAAGTAGAATGTGATTATGATGTAATAATAATTTGAAATTAAGATTACATGTAATTTAACATTGCTGTTTTACAAAAGAAATAGCATTGATATTATAGTTTTACATTAAAGCAAATTAGAAATTGTTTAAAGCACATTTCTTGTGCATTCCTTGTGCCCTATGCTGCTCTGAATTGATGTTCAGGGTGTACCTTGCCTTGGCCTCAGATCGGCAGTGAAGGGCTCCAGCCTCCCAACCACCACAAAAAAAGGATGAAACATTAAAAAAAAAATCAAATATGTACTTTACCAACAAGAACATTGTTGTTTACAGTAATATGAACTTCCTAAATTGTATAAAATTTTCTTAAAATATTGAGTATAAAATGTGTAGATTGTTAGTTCGGTTAAATTTTGTTTTGTATTCATTTGAAATCTTGTTCATGATGGAAAATCTTTCAAATTTTCAGAGAAAAAATAAAATAGGGACAAACTATTTACTGATGAAAATGGTAAAAATATCCTTAATTTTTTTTATTTTTTTATTTTTTACTTTAACAGCCTCCTTTTGAACAACTTCTGAGTTACAAAAAAATTGATGTACTAAACTCAAACTAAATCCAAACTACACTGAATGAACTACACACGAAAAGATTGAATATCGCAGCACTGCCTTTACACTGTGTATAGTTGAGCATTTGAATTGAGGCATTTTACTGGATAACATCTGGTTTGCTATGTTGCACTATTCTGAAATAAAATACTCAAATATTTAGCCACTCGCAAATTATTATACTGAAAATAATTCCAAAATATATACGGTTGAGTTTAAATATCGGAAATAAAACGAATGTCATAATATTAAATTTAACGTAGGATTAACAACAGGGCATTGAATTGAAATAACAATAAAAAAAATTTTAAAAACAAAAAAAGAAGTAAAGTAAATTACAAATTAAGATCAACGGTAGAATATAAAATACTAACATGATTTAAAAGTTGAGATGAAGCACTGCATGTGAGGAGAAAAACACCAGGTGGTTGCGTTTTCCTCACTTTCTCCATAACTGTAAATGTTCATCCAGTGGTGAAGATCACACTCGTGCAAGGACCAGAACAGAAATGAGTAAATATTATATTCATGTAGTATCATGTAACATTTCTGGGAGAGGGTCAGACCAACATGTGTAAAATGTCTCATGGGGGTGGGTGTGGGTGTGAGTGGGTGGGAGGTGGGTGGGTGTGGGTGTGGGGGATTCAAAACAAAATGTGACCTCTCATCGTTTCACATGAGAATATTTTATCAATATGCTTTCGGTGGTTTTTTGCTCTCTTCTTGTGCAAATTTTCATGGCTTGATATTTACCAAGTTTTGTGATTCAATCGGTGATTCCTTTTCTTATGTGCTTATAAAACTCGTCCCAAAAACTGCCATATACAAAGAATTTTCCATGATTTTATGGTCTTTTATAATTGAGCCTTGCTTTCACAGCATTTCTATACATATATAGTCGTGTAAATCTTTTGATCGCTGGTTTTAATGTTCTCTCTTACAACACAATTCTTTCAGACATCTTTTTTGAAAGCATGTCAAGTGTTGTCCACTCATTCAGTGCTAAATATTCAAGCTTCTTGCTCTATGTTCTGTTCGGTTTAAAGGGGACATGACTACAGGGATGTGCCCACAAGTACATTTTCTTTTTGTATAAAAAGATTTGTGCCTGGATGTTTCATCGTTCCCTTGTTATTGCATGACAGAGAGTTGATAGTCCTCTTTTTGCTTTCATTCTGTAGGTGACGTGTAGTCCACTGTTCTGATGAATTATGATAGGCGGTGTTTCACCTCCTTTCCCCTCTGTTGTTCCCTAAAAATAACTAGCCATTGTACATTGATGGGATTGTAGTCCTAGATGTTTCAGAGTCCATTTGATTTGAAAAGTTTTATGAATCCTGTAAAGTGATTTTTGTAACCTTCTCTAGTAAAAATGATATTTTCTATGATCAACACGTGCTGTCTTTGGTCTTTATTTAGCAAACATAATGTAGAAAAGTACATTTTTGGCAGTGGTGGGCTGGTGGTAAAGGTGCTGGATCGCTGATGTCCCATTCTCCACAAGGTTGGCACTGCCCACCCACCCCCACCCCCACCCGGTGCAGCTGACTGGTTTATCAAAGGCCGGCCATGTCTCTCACTGTCTATGGCGAGAGGTTCATGTAAAAGAACCATTGCTGACTTTTGACAAAAGGAGTTGCATAGCCGCCAGCGTGTTTCTGCCCTGCGATGGCCTGGCGAACTGTCCAGGGTCTACTCTGTCCTCGCCTGGAGTCAGCCGAGATGGGCGCCAGCCTTCCCGTGACCCTAATTAGGATTAAGCCGTTCAGAAAATGAATGAATTACCAAACCTGTTCCTAGAGTTCTACCTCGCTGAAAACTGTAGTTCCAACCATAATTACCCCACTTTACCATATTTTTTATCATTGGTGAAGGTTCTATCTGCATGACTGCACATGACAAGACACCACCTGAGAGGAAGCACTGCAAAAAACTTCAAACCCAATACTTAACCCAATACAACCTTACCATAGGCAGAGGTGTGATGGTGTGCGAGATGGAGTCATGCGAGTTCTGTTTGTCTTGTAGTTAGTCCTACTTATATCATCGCTTTAAATCTTAACTACACTCATTTCATGGGGCTGATGGTGCAGTGGTTCGGGTTCTGGGCTCATAATCAGGAGGTTGTGGGTTCGAATTCCCATTAGATCTCCACTGTGTTAACAATCCCTTGGTAATGTCTTAACCCAAATTGTACCTCTGGCCACCCAGTAGTATTAATTGGTACCAGTTAAAAAAATACTGGAAGGATAATCTGTGATGGACTAGCGTCCCATCCAGGCTACGGAAACCAGGGATAAGCACCGGTCTGTTGAGCCACAGTGCTCTGGTGAAAAAGCCCAACCTTACACTCATTTCCTGCTAGTGATTATCTCCAGTTATAGAGCTAATGGATCTAAAATATAAGCACAAGTCAAATGAGATTTTTTTTTTTTTGCACTTCCCTGCTGTGACTTTTTTCTGTGGTCTTTATCAAAAGCAAGGTGTATGTGTGTCAGGAAGGCCTGTGACCTTTCAGAGCTTGAGGAAATAATCTGCACATCCTGCAGCGAAATCAGGAAAGTGATGCTGCAAGTCGTCGTCAGAGAGGCCTGCGTCCGAAGGTGGCTGAAGGTTGCTGAAAATGGCGGCACTAATATGGAGGTATAGCCTACGACTAATCTACAGCTAAATCAGTTTGTTGTGTAATTTTTAGAAATGTATTACGTGTATTGTGCCTTTTGGGACAGCTTGTATATCTTGAATATACAATATGTTTAGTTAATACCAACCTTGAAAATTTTAGTAGCAGATAATTTACCTAATTTTAAATATTAATTTATATGAAATAAAAAAAATTATCAAAAGAGAAAATAAAATACTAAACTCTTTGTCTGAGCATAACAATGCACTAACACCGGGCCACTCTAGACCAGAGGTTCTCAACTGTAGTCCTGGAGGAACCCCTGTCATGCACATTTCAGTTCTTTCTCTGCTCTATCACATCCACTTCAAGTCTTGAAAGGCTGTTCATGAGTTAATTAGTTAAATCAGGTGTGCTCGAAACCAGGTAAACAGTGAAATGTGCCAGGGGGGTGGGGTGGGGGGATGTTTCCCTTCAGGACATCGGTTGGTTGCTGTTGCTTTATACCATAGATGATCCATGATTTCATAGTCATCTCATCAGATTTGACTGGAAATCTTTGGCCACGCCAGTGCTTGAATAGAAAACTTATCTGGTAATTTATCGCCACCTAGTGGTGAGGTGAATTCGATGGTAGGATGCCAAGACATTCAAATACTATACAGTACTGTACCGGTAATGGTCTTGAAACTTCTACATTCTGAGAAAGACTGGGGTCACTGGGTCCGAAGTGTTTATTCTCTGTACCGCAATTGCTGTGGGAGCTATACAGAGCTGTGGCAGCTAAATTGTTCGTTGTTGTCACGGCAGTGATCAGCGAAACTAGTGTTGACCCTCGGAATAAAGGAAGATTGTTTTGATAGTTTATGGGACTATTCATTTCTCTCTAAAAGATTCTAGAAACCATCAAATGACTCAGAAAGAGGAAAAGATGGTTTGCCCGTCCTATACACCTTTAAAGTCTGGGGCTTTTTACACCCAAGCCTCGTGGCTCATCAGGCCGGTGCTTATTCCCAGTTTCTGTAACGTGAAGCAGCCAGAAGTTCAACTCCTCCTGGATGGGACGCTAGTCCATCGCAAGTTACCTTCCCAGTATATTTTTTATTAGTACCCATGTATACTGCTGGGTGAACAGAGACACACTTGTGGTTTGGATCTTGCCTAGGGGTCTTAGCACAGTGGGTGTCTAACTGGGACTTGAACACACAACCTCCCGAGCTTGAGCCCAGCACCCTAACCACTACACCACTGGCCCCACTATACACCTTTAAGGTTGGAATGAAATGTTGTTTCCCTTATCTAAAGGTATAATCAGTAGGAGAAGGAAATACTCTGAGGACACACCTATGGACACCTATATGTGATCCTATGGACACACCTTTCAGAGAGGAATCGGAGTATCATTAAGGGTGCTTTCAGTGAGGTAGATTACAGAATCACTCCCCTGAGCCTCCTTGGGAAGGTTGGGTAGGTTGGGTAGGGTGCTGGGGAGGAAATTCTGTCCATTAGTCCAACCTTGGATTCAGGAGAAACAAAACCATTACTCTTCCTGGTCATGAAACATTGGACCAGCTCTTTACCATCACATGGATGATGTGTTTTGTAGACTTGAAAAAAAGGATTATGATCTTGTCACTTGGGGTGTCACCTAGGGGATGTTTCTGAAATATGTGGTAAGAGGCCGACTGCTATGGGACAGTTGGTCACTTTATATCAGTCGGTAGGAGCTTGCAACTGAGCATGATGCATTTGGAATGAGAATTAGGAGCTCCAATTCTGAGGCCATAAAAGGGTGTATTGTCCACTCCAGGTTGTGAATGAGTTGTTGCTTCAAATGGAGATGGTCACTTATCTTGGGGTCTTGTTCACATTGTAGATTTAAGATTTATGGATGTGCTGAAGGAAGACACGAAGGAAGTTGGAGTAAGAGTAGAAGATGCAGAGATAGGGTGAGATGGAGGCGGATGGTTTGCTGTGGTGACCCTTGAGGGAAAAGCCGAAAGGAAAAGAAGACCTAAACTCCTGTCCTCACCTATGGCCATGGGCTGTGCATAGTAACCAATCAAAACCAATCAGTGTTAGTGGCAGAAATGAGCTTCCTCTCAGAGGCAGGGTGGGGAGCTTGAGTAGTCAGGATCTGAAGTTGTTCAAGTAGCTATAGGATCTGTTTCTGGATGTCTCCAAGGTGAGGTGCTCCAAGGCATGCCCAACTGGGAGGAGACCTTGGGGAACACTCAGGACAAACTGTAGAGACATAATCTTGCACTCATTAAGTTCTGTTGAAATCTCGTATTATGCGTCACCGCAACTTGAACAACACTACCATGCTTGGAGCATGATTGGTGTGTAAAAAGAAGGCAGGGGTCATGATAAGTTTCACGACGTGCTATCACCACTGTATGAACCCAACGTGCCAATATTAAAAGATACTAGAAAAATCTTACATTAAAATTTATATGCAAAGTATAAATTCTTGTTTATTTTTACTTTTGTGGCCTGAGAATCGCACATCAATTTACTATCCATGCCAGTTACATACAGAATGGACCCATTTTACTGTGATGGGTGAGGTTTCATGCTACGTTTACTGGACAACCGAGTTCCTCCCGAAGTATATTTATTTCTACGTAGTCAAGCGAAAATTAATTTATTCGCCAAAAACAAATGGTATGAATTTGGTGTTCATACATGAATGAATTTGAAGATAAATTTGGTGCTCCATTCCGATTCAAGAGTCTTTTATTATGTTCCCATATAACGAAATTTCACACGAGGCTCTCAGCAATAAAAATTACAAACAGGTTACCAATGTGCAAACGAGACAAACTGCAATTAACAGCATCAGAGCAGAATATAAACTGTCCATACAAATGCGCAGTCGCTAAATTTGGCAAGGGACGGTACTCGGAGCAGCTCATATATTTTCTTATTCGCATTCTTCGTAGCAAAAGTTTATAGTTTGTTCATTTTTCGTGAAATAGTCGCCATTATTATTTGAATACGTATTATCCGACCCAAAAACGGATTTCCGTACTCAGACCTAAGAAAACGTACAAAGTACGTTTTTTTTTTTTATGTACTGGTTGGGAGCTATGTATAAACACAAGTGATTATGTACACTAAATTTTAAGTATAAATATAAAATAGAAATGTAAACTCTATACCTATGAATGAGAACCGAATACTGCGAGATATGTAATATGTCCATTGAAGCATTGTGGTGTGCAGTTGTGTGTATGAAGTAGTTTTTTTTTTCAGTGTCGTTGTAAAAATGGTTCATAAATCTATGGTCAGTGTTGAGGGAAATAAGCAGAACTACATTGAAACTTGGGGATTGTCAATGTCCCACCGTTTCACAGAATGGCCCATACACCCCAGTCAAGACAAAACATTCTAATTATCACAAATTCACCACAAAATTGTTTATTTATAATTTTAATTAGATTTGCACAACAATTCAAAGACCATCATTCATTAGGGGTTTAAATACTTTAAGTGAGCTTTTGCAAGTTAAGTTGATGATGGCACACATAACTTGTAGGAAATGGTGCACATTTAGCAACAGCTTGGTTTTGTAGCATACATTTTCCAACCCATGAAAAATGACTAGAAACAGATTACAGATCAAACACAAACAATTCACAAAATAATGTACAAAATATTCTCAGGTGTGCAGTGAAGAGAAAAAACAAACAAACAGACAAAAAAAAAAATCACAAAAAATTGTAATAAATTAAGCTGGATCTGATAAATTAAGTGATTACTGTTTCACTTGTGTTGATACCAATGAAGAAAGCAGTAACAACACAGTGTTAAATTATAGATGTAAATACCCAAGTCCTTCTTATTGTGCAGTTTAAAGGACATGTTTGCCTTTTTTATTATTAAAAAGCACAGATGTGTGCCTGAAGGACTGAGTGTTAGGGTCACATACACATACGAAAAAGATGCTAAAGCAGAATTGAAACCATGTGAAGGAGAAACTCCTGCACATACACATCACTCTTTAGTTAGTGCACATCTGACACTATCACAGTTGATTAGTTGTTAGTATTATTATGAATTGCCAAGTGTATTGCAGCCACACCTAGGTGGATGATGGTGAACTCAGTGAACAGGAGTGTTTCATTTTCCCCTAGAGTTCTTTCAAGTGTCTTAAAGCTGCCTGATGGAATATTTATCTATCAGAAGAGAGAAGGCACTGTGGAGAAGAACAGAAAAAAAAAGGGGGGGGCTTCAATGATATGTTTATAGTCAGAATGCTTTTTGGATGCTTCCCTGAAACCTCTCATTATGCTCATGTACATATTGTATTTCCTCAAACCAGAAAGCCTCCTAAAATTCAGAGATCATTCTATAATCACCCTTCACTTTTTTTGGCCAGTGTATTTCATCCAAGTCTATTAAAGAAAAGAAAAATATAACAAAAAAAAAAAATCATCATTACACTTCCCGGGCCAGAACTGATGTAGAAAAGGACATGATTGACACATTCCACATATATTCACCGTGAATCAGCTGATAATGCTGAGCCCGAATGACATCAAAGCCGGGCCAGTGCACCGTTTCCACCAAAGTTTTTATGGACTCAAATAATACCAAGATTGCTTAATGGTGGACGCTGTGAAATCAGTCTGGCCAAACCTGATCATGATGTTCAGTGCAAAAAAAAAGAACCACCCAAAACAAAACACCATATAACCAAATGGTTATGGAGAATCAACCATCAGACCCATATGGGGCTTCTATTTAAAGTTGGAAGCAAAAAATGTAATGTCTTCACCTGTCGCTGGGTTTCAATTAGCATTAACTAGAACTAAGCGGTTCAAACTTGTTTTAGCATGACCGTCCCCATACTCACACACTGAACTCCATGGACATGTGGGAGACCATGAGTCGCATGCACAGAGCACCGACCTCAACCATATCGAACACGTTCAGGATGAACTAGAATGCCAACTGCCACAAGTGTCCAGGCCTGACGTCGGTGCCTGACCCTAATAATGACCTTGTGAATGAATGATCAAAAATCCCCACAGCCCACACTCCAAAATCTAGTGGAGAACCTTGCCAGAAGAGAGAAATTTATTATAACAGAAACGGGAATGAAACCTGGCGTCCGATCATCAAGAAACACAAGTGTTAAATGTCAAGTGTCCATAAACTTATGGTCATAGAGTGCATGTCTGGTTTCTGGGGCTGACATAGTGATCCTTCCTCCAGTGTGTGCTAAACCATGTGACCTTTTGAACGTATAATCGATAATCGCAATGTATTTCCTATAACAACTTTTCCAAGCCAATTCATATTGGATAAGGAGCTGATGAAATAATAACATTAAAAAAAAAAAAAAAAAAAGATATTCAGTGGTTATGGACACAATTAATAGTTTCAAACCTTCGCTTCAATTCAGAGTACTCAACTTCTGACTGATATTGTGCACATTAAACTCTTCCCCGTGAGTGTTTGACTTTTTTCACTGGCCCAAAAAAAGGCCTCTAATGCAAAGACTACAGGACTCATGAAGAGCCACAGATTCTTTCACTACAACGCCATTGGCTACACAGACATGCCAACAGTCTCAAGTTTTTTTGCCAATTCAGGTCCTTTTGAACATATAATAGCAATCAATCAAATCCACACGTGTAACAATACTTGACCTTTGTGCAAAAGCTGTCAGGACACCTTATCTCAATGATTAAAGTTTCACAGTCCAGAATCAATGTGGTCCAATTGTTTTAGAGTTGCTACTTACTGGACACTCAATATGTCTGAGATGACGAAAACAACTTGACAGACTAATAGAGAACTGCACAACTCCAGTAAGTCCTTAAAAGTCTATTAGGCTGAATTATTGGTCGAAAAGAGTGACCTTTCTGTAACAACCAGCTGTTACTAACAACAGCGACTGCCGGAACGTGGCTTCCTGCCCAAATCCACAACATCTGTGGGCATCACGTGTGCGTGACGGTCCTCCAATGCCAGCACGCGCCTTGCAGCCTCTTCAAAAGCCTCAGCGACGTTTGTTGCGTCCTTGGCACTAGTTTCGAAATAAGGGTGGCCGCCATTATCATAACACCACCGCTGTGCCTCTTCAGCAGTGACCTGCCGCTCCACCACATCGACTTTATTTCCGAGAATGATAAACGGGAAGCTGTCAGGCTCCTTTACATCGGCGTAGTAGGCAAACTCTTTCCTCCAGTGTCCGAGGTTGAGGAAGCTTTGAGCGTCATCTACGCCGAATGTCAGAAGACAGCAGTCGGAGCCGCGGTAGAATGGTGTGCGTAGGCTGCGGAAGCGCTCTTGACCTGCAGTGTCCCAAATCTGCAATGTGACCCGTCGGCCGTCCACCTCCAGCTCTTTATTGAGAAATTCGACTCCGATCGTGTGGAAGAGGTGCGCGTCAAACTTGTCTGACACATAGCGGTTCATGAGAGACGACTTGCCAACACCGCCGTCTCCTAGCAGGATCACCTTTAGTAGAGATGACTTGGTTGCCATGGTGAGGAAACTAATACAAACCTGAGCTAAGAAAAGAACATTTTGTTAGCATGAAATTTACCTGTTTACCCCTCACCTGAGTATTCCTACCCACTAGCCAGTTCTCACCCATCAAGAGCTACCAATCATTGACAGTCAAAGCTAACGTATGGTTTTCCTCAGACATGTTAAGCTTGACAAGCAGATTAGTTTATGTCTACGCCTCATGCTGTAGCTTTGTCACGAGCAAATCTCGCATCTCCTGATTGTATACATTTCGACCTGGCTAAAATTCTTTTTGCATGTTTATCAGTGAAACTTACCGTGCAATTTACATTAAAGATATAAAGAAACTGACTGTTGCCCCTCAGACCTTGTTTGTCATGATAAGGAACCGTGACAAGCAAGTTATTTGCATGGATTGTTCCAACCGCAGCATTTACAAGTACACGTGTACCAAGCACAGCAGAGTTCTTAAATAATACAGTAACACTCTGGGATTGAGTAACAGTGGCTCATCAATAAATATCCAGCTAAAACTCTCAAAAGGCACACAAGAGACATCTAATGCATAATTGTTTTTTTTTCTTTAAGTTGCGTCTCAAATTTGAAACAAATGAAACACCAGGGTGGGATGAAAAGTTTGTAGGCTGGCCATAATGTTATGGTTGAATTTTACCAAATGTGGTTTTCAGCGTCTTCATCTCAGTGTTCCATCAGTGCTTAAGTGCTTACATCAACTTGGTGTAAAAGTTCCATTTTCCTGACATTGATCCTCATGTATCACACAAAAACAATTTAACCTGGAGGAAGTGAAAAATCTTTTTTTTTTTTTTTTTTAAATTCCCACTGGTCTTAACTTGTTGAGTGTGCAATGAATTGTAAAACTGGAACATTGTTTTGAACCAGTTGGTCTTTTTGTTGCTCTCTCTCTCTCTCTCTCTCTCTCTCTCTCTCCCCCTCCTTCACTCACACACACACTCGGGGATCCCTCACTACTTCATGCTTCAAGCCATGCGGCTTGAGGTTTTTTTAAAAAACAAATAAATATTCAGCGAATTAAAAAAAATAAGGAAATTCAGGAAGAATAGGGGGAAAAAGTTAAGGAAAATGCCACAAAAACAAGGCCAATTATTGCAACAACAACAAAAAAAACCCTAAACCAACACAAAACAAAAAATAACCCAAAATCTCCCATCAAAACTACTTACAAAACTACTTACTTACTTGCATCTGTGTGCGTGCGTGCATATGTATGTGTGTCATCTTCTCATGTAATACTACCCATATGTGTGTATATTTATATTTTATTTACATCTTATGTTTAATTGTTATTATAAGCATTTATAGCATTGAATATGTATTTGATATTATATACACATATACATGTACATATACATCAGTAGGGGGATTGCGGGGTGATCCTACTTCGTAGATTTCAATGGTCACGTGGAGCTCTCAGTCCCAATTAATCGCGGAAAGTGAGGCATCCCTGTGTGCGTGTGTGTGTATATATGTAAAATGTACATGCACATGCATACTCACCAATCGGCAATGTTGCGTTGGGCTCCCAACCACCGTTTCCAATACAGCAATCTACATATTGTATGTGCATACAAATGTCTAGCTTGGGACTATCAGAAGTGATGCCATCAACACGTTTGATCGAAATGTACAGTTCAGTACAGTTTTTGCTTTCATTAAAGTAGAAAATTTCTATTTTATTTTACATACAGGCATTCTACATCCCGAGCTGACGGCGGCAGCATCAAAAGCTACCTTAGATCTAAGGTACCCCCCAGATCTAAAGCTACCCCCCCAGGCAAGTTGCAAGGGGAGGAAAGCATTTTTAGGAAAACAACCTTCTTGAATGTTATGGAAACCGTTAAGAAAAGTACTACATTGCATGCCAGCTCAGGACAGTACGTTGTACTGTGTTCAAATTATTAAATGTTTAAAATAAAACTCTAGTTAAGGCTTCAAGACCACAAAAAAGGGCAAAAATTAATATGCATCTTAATTACCATTTCTTGCATTCTTGTTCTGTTGAAGAAAAACTAAAATACTTGTTCTTAAAATTATTTTTTCCCATCTTGGGTGTACAGAAGAGAAATCTGCCAAACAAGGAATAAAATGTAAGAATGGCCTAAATACAAAACCAACAAACAACTTTAAAAGTACATTCATAAATATGTTGCCGTGATTGTAAAACGTAACATGAGAATATAAAATTAGCTCAATTTAGTTCAAGAATAGTTAAAGTTCATAAAAAAAAAAAAAAAAAAAAAAAAAAAGAGAGAGAATGAGAATCATATTCAAAGCCCAGAGACAAACAGGGGGAGAGAGAGAGAGAGAGAGAGATTAAATCCTATAATTCTGCTGTGCTTGATACATTGGTACCAGTTGAACATACACTAAGACAGTGCTTCTCAAATAGTGGGGCGCGCCCCCCTGGGGGGGCGCGATGGGATGCTGAGGGGGGCACGTGTGACCCAGGAGAACATGCTTTTTTTCCGCCGTACTACAAGAAAGTGTAATTGCACATCCACTCCAGTAGTTGGCAGTGGCGCCCTCATTGCCCATTGTGCGCAGCGAGTATGAACTCTACGGTGTAGGTTTGTTTTGCTACGAGCTGGCGATGTGTAGTGCAGTACACACACCCTCACAACATGAAGAAATTTTTAACAGGGATGAAAAGAGTGCTCCTGAGTTAATGTTTCTGAAGTCAATTTGAATTAATTATTTATTGATTTTATTTTCAGCAGCAAATGGTGTGGTAAGTTTGTCAAAAATGTAACAAGGATATTATTATTTTTAAATTTAAGGCAAATTGATGCACTTTCTTTTACAGACTAATAAAAAATGTTAAAAAAGTTATTCTTGTAAGTTGAACTATATCTCTTTCTTTTTGTTTTATTTATGTTAACAAGGATACGATATAATGAAGAGATATACCTGTAACTATATTATAGAAAAAAGTTATAATTTATAGTTGCGGCGGAAAGTGGGTGGTGGGGGGGCGCGAATTGTTTTCTTCTTGCTAGGGGGGGCGTAACAGAAAATAATTGAGAAGCACTGCACTAAGAGGTCAGTCTCATTATTATGCTGAGAATTGTAATCCACAAGTCAAACAATAAACAGTCAGTGCCTGGAGCATTTCACTGATAGGAACAGGACTTTTTCATATATATATATATAAATAGAAACAATGCATAGGGACACATGAACCACATGAACGCAGGTGATTGTACACCTTCAATCTGACCAAAACAGAACAAATGCTGTCAGCTGACCAGAGAATAAAGATCACGCCTTTATCCGACTAATGCAAGGTCATGGGGAGGCTGGAGTCTATCTTGACGAACACTGAGCAAAGGCGGGGTATACCCTGAATAGCTCACCAGATCATTACAGGGCGGGCTGGCCGACCTACGGACACACACACACACACACACACACACAACTAGTTACACTCACATCCACACTTGGGGAAATTCGGAACAACTGATTCCGGGAAGAAACCCACAGTAAACCCTGAGTAAGAAACCCTGTAAACCCGACGGGAAATGCCTAGGCCCAGGATTTGAACCCAAGACCTTCTTGATTTGGGGTGTATGTAACACTCGTCAAATAAAGATCAGATTATATTGAAAAGCAAATCTACTGAGGAGCTCAAAAAGACAATGTGTGAGATTTCAGGTGGTGAATGGGTGTGTATGAGAGAGATAGAAAGAGAGAGATATTCATTCATCTCCTGGGATGTTATGAAGGAAAACCTCGTTCAGGATATGAATCCAATACTGTAATTATTCTCTAGTTTGATAAACAATTCATTTTAAATGACCATCTCAGTTACAAATTGCAGTCATCTTAAGGGTTTAACTAGTATTGGAAGAAGTAAAAAGTCCTAACTGATAACACAATGATGTAGAAACATATCATACTGAAAAAAAAAAATTAAAGTTCTCGGGGATATCTGTTATAATTTAAACAAACTGGGTTATTTATTTACTTTCATGAGACTGTTGTCATCCATCAAGAAAACTAGCACAGTAAGATTCGCTAAATACAAGATTACTACCTCACCGCTAAAATTCATGCTAATCTTAAACAAAACATTAACATCACACCTTTTTCTAAATTAATGTTTCAAGAGTAAAAATAGAAACAGCAATTAAACAACAACTGACAAGAAGGTTGTTTGAAAGCAGAGTATGTTTTGACCAAACTTCCTGGACTGATTAGCATCCATGCTAGCTATACTGCAAACTGACTGACTGACTGACTGACTTTGACTTGTTTCAAAAAATTTTCAGTCAAAAATTCAACCCTGGGAACACATTTATAATAATACAAAGAAAATCATTCAGTTATGATTTTATTTAATGAAAGACTTTCGTTACCTTTATAGTTTAGCGACGACTACCGAGGAGCTGTGTCCGTGAGAGACGCCATTTCTGAGGGATTTCTGGGTATTTTTCCGAGTCATGGCGCCCCGGGCTGCTTCCCTCATGTTCATATGACCAGACAAGACACTTCACACCCAGAATAGGGCGCCTCTGAAGGGTTGTTAACCTATTTAATTTTTTTTTTAATAATAATGTAAAAATCGTTCACAAAGCTTCAAACTGTCAGTCAGGTGCGAGTGTGTGAGGCAAGCAGTAATTTTTTTTAAATAAGTTACTTCAAATTAAGATCAGCAAACATACAGAGCCTTATGATTAATCAAATCTCATTGATATACAAAAATTAAAGCTTTGCCTGATCATTTTCACAGTTTTACTTAAAAATGAGGTGGGAATCAACTGGAAGGCGAAAGGTAAACCTAAAATTTGTTCTTAAACACACATAATGACATTTAGAGTGGTAAAATAACTTTATTTCTAACGGAGTCGAACACAGAGTCGATTCTTTAAACGACTCCCATGTGGTCAGTCTTTTAATCAAAACAGTCCAACATGAACAATCAGAAAAAAGCTCCTGTAATCAAATAGTACATCTGAAAGGATAAAAAACTGTCTTTTTATTCACGTATTCTACCATACAAGTGTGTTTTACATCTATTTAGCCACTTTCCCCCTTCGTTTTATATGAATATAACTTTTTTGTTTTTGTTGTTCAATTAATCGACTCCGAATCGACTCAGCGTCATTGACCTAACTGTCCTGAGGCACCATTGAAAAAACCCACATTCTCCATCAAATCTCGATGTTATAGATTTCCCTCAGTCTATTTCCTCCATTATTATCCCTTTCAAACTGCAAGCAAACAATAAAGCTTTTAAAACCTAAGCACATGCCTAAATAAATGCACTATCAAGTTTTACATTCACCAATAAGTCCTAACCCTTTTAATGGTGTGCTTTATTTCTCGAAACGCAGTTCAACCAATAACTTGGGTCACACGATTCTCAAACAAGAATAATCATGCCATGGAAAGTTCAAGCCTAGCTGTGCACTGATGCATGAAACTCTCTGTAGCAAAGCATTCTGGGAAAACTGCTCCCAGATTGCAGATTACAGTCACATGCTTGCTGCACATGTGGCATGCATTGTGTCACATGTCTGCAAAAAGGCAACACAGTTTAGTTCAGGCCTGATCATTCCTCTACTGGTGGTATTGTCTATTGGGCCAGTTTGTTATGGGACTGATCTGAGTATCTCACAGCAAAGGAGAAAGATATATATATATATATATTGCATAACACAACTTTATACAACACAGGATTTGGACCTATTCATTTACTTCCTTTTTCTTAGTGAAAGTTTTTGAGTGCAATATTTGTAATGTGTGAAATCTTCCATTTTATTGAACCGTCATCATTTTCTACATTTAGGCTTATTAAAAAAAAAAAAAAAAAAAAAAAAGACATTATGTAATTGTAAAGCTTGCCAAGTCATTTTCCTCACAAGCGGATCTTTAACCAGAATAGCTGATTTTAATCAGCCTTAAAACTGACAGTGCTATTCTAAGCAGATGTTCACCACATGTAGAACAGGAAATCTATTTCAGGAGAAGTACCTATGGACTGTGACCTAAAAAAAAAGGGTCCTGGCCAGAAATGTCATTTCACTCTGAATATGTTTGTGTTATCGTACTACATTAAATATATTATACTTAAGTGGGAGAACACGGATCTGACATATTGTAATTTGATTAAAATATACCTGTTCAAGCAATGTCTGTCTTCCTTTCGAACCTCAATAAGTAAATAAATAATAAAACTAAAAAAATTACCATGGCGTCAATCATTCTGTCATTTAGTAATTTATTCTCTTTGCTGCTTAATCCTAATTCAGTTTGCAGGGAGCCTGGATATTTCTGAGCTGAACAGTGTATGTTGATGTTCCATCTCAGGGACTATTCGGCATCATCCACCTCACTGACTTGATTTAAAAGGAAATAAGTGGCCTTCCTGTTTCAAAAAAGGAATATTTTAAGGCAGTTGAGATGTAAAGGGCAAGAAAAAAAAAAAGGAATATTTGTTCTGCTATGATTTATAATAGCGTTTTCATTCTTTCAGGGTCCATCCTTTAAAAGGAAGTGAATCGTGTAAAAGCTCTCAGTTTGAGATGAAGTACAGCCATATTTTAAATCTCAGATTTACCTTTAATGTAAGAAGTTAACAGAATTAGTTATATTGTAAAATAATACAATTAAAATAATGTATTAAATAAAATAAAATGTAAAAATGTTTAACTACATATCACAAAAAATTATTTTCTGTACTGTGCTACACCCACCTAACAGAAATATTAAGTAAACATGAAATACTGATCCTAAGGTTGGTGGTTCATGCCCCACTCACCACAGGTTGTCACTGCCCCCAGTGCAGCTAACTGGGTTATCAAAGGCCGACCATGTCTCTCACTTGTCTATGGTGTGAGGTTCATGTAAAAGAACCATTGCTGACTTTCGACAAGAGTAGCTGCATAGCTGTCAGTGTGTTTACGCCCTGCGATGGCCTGGCGAGCTTGTCCAGGGAGTACTCTGCCCTCGCCCGGAGTCGGCTGGGATGGACGCCAGCCTCCCCGCATCACTAATCAAGATGATGGTGACCAATAAGACAGACACACAATACAAGCAGTGGAAAATAATAGTTTATGTTTTAAGTCAATAGTCCCAAACCACCGGTCCGTGGACCGGTACTGGTCCGTGGCTCAATTGGTACCGGTCCGCAGAAGAAATAATTAATTCTTTTTGTTTTATTTATTATCTGAGTCTGAACGATCTTTAATTTTGAAAAGTCTTTTATTTTGAAAATTGACCGGATTTGAGTGCTAAAATGTAACCCACAGGGGGAGGGCACATGAACAAAGGCCTGCTGGACATGTTTCAAACAATAGTGGGGATTTGGGGTGAGACTGAGCCTGAGTCTTCATTCTCCCAGCTGGTGCACCATCACCCGTTTTTTTGTTTTTTTTTTAAAGAAAAGCACTACTTCCCAACCAACTTTATTTCAGCTGTTGAAAAATAACATTCATGGAGTGCTTCTTCTTCTTATTATTATTATTATTATTATTATTAATAATAATAATAATAATAATAATAATAATAAATAATTTAACATTTATATAAATGTTATATTTACAAGACAAACAATCTATGACCCCTCCCTCGCCCGCCTCCCGGTCCGCGGTAAATTTGTCAAGCGTTGGCCTGTCCGTGTTGATAAAAAGGTTGGGGACCAGTGTTTTAAGTGACAAACATGTCAGCTAATTGTGATTTGTGTGTGTGTGTGTGTGTGTGTGTGTGTGTGTGTGTGTGTGTGTGTGTGTGTGTGTGTGTGTGAGAGAGAAGGAGAGAGAGAGAGAGAGAGAGAGAGAGAGAGAGAGATACACTACCCTGGGTTTATCTCTATTGGAATCATAACTCTTGGCCTCAGGCTTTTCTACTTTATGCAAAGTTATCATGAATGTGTAAATTCATTTCTGTTTTCTTGTAAACAGACACAGAACCAGAACAAAATGCCAAACAGGTATATAAGAGACACTACATTCTGAGCCAGGGTGGTTTTGGTGGGAAATATTTACAATTCTGATATTTGATGATAGATGCCTTTATCCAGAGCGATTTACATGTATCTTTTTATACAACTGAGTACTGTAATTACGGGCCCCACAGTGGCAGCTTGTATGTACCGGGGTTTGAACCGATGACCCTCGGACGACTCACCTAGAACATTATTAGGAAGATAAAACTCTTCAGCTTTTGGCTTGTGAATGGGTACCTTTAAATTCATACAAGCATAAATATGTTAAATAAATATGACCTATTCAAGGCAGTAGTACATCCAGAACCAATCTTTGGAACACCAGGCAGTATGCAGTGGATTGGATGCCAGTCCACCACAGGGACCCACAAAGATTCACATTTGCAAAAATTACTCAATTCGTTTTGAAAGTTGGTAGAAGAATTGGCGAACCCAACAAAAATATGCAAAACTCTACAAAGACAGTAATTAAACCAGGGTCCCTGGTCATGTGACGTAGTTTGTCTACTCACTTCACCATCATTTACACATCTATTGCCTTAAAGACCCTACATTCATGTTTTGCAGATGTTTTCAGTAAAATCAAAGACACACCCAGCGATTATGGTACCACTGCGCCCCACAGATGGCACATGTCATAAAGGTCATGGCTTCTTCATCAACACCACCTCTCTTCACCCAGGAGGGTAGGAAAAGTGAGCCACGGGAGATCTGAGTCATCCGACAGTCTGTTCCATCACAGCGCTGGCATCGCACCTTTGTCGTGGCCGTCCCTTCCAGTTCCTGTGGCAGCTGGTGCTCGCTGATACCTGCTGCTGTGTAGCCCTGCCTAAGCTGGCGCAAGTCATCACCAGCCATCTCCTGTGCAGACATCTGGGCAAAAGTCCCTGGAACCAATGTGCCATTCAGAAGACCCTGACGCAGGTGAGAGTTCTTTGGGTTCTTCAAGTTGGCCAACTTGCTTCTTATGCAGGATTTGTATTTACGTGGATTGTGGCCATGAAGGGCATCGATGTGTCTTTCAATGGTATGCGCTAGCTGCTTTGTCAACTCTGGATCTGCCTCGTCTGAGTTTAGAGCCTGGACAAGGAGTTCAGCACACTTGTTTCTCAAAACGTTGGAGTTTGGGGAGCTTCTCGTGAGAGTTGGAACCATTCCGTTGGTTCTCGGGTCTTCTGCTAGAGGAACAGTGTTGGCTTCCGATGAAGCTTCTCTCGCGGAAGATGGGTCACTTGACTCATGATCCGCATCACACTCCTCAGCTTTGAAGCATATAACTGTTTTGTTGTCGTCCACTTTTCGATCCAGATCCTGTTTAGCTGCTTTTGCTTTATCGTGTTCAGCTGCTTCACTTTCTTTTGTCTGATGTGTATCTCTGATGTTTTTGTGTTCATGAAGTGAACCGTACAATCGCTTCCATTTTGAAAGCACACTCTTTCCTCTTTTTCGAACACTGGCTACAGGACATGACTTTAAAAGAAGATAAATACTCTTGGCAATGTCAGTGGTCTGCAGTTGCTCGAGTGTCACCTCGGTGTTGTAAATGTCTGTTAGGAGACATAACACGTCTTCATAATTTCCGTCTTTGTGTAGTTTCTCGATTTGTATTGCCATACGGTTAAGTTCCTTGGTCTCCATTTCTCTCTAAACAAAAAGATAAACATTGTTTTTTAAACTGTCTTTACCAGCCCAACAAATTTTGCGAGTTTTTTTGGGATTTTTATACCCGAGCCCTAGTGGCTCATCAGGCCGGTGCTTATCCCCGGTTTCCATAGCATGAAGCAACCAGGAGCTCAAATCCTCCTGGATGGGACGCTAGTCCATCACAGGTTACCTTCCCAGTATATTTTTACTGGTATCCATTGATACTGCTGGGTGAACAGAGGCACACTTGTGGTTAAGACCTTGCCCAGGGGTCATAGCACAGTGGGGGTCCAAACTGGGATTTGAACACACAACCTCCCAAACATGAGCGCAGCACCCTAACCACTACACCACCGGCCCCACCAATTTTGTGTTTAACGTTGTATTTTTTCAGCAGCAAGAGGTGACGTTTAAAATGAGGCAGCATAGGGGTCAGCACGTCTGCCTCACAGCAAGACGGTTCTGGGTTCGAATCCCAGCTATGCAGAGTTGCATGATCTCCTGTGCTTGCATGGGATTCGTCTGGGTACTCTGGTTTCCACCCACCATCTAAAGACATGCACATTAATCTAATTAGCTGTTTCAAAATTGCCCCAGGGTGCGAATACGTGTCTGAAGGGCTGCTTGAGTGATGCCAATGGTCTAGAGAGTAGTTCAGGGTGTAACCTGCCTTTCGCCCAGTGTCCATTGGGATATGGATCAGCCTCTGTGCGACCTGAGTAGGATTAAGCAGTTCGGCAAATGAGTGAGTGAGTGAGCGAGAAAATGAGGCTGAAGACCACATGGGGTGTGTTGGCTATTCTGCCATTCCCAATAAAAGGCACTTTCAAATCAAAAGTGAAACCATTTGGAATTCACCCAGAGACCTGCCTGAGCAAGCACTGGTATTTCATCCAAATGTTATTATCCCCAGCATTACTGACCATATATATATATATACAATACAACACATACAAAATACAATACAAACTACAGTACTATTACTACAGCTATTACAAAGTCCTTACCGAGCTATATCAGATCCAAGCCGCCATGTTTGTTGTGCTTCCCCAGGAACAATTCCTACTCTCGCCACTAGAGGGCAAAAAGACACATGAAGGACATAATACAGTACAGTACTGTCCTGTACACCCCATTCTGTTCAATGCTATGTCCAAACCTTGGTGATTTTTTTTTACATGCATACAAACACAGCATGTCAGTAACACCGCAAACAGCTTCTTTATAAACATGATTCTGACAGTGAACTCTATGTACGGCTAAAGCATGATGACATCAACACATTTATAATTAAATAAAAATTGGAAAATTTTGTGGAAATAGATCAGGTCTTATATAGTCCATTGGAGATGTTCAGATTGTTTTCCGCAACTGCTAAATCCTAATTAGGGTTGCGGGGAGGCTGGTACCCATTCCAGCCGACTATGGGCGAGGGCAGAGTACACCCTGGACAGCTCGCCAGGCCATCCATCGCATGGCAAAAACATGCCTACGGCTTGGCAACTACTCTTGCCAAAAGTCTGCAATGGTTCTTTTACATGAATCTCACACCATAGACAGTGAGAGACATGGCCGGCCTTTGATAACCCAGTTAGCTGCACTGGGGGGGGGTATATAGTGATAACCGGTGGAGACTAGGGCTTGAACCCCCAACCTTAGGATCAGCGATCCAGCAGCTTTACCACTAGGCCACCACTGCCCTTTTCCATTGGAAATGTAATAATTTTAAAGGCTATAACCATGAGACAATATAATATAATATACTTGGCAAATGTGATCGTTCTGCTATCTCAAGATTACACAGATTATTCTAAGTGAATAATGCTTAAAAAAAAAAAAAAAAAAAAAAAAAAAAAAAAAAAGGATATACACAGTACGTCACAGTTAATTGGCATGAGTGACATCACAATGATCATACTTTAAAATGAAATGGAAACAGAAACTGTTTGTCTTTTTCCAACTGCAAGTGGTTATATTAGAAATGAGTCTCATACGCTAGCCAAACCTCTGCTCTGGCTTCTTCATTGAGGCCTGTTCTTCAGTGCATGCAGATAAAGTCACTTTGGTGGAAAATGAAATGCCTAATTCTTGAAAATAAAAGCATATGTTCTTCCAGTTAAGTAGTTTGACTCCGAATGTTGTTGCTTTTTTTGCAAAGTAAGTCTAGATTTAATGAAAGACCTAGCCGGCCAGGGTTAGCATGCTAGGAAGGAAGTCTCAGCTGAATTGGTGCATGCTGCATATAAGGGTTTCTTCCTCTGTCACTGACAGCAGGACACCCTGATAACTGCAGGCCTTCTCCTCCCAACAGACCGATAAAGTTGCATTTGGTGAAAGAAAAAAAAAATTAAAGCTTGGAAAATATTATCTTCAAATTTTCACTCACTCATTCATTTGATTTGCCGAATAAATGCTATTAGGGCTGGGGGAAGGCTTGAACCTATCCTAGCCAGGACTCAGTCAGGGTTAACACATACAATCATTCACACTCACATTTATACCCAGGGGCAATTTGGAAGTAATAATAATAATAATAATAATAATAATAATAATAATAATACGTAATAATAATAATACAGTTAATTCACAACACTGAACATATTGAAAGCCAATAGAGAACATTCTTCAGACATGAAGGACCTGGTGTGGAGGTCTAACATTCTTCTTCTTCTCCTTTTTCAGGGGTCGCCACAGCGAATCGTCTGATTCGCACATTTGATTTGTCATTATTTCCTGTTAATAAGAAATAAACCTCTACGGTATTCAGGCAGGAAGTTGGTAATATCCGGTAACACATACACAAAAAAACATTAACAATAGAAGAAAACAATCTTCTTACACACCTTCTTTCCAAAAAAAAAAAAGAGACACACACAAACAGATAATGGCTGGTTTTCTCTCTTATGAAAGAAACCTGAAATCTCATACAGGGACATGTATGCACAATTACAAAGACAGGCATAGGAACACACACACACACACACACACACACACACACACATTCACGTAGACAGGCTTACAAGTACACACTAAGGATTACAAACACAGTCACAAGCTTATTGATGCCCAAAATGATACAAACAGACGAGGAGACCAAACACTTGCTAATAAACATGTAAACAAACACACACAAATGTTTATTTGATAAACATATTCAAGCTGATACAATACAAGCACAGGTTATACTGTAAATAGCACAGATAAACACAGGTACATGCTTTTAAACACGTGAACATATGCGCGCATATAAATAGAAACACAGGCTTGGGGACAATTATACACAGACTTGTAAACACATATAAATAAGAATGGGCTTTATATATATATATATATATATATACACTCATAAATACAAATACAAACTCAAACATAAACAAATATGCATGTATACATATAATACACAGGCTACACAGAGTCTTAAAGACACATTTATATATACGGTACCAGCCAGAGACCGACACACACACACACACACACACACACACACACACACACACACACATCCACGTAGACAGGCTTACAAGTACACACTAAAGATTACAAACACAGTCACAAGCTTATTGATGCCCAAAATGACACAAACAGACGAGGAGACCAAACACTCGCTAACAAACATGTAAACAAACACACACAAATGTTTATTTGATAAACATATTCAAGCTGATACAATACAAGCACAGGTTATACTGTAAATAGCACAGATAAACACAGGTACACGCGTTTAAACACGTGAACATATGCGCGCATATAAACACAGGCTTGGGGACAATTATACACAGACTTGTAAACACATAAATAAGAATGGGCTTTATAGATACACTCATAAATACAAATACAAACACAAACATAAACAAAAATGCATGTATACATATGATACACAGGCTACACAGAGTCTTAAAGACACATTTATATATACGGTACCAGCCAGAGACCGAGAGACACACACACACACACACACACACACATATTGAGTACGTGGGTGGAGCTTTATGAAATTGTTCATAAATCAAAAGCTTTATGTGCCGAGCTTCTAATTTCATATCAGTTCTGGAGCTGTCAGGTAGCAGCACAATCACCACCAAACACCCAAGGCCTACTGTGGGCTCTGACTAATGTGTCTGCAGTCTAATCTCAGCTTAGTCGGGTGTGACTTCTTCATGCAAGTGGAATTTTACTGCCTTTACACTCCTGTCACTCCACAAGAGGGCAAACAGACCTCATAGTTTTCTTTTCTGCGCCATGAGGATGCGAGAAATAGGCATTTCCTGCCTCAGTCAGCTTGTGGGCTCGATCCCATACGCTGTAATGCATGTCTAGTTAGTGTTTTATGGTCAGCCATTTTAAAAACAAATCGAGTTTCACTTAACTTTGAGAGAATTTTTGCATTACAGCTTCACGCAGCATTGATTTAGTGCTCAGGGGATTGTAGTGTATTTTTTCCCCTATACTGTAGTTCATTATGATCCACAGAAATGCTGGAGAATTGCTTGGGCAGTGGGGTTTAGGTTTCGACTGTAACACTGAGACGATTGTGTAAAGAAATAAAACATCGTGAGCTGCAGTGTAGATTCATGACGATCATATCTCACTAGCAGCGAGTTAGTTTAGTCTTCTTGTAGCTGGTGTACAGTGCAACGTCTGTTCTCTTTTCTGATGGTGGGTGAGAAGAAGAAGAAGAAGAGGGGTGGGGGGTGTGTTTGGAAGAGGGAGGTGATGGAGGTTATCTTTCAGCCTCGAAACCAACCTTGCCACTCTAACTCAAATCAAATTACACATCACTGAGGCCAAAGTCATCATTGCACCATGGAACATATCTAAAAATACTTATTCCGGAAACCAATGTTTCCCTTTCAATAATTAAGCAGTACCGCCCCTTTCATTGAGTTGACATCCTGACATGTCACTTTTCTCGCATAGTTTTAATTTCGTGTCTAATACTAAAATAAAGTCTGTTGGGCTTTTTACACCCGAGCCATAGTGGCTCATCAGGCCGGTGCTTATCCCCGGTTTCCGTAACGTGACGCGACGAGGAGTACAACTCCTCCCGGATTGAACGCTAATCCATCGCAGGTTACATTCCCAGTATATTTTTACTGGTACCCATTTATACTGCTGGGTGAACAGAGGCACACTTGTGGTTGAGACCTTGCCCAGGGGTCTTAGCACAGTGGGGGTCGGTCTAACTGGGATTCGAGCACACAACCTCCTGATCATGAGCCCAGAACTCTACGCCACTACGCCACCGGCCCCACGTGCCTAATACTAAAGTAGATGTAAAGCCAATTGTCATAAACATGCTGACAGGCTCTCACGATTCGGTTTCATAACCAAGTGATTTGTACAGTACAAGTTGCATCAAAACTGATCCCAGATCAACAAACACATGCAAACTGAGCTTCAATAGAAGCAATACAAGACACCTTTTTTTTTTCCATAAATAAAGGCATGTTAACATGAATGTGAGATTGTTTCTGCTGCCTTGTGGTTTCCGTGCGTGCATCTTTCATTACACGTCAGGGCTGTTTAAAGCGATGAAGAACTGACTTATTTTCTTGTCTAGCTTGAGTGCACAGCAATTTTCAATACCCTTATCTATTTCCTCCATTCACTTCACTTTAGTTTGGAAAACTAGGATGCTGAAATGTAGTGAAACACAATTCGCTATGGCGGTTGGCTGGTCCCATGCGAAAAATAATTGTGTATTGTTTTCTTGCAGGATCTAATAATTTACTAAATAAGTTATGCATTTGAATTGGTTGACTAGCTTGTTCCTCTTTTGACAACTTGATTACTTATGATGATGATGACGCTGCTGCTGGTGGTGGTGGTGGTGGATGTAGCATAGCCGAGTCTCCTGATGAGCTGAACCACGGTGACACAAAACCAGAACTTTCAGAACTACTGAACTGAGTAAAATATAAAGTAGGCGGAGTTGAATTTCAGTCACGGAAGATGGTAAGGTTGCATGTTGCAAGTGCAAAACTGATGCAAGGAAGAGTGAAATAGTGAGAGAGAGAGAGAGAGAGAGAGGTTTGCTCTACCATTCAAGGTGTGAATGAAAGGTTACATGAGATGAGGTGGCATGAGATATGCAGTTCCTTATGAATCTAAGTTTGTGCTCAGAGAAAGTGAAAAATCTAAGCCTGCGATTGGACTGAATAAATTTCACTGCAGTATACGTACATAATGCACTTGAATGACATTTAAAAGGGGTGGTGGTGGTGGTGGTGGTGGTGGTGGTGGTGGGGGGGGGGGGTCAATGTCAATTCGTTAGCATAGCCTTCAGGGAAAACAATTTCATTGGTGGAAATGTTATTATTATTTTGCCTTCAGAACCAGCATCACAGCACATAGCTTTGAAAATGCAGCCATCCACCCTTGTATTATTTTACCGAGTATATTTTTACTATGTATTTATTAATGCGGGGTATCAGATTAGCTCTGCCCCTGAGGTCGACTGCTATTCGCATTTAGTGCATTTGACTACTTCCTGGAATGTTCTCGATCGGTTTAATGCTGCTTTCATTTGTTTCATACTGTACATATTTGTTCTGAACTTAAATTTCTTCAATGAAAATTCAGAACCCCAAATCTCCAATATATAGGGATCCCTCACTTTCCGCGGTAAATGGGGACCGAGACCACCCCCTACGTGACCATTAATTTCCGCGAAATAGGATCGATCACCCCACCCCACCCCCCCACCCCGGCTGACGTATACGTACATGTATACAGTATGTGTTTATAACATCAATAAATACATATTCAGCGCTATAAATGGCTATTATAATAACAATTCTTCTTATGGTATTTTCCTTTCGGGTTTTCCCTTTTTTCCAGGGGTCGCCACAGCGAATCATCTGATTCGTATGTTTGATTTGGCATAGATTTTTATGTCGGATGTCCTGCCTGACACAACCCTTTGAGCAAGGGACAGAAACATGCTGATGGCAATGCAGTCGACTCTATAAAAATCAGCAATGGTTCTTTTACATGAACCTCTCACCATAGACAGTGAGAGACATGACCGGCCTTTGATAACCCAGTTGGCAGTGCAGCTCATAATAACAATGAAACATTCAAAAATAATGCATAAGATTGAAATAAAATATAAATACACACACATACAAATGCATGCACACACACACACACACACACAGATGAGGACCTCACATAAAAATGTAAGTAGTTTTGTTGGGGGGTTTTGGGTTGTTTTTTTTTGTTTGTTTGTTTTTGTTAGTTTGGGTTTGTTTGTTTTTTGGGGGGGGGGGTTGTTGCACAATTGGCCTTGGTTTTACTGCATTTTCCTTAACTTTTCCCCTATTTTTCCTTAATTTCCTTATTTTTTTAATTTTTCGATGAATATTTTTTAAAAACCCATGATGCACTGAGGCCGCAGAAACTGAAGCAGGAAGTAGCGAGGGATCACTGGATATTTCATTTTAAATATTGATGGTAGATCACTGTTTTAGTATAAAAATTCAACATTTCTATTTCTCAGGCCATGGACACGGGCCTGAAAAGATGACAATCAAAACAATATCAGACTAGCTATTTAAATAATATTCAATGTGTGTTTGAATAAATCGTTTTCTAAACTACTTTATCAATTATTAGGGTCATGGGGATGCTGGAGCCCATCCTAGCTAACTCCGGGCGAAAGCGGAGTGAACCCTGAACAGCTCGCCAGACCATCACATGGCCAACCCACACACTCTTGCCTAGATGCAAATAAAAATATCCAGTTAGCCTAATGTAGCTGTCTTTGGACTGTAGGAGGAAGTGTCTGGATGAAACACATGCAAGCAAACGGAAAACAGGCAATCGCCAAACAAATACATGCTTCCTGTCTACATGGCTCATACTCAGGACCTTCTTGCTATAAGGCGGATGTACTACCTTATGAAAGACCCAACAAACGAAAAATCCAAGTTACGAAACGCATTTACCTAAAATTTCTGTCTCTGGATACAAATAAAATTCACCTTACAAAACACGCCATCTCAAAAATTCAAACAATGCGCGAGTTGCTCTCCCATTGGCTATCTCCCAACACCATGCCCCGCTGGCCTTCCATTGGTGAGGAGGAATCTGCATCTCCAAAATACCCATGATGCTTTTTGTGAGCCTTTGACCCATTGTTTGTCACGCAGATGCAGCTCTTTCCCATTGGCTATTATGGAGCTGCATCTCCATAATACCCATGATGCTTTTCGTGTGCCTTCGACCCATTGTTCGTCACGGAGATGCAGCTCCCTCCCATTGGCTATTATGGAGCTGCATCTCCATAATACCCATGATGCTTTTCGTGTGCCTTCGACCCATTGTTCGTCAGTAAATTCTAACATGCGTAAAGGACAGAGTTACTGTTGTTTCATGAGTTTTTTGAGTGTGCTCATTGCAACTTTATTTATTTTTTGGCTCAGGCTTTTGACCTTGCATAAACATTTGTAAGATTATAACTCTGCCCAGAAGACATGGTCAACACACGCGCACACACACACACACACACACGCACACACACACACACACACACACACACACACACACACACACACACACACACACACACACAAACACACACACATGTGTGTGAGTGTGTGATTCCCGGTGAAAGTGATTCCCGGTGCGGGTGAAAAGAAGAAGCGGGCTCGTGGCATGCAGTTGAGTGATATTGCAAAGGAATATGGCTAAACCCGTCTACCATCGGTATGATATTGAAGCAGAAGGAGGCCTTAAAAGGTATACTTTTATCATTTTTAAAAGGTTTAGGGCAGTGGTTCCTAACCTGGGTTCGGTGAGTTGGTCTCAGGGGTTCGGTGGAGCCTCTGCCACGGAGGTCAAGATACACCCGACTCTTCATGTCAATTAGTGATGACACGCCCCGCTTGGCCATCACTGGCTGCAGATGATCACATTACATTGCTTGGCCAATCAGTGCCGTGGGGAATTTAGCGCGCTCAGTGGTCAATGTGTGAAGTTGTGAGATTTTTTTTCGGAATATTTTAATCCATTCTAACTATGTCGAGCAAAAAAAGAAAGTAGTCGGACGAACATGTACTACATGGATTCACATGCATCACGGAACGTGATGGGACTCAGCATCCTATCTGAATGATTTGCAATGCCAAGTTGAGCAACTCTAGTCTCGCACTGGCAAAACTAAAGGAATACTTCGTGAAACTGCATGGAGATGGGGAATACAAGAACACAACAGTACCTATGTCTTGAATTTGTAAAAAATCATATTTTTATTTTTCACTGATGAAGGGTTCGGTGAATGTGCATATGAAACTGGTGGGGTTCGGTACCGCCAACAAGGTTAAGAACCACTGGTTTAGGGTGTAGTATTAGGAGCCTGGGAACGAATCAGGCCTTTTACATGTAAAATGCTACTCAATTTACGAAAAAAATCAGGTTACGAAACCACTTCCGGAACGGATTAATTTCTTAAGGTGAGGTATGACTGTACTACGTTACCCTGCCGCCCTGCTCGAATATAAACACTCCAGATTTTTGCTAATTTAAAAACCACCGTATAATATTCAACTACGGTTAAAGGAATGTTAGTCGGCATTACTTATCTGTTAGATTTGTAGTCCTATACTACTTTGTGAACTCCTTTTTATCGTCTGTATGTTTATATTCAAGTAAACATGATCCCCAACTGTTAAACCTTGTTTCCAGTTTCAATCTGAGATTGTTTTAACTTAGCACAGTCTTGTTTGGGTTTTGGCTCAATAAGATCTTTTTAATTGTGTTATGACAACAAAACATTTAATGGTATAATGTGTTGTGTTAATGTTGTGAACTGTAATATGATTAGCTTTCATTGTCTTTTGGAAGCTGTGCTGTGCTTTCATGCGCACCTTTTATCTGCAGGATTGTGCTACTCATCTCTCTGTCATGCTTTGGGTGAAGATGCCATGCACTGTGGAATGATCTTTTCTTACGTTCTCTCTGGAGTTTAGTGTTTGTGTATTTATTACCGTCTTGACTGTGTTTATTTTTGTGAAATGCAAGGTGGGGGGGGGGCCTCTTGGTCAAATCTCAAATCGAGTGTGTGTGTGTGTGTGTGTGTGTGTGTGTGTGTGTGTGTGTGTGTGTGTGGGTGGGTGTGAGAGAGAGAGAGAGAGAGAGAGCGAGAGAGAGAAATGTGCTTATAATCAAATGACTCATGGGTCTTTTTCTCCTCTGAATCTTTCTTATTTTCTGGTAACATCCAGAAAAGAAAGAGACGCGGCCACCCGTTATTTCCTGCAAGTGCCCAGGAATGTTCGCCTCATATTCATGGCACAAAGTGAGGTGGAGATGTTTTATTTTACCCAAAACATGATCTTGATATTCATTAGGGTTTCTCAAATGCCAATCATTGAAATATTTTAATAACCAAATATTCATTTTGAAAGATAATTGTACTATTACCTTTTATTATAACACTGTTTGTTCTCTCTCTGCTCGATTTTTGTTTCGTAGTATTGTACAGTATATTCTTTTTATTATACTGTATATAATATATATAAAATTCTATTATTATATTTACATTTTTTTTAGATTTTTTTTTTATAATTCTTGCAGTTCATGTTGGTATCCTAATAATGTCTGTTTATATACTTGTGATTTTTTTTCTTTTTTCTTTTAGACTTTCAAATAATTTTATTTGCCCCCAATTTATTCCCTGGGGTGGAGCGGTGGTGCAGTTTATAGCACATCTGCATCACAGCAAGAACACCTGGGTTCAGTCCCCGGGCTCGGGTGTATCTGTTTGGAGTTTGTATGTTCTCCTCGTGTTTACGTGGGTTTCCTCCAGGTACTCCGGTTTTCTCTCACATTCCAAAAACATGCGCAGTAGGCTAACTGCTGTTCCACTTTGCCACTAGGTGTCATTGTGAGCGTGAACAGTTGTGTGTGTTGCCCTGCCGTAGCCAGCCGTAGCCCAGGGTCGGTAGGGTCTGCAACTCTAGTAGGATTCAGTAAACGAGTTAGTGAGTGAGTGAATTATTGCTGAGAATATGACAACATTTGAAAGAGCCTGAAACCGTCCATATGTATCGTAGCATATATGCTAACATGGCTACTAGCGTTTCTTTTTACTAGCATACATTTGTTTTTAAAGAGAAATGTAGTTAAATTAATCTCGGGCTCAGTGGCTCGAAACACATTGCAGAATGTTTCTGTAGTCTTAGCAGGGTGAGTGTGAATTTTTGTGCATGTGTTGGTCCTGTGATGGCCTGACGAGCTGAACTGTCATGACTCAATTTGCAAAGAAAGCTGTTTCTGTGTCTTGTGTTGCATATTGTAAAACATAAAATAATGTTAAAAAAAAACAAAGACATTATTATTATTGGGGCAGTGGTGGCCTAGTGGTATAGGGCGCTGGATCGCTGATCCTAAGGTTGGGGGGTTCGAGTCCCACTCTCCACAAGGTTGTCACTGTCTTCTAAACTGTTTTCTAAACTGTTTATTCCTAATTAGGGTCACGGGGAAGCTGGCACCCATCTCGGCCATCTCTGGGCCAAGGCGGAATACGCTCTGGACAGGTCGCCAGATCATTGCAGGGCCAACACTTACACCTGGGGGTAATTTGAAGACAAGTAGCCTACTGTGCTTTTGGATTTTGTGGGAGGAAACCCATGCAACCACGAGGAGAACATGCAAACTCCACACAGAAACGCCTGAGCTGGGAACTGAACCTTCTTGCTGTGAGGCACACGTGCTAACCACTTAAAATATATATATATATATATATATAAATAAATAAATATATATATATATATATATATATATATATATATATATATATATATATATATATATATATGTATATTTATATTATATATGTGTGTGTATATATATATATATATATATATATATATATATATATATACACACACACACACACACATACACACATATATACACACACACACTCATATATATATATATATATATATATATATATATATATATATATATATATATATATATATATATATAATAAATCAGTCAATTAATCAAAAACAATATATATACATATATATATATTCATATATATATATATATATATATATATATATATATATATATATATATATATATATATATATATATATTGTTTTTGATTAATTGACTGATTTATTAATTATTTATTTTACAACATGATTTATATCAAATCAAAGCAATGGTATTATGATGACATCATTGCTATAAGTACATCTTTTGGGTATGTTTAATTTACATTAATAATCCGGAATGACGTGACCTCGTGTTGCACCGAATGAGATCATTTTGAGAGAATAGTTGATTCCCACAAAATGAATAGTGTGGATTTTATGTGTATATGACGTAATGTAAAAGAGACAATCACTGTGTAAATGATCTCGCAAGTGCACTTCGTACCATAAGAGCCCCTCCTACACAGCATCTCACGCAGCAGACAGTCATGAGTAAGCTGTGGACAAAAAAAGCAGGACAAAGGAGGAACTGTCTGGAATTGACTTTGGTTGCCATGCTTTAGAAGACCGAATAAACGGGTGCACATGCTCCGATAAGAAGTGATGAATTGATATGTTGTGAGATTCTGACAGTGTGAAAAAAATGATGCACCAGGAACTTGATTTAATTTATAATTATTTGAAGCGTGCTGTATTTTTCGTAAGTAGAATTATATACTGATTAGCGAAGTAAAAAAGCTAAAAAAAAAAAAAAAAAAAGCGTCTAACATTTGGGGCTCATCTTTTTTTTCATAATATCCATTGACTGACAGTACAAGGATGTGACACAAGTCCCACAGCGACACTTCTTGAGTGTGCAAGTTGCAGCGTCCTCCCCCACCTCCATCAGATTTCACAACCGTTTGCACATTCCTTCTCTTCATCTCTTCTTTCTGTTCCCCCATTCTCCCTCTCTTTCTGCCTTTTTAGCCCCTCCTCATTCCTGATGGGCAAGCAAGAACACACACACACACACACACACACACACACTGCTGCAAAACTGGGAGAGAGAGAGAGAGAGAGAGAGAGAGAGAGAGAGCATCAACTGAGTGAATCAGGATAGAGAACAGACAGAAGGCATGAAGCAGCAAGTCTGAAGTGACCTGAAGGGGGGCAGGGGTGGAGATGCTGAAATTTTCTTTCTTGAGCTGTCCTCTGACAAAAAGCTCGCAGCAAGTAGCGAAGGCCCTTTGTTCCTGGAGGCGAAGGATCACATTCTTAATGGGAATGTGCAATGAGTGTTAACATGATAGCCTGCATGCTGAGGCTAGAATAAGTGTGTGTGTGTGTGTGTGTGTGTGTTAATTTTATAAATTTACTTTTCTGAATTTCATCACTAGTTCTCAGAAATGTGATTTTTTTTTTTTTTTTTTTTGTCTGATAAATTGACCACACCCATTGTATGTGTTTACCAGAATATTGTTTTGTTGGTGTTGATAATTAACCATGCCTGGTACAAACAGACCCTTTGTTGTACTGTAGTATTGAGAGGACAGTCAACAATGTCCGTAGTATTCGGTCCAGTGTAGGTCTGGAGTATTACAAATATGTTAACAATGAGAATGAGATGTTCTGCTAAGTATGTCAGTAAAGCCAGTTGGACTCGAGACCAACTTGCAGCAGTGGGTTGCCACACAATGGAGGCACCCAGATTGGAGGCAGTTTTTTCGTTTCATTTCAATATATTTAAGTGTCCAGAACTACAGGGCTAGCAGCACGGCGGCGTAGTAGTTAGCGCCTTCTCCTTACAGCAAGAAGATCCTCGGTTTGAGACTTGGGCTTGTCGCTCCTGTGGAGCATGTTCTTGTCTATGCTTGCGCTTCCCTCCCTCAGTTGAAGACATGCACATTAAGCTAATTGGCTGTTCCAGATTGTCCTTAGGTGTGGGTGTGAATGGTTGTGTGTGTGTGTGTTCGCCCTATGATGATCGGGTGAGCTGTTCAGGGTGTACCCCCGCGTCCGCTCAATGTCGACTCAGCTGGGTGACTCTTATAGGCTTAAGCGGTTCAGGAAATCAGTGTGTTCGTAGCTTTTTCGCTGAGTCTGTTTGGATAAATTTGTCTCTCTCTGTATGTCTCTTAATCTACTTGGAATGCCTTTATTGGTTCCCAAAAAAGTAGCTTTAATTATTGCTTATAAAGTTTTTATCATCCGACGAGGAGGGAGATAATCCACCCTTTTATCTATTGAGGACATCTGCAGGTCTGATATGATGGCAGGGTAGAACGTACTACAGTAATCCCACGCTACTTCGTTCTTCAGTTTCTATGGCTTCAGTGCATCATGGGGTTTTCAAAAATATTCAGCAAAAAAAAAAAAAAAAAAAGGAAATTAAGGAAAAATAGGGAACAGTTAAGGAAAATGCCGCAAAACAAGGCCAGTTATGAACCCCCAAAAAAAAAAATCTGTATGTGTGTATATTTATATTTTATTTACATCATATACATTATTTTTGAATGTTTAATTGTTATTATAAGGATTTATAGCATTGAATATGTATTTATTGATATCATATACACATATACATGTACGTATATGTCAGTCGATCCTACTTCGCGGAAAACGGTGGTTGCGGGGAGGTCTCGGTCCCAATTAACTGCGGAAAGTGAGGGATCTATATATATATAGATATATATCACCAAGTATGTAATGTACAATAGAATTCCATTTCACATTCAAGCCCAGAAAAGTGCTGAACAGTGCTTGTGTTAAGTTTGCACTCGTATTCAGCCAAAAGTACAAATTACAGGCATTTATTTAGAGCAGCGATCACCAACGTGGTGCCCGTGGGCACCAGGTAGCCCGCAAGGACAATATAAGTTGCCCGCGGACCTGTTAGGACAGGCCCACAGCGCCATAGTGCCACTCTCCATTGAACTGCATCTAATTGTTCTGAATATACTGTATTTTTAAATCAAATCAAAATCTTCACATAGATGAATATCATTAATTATTATTAGTAACACAATTAAAGGTAATTTGAGCCAAATTTGTAATTTCAGAGGTGTGTATTGACCTGGTAGCCCTTCACATTAATTGGTAGCCAAGAAGTAGCTCTCAGTTTCAAAAAGGTTGGTGACCCCTGATTTAGAGCAACACAAGAGTTACTTGGCCAAAATATGTGTAATTATCATTCACTTACTCATTTGTTAAACCGCTTCATCCTACTCCGGTATTGCGGTGGCTGGTTCCTATCACATCCGAGACGAGCTCACCAGTCCATTGCAGCTCAATTCACTCAATACACTCGCACCTGGTGCCAATTATTATTATTTATTTAGTTTGTTATTTTTTGAAATACTATATTAATTCCGCAAAGGAAACCTTGACTTCTGAACTGATCCAAAGTGAGCAGACACACACACACACACACACACACACACACACACACACACACACACACACACACACGAGCAGTGGGTTGCCACAGATTGGAACACCACAGAGGAACACCTGAGCCCAGGATTCAAAGTCAAGACTTTTTTTTTGTGAGGCAAGAAACTTTGCCGCTGTGCCACCCTAAGACATTCTGGTTTTAATATACAGGGATCCCTCACTTTCCACGGTTATTGGGGCTTGAGCCCCCCCGGTGACCACTGATTTCCGCAAAGTGGGATTGACCCCCCCTTGACTGACATATATGTACCTGTATACAGTATGTGTATATAATATCAATAAATACATTTTCCACACTATAAATGCTTATAATAACAATTAAACATTCAAAAATAATGCCGAAGATGTAAATAAAATATAAATACACACACACAGATGTGCACCTCACATAAAAATATAAGTAGGATCACGGTTGGGGGGTTTATAGGGGCAGCGGTGGTCTAGTGGTATAGGGCGCTGGATCGCTGATCCAAAGGTTGGGGGTTCGAGTCCCACTCTCCACAAGGTTGTCACTGTCCCCCCCAGTGCGGCTAACTGGGTTATCAAAGGCGGGCCATGTCTCTCACTGTCTATGGTGAGAGGTTCATGTAAAAGAACCATTGCTGACTTTCGTAAAGAGTAGCTGCAAAGTCGTCAGCGTGTTTCTGTCCCTTGCTAAAAGGGTTGTGACAGGAAGGGCATCCGACGTAAAAACCTCTGCCAAATCAAACGTGCGAATCAGATGATTCGCTGTGGCGACTCCCGAGTGAAAGGGAAAAAGCCGAAAGGAAGACAGACAGACGGTTGGGGGGTTTGGGTTGTTTTTTTGTTTTTGTTTGTTTGGGTTTTTTTTTTTTTTTGAAAAATTGGCTTTGTTTTGTGGCATTTTCCTTCACTTTTTTCCCCCTATTTTCCTTAATTTCCTTCTTTTTTTATTTTCAATGAATATTTTTGAAAAGTCCGCGATGCACTGAAGCCGCAGAAACTGAAGCACGAAGTAGCGAGGGATCACTGTATACAAAAAAGGTTACAGATAATTGCTTTAATGTTATTGTTTTTCTAATTATAATTAGACAGACAGACAGGCAGACAGACAGACAGACAGACAGACAGACAGATAGTAAGTAGTACATTGAAATTTGTTTTTAATGGCCCCATTATGTAGAACTTACAAAACTCTCATGTCAGACAGATGACTCCGCTCAAAAGAAAAACAGAATAGTGCAAATCAAACCTGTTTAAAGAAAATGGGACTGCTGCTGTTCATCATAGGTGTGGTTAACTGTCCTAATGCATTTGACCCTGAGGTTGTGTGCATGCACATACAGAATTGTTTAACCAGGTTCATTAACGTTATTCTTCTGAGAGCAAACATATAATTACATACATTAATGAAACATAACAACAGATTACAGCCCACAAAAGCCGTGTCAGGATGATAAGAACTGAAAAACAATACAAAGGCATCTAATTTATTTATTTATTATTTTGGCTGAACAGTAAAAGTATTCTCGAGCTTTTGGGCAAAGAGTATCGTAGGCTGTAGAACAGGAAGGGGGCAGGGCAGTTTTACTTCCTCAAGGGTGGTGAATGATTCACTATCAATCTGACCTGGCTAGAAAACACACACCCAGAGAAGAAAAAAGAAAGAAAGAAAGGTACAGAAAAGAAAGAAGTGTGGGGGGAAACACAGCAATATAAATAGAGGAAAATGTGACATCACCAGTTTTGTTTCACCCTTTAAAATCAGCTGAGTGTGCAAACACAAACACACGTTTGTAGAGTAGCCCTCACCAAAAAAGCATCTTGTTTCGCTGTGATGTTAGGGGAGTGCGCCCATATTTGGCAGTGCAGCGGAGAGGAGGGAGGAGGAATGAGCAATAAGTGGCCAAAATTCCACAGCATGTTTTTATCAGGCTGCGGGCTACATGAGAACACCAGCTATGACCTTCAATCCAGTGTCTGCACGTACGCGCAAGTGTGTGTGTGTGTGTGTGTGTGTGTGTGTGTGTGTGTGTGTGTGTGTGTGTGTGTGCGTGCGTGTGTGTGTGTGTGTGTGTGTATGGCTATGAGAGAAGGGCAGAGCAAAAAAAAAAGCAGGAATGACCAGATCTTGTCTGATAAATGTTTAATAAATACATTCTCAGACATTAATTTAATGGTAAAAATAAAGTAAAGAATATCAACACTTAACCCACAGTGCTGCTGAATTCTTGATTCTCATTGGTCAGTCTGTGTTGATTTTTTTTTTTTTTTTTTTTTTTTTTTTTTGTACAACATCTGACATTTCTTTGTGCTATAATTCACACCACAGTTATTTTTATTATAGAATTAATGTCCTCAGTCCAATTTTTTTCCTGTCTATTGTAACCGATCATTCATGGGAACTACTGGAGTGGCGTCCACATGGAACCGTCTTACTGGAAATAGTCAGTAATAGTTTACAGAGTAAATCTGAGAAAGATTCTGATGGTAATTACTGAGCACATTTGATCCCCCTGATGAAACATATTATTCAGTAACTACAGTGAAATTCGTAGGAATGTTACAAGCGCTGAGGAATGTAACTCTGGAGCTGAGGAATGCAAATGCGGACCAAACGTTTTGTGAATTGCTGCTTATGGTACGTAACAGGCAGAATAAAACACTAAGGAAAAGCTATTTATCCTTATTTCACATGCATGAGCTCATAGACACCCAAGATTAAATAGTTTTGCTGTGACCGACACGGAAGAATCACACCCAGAAAGCATAAGTTAAAGCTCTGGGCAGGTTGACTGGTTCAGGCTTCAGGTATAATTATGTAAATTAGACTAAGATGACATCATTCTGCACAAATGACCAGGCAATTATACATGTGGGCAGTAGAGTGGCGTAATGGTTCGCACCTCCACCTCACAACAAGAAGGTCCTGGGTTTGAGTACCAGGCTCCGAAGTATTCTGTGTCCAGTTTGTATGATTGCCCCGTGCTTGTATTGGTTCCCTCAGGGTACGCCAGTTTCCTCCACAGTCCAAAGACATGCACATTGAACTAATTGGCTGTTCCAAATTGCCCCTAGGTGAATGGTTGTGTGTATTGGTTCCTGCAAGCCCAGTAGGAGTAAGCAGTTCTGCAAATAAGTGAGTGAGCGTAACTGTACTGTATGTAATACCGTATACGGTAATCATGTATTAAGTGCAAAAATCACCCACCAGGGGCAGTGGCGGCCTAGTGGTATAGGGCGCTGGATCGCTGATCCAAAAGTTGGGGTTTCGAGTCCCACTCTTCACAAAGTTGTCACTGACCCCCCCCCCCCCCCCAATCCCCAGTGCAGCTAACTGGGCTATCAAATGCCGGCCATGTCTCTCACTGCCTATGGTGTTAGGCATGTAAAAGACCCATTGCTGACTTTCATCAAGAGTTGGCTGCAAAGCCGTAAATGTGTTTCCACCCTGCGATGGCCTGGCGAGCTGTCCAGGGTGTACTCTGCCCTCGCCTGAAGTCGGCTGGGATGGGCCTCTTAATTAGGATTAAGCAGTTACAGAAAATGAATCACACACCAGAATGCACTGAGGAAAAGCTGTCTACCCTCTTCCAAATCCGTTAGCTTACAGACACCAAAGATTGAGTAGTTTTGCTGTGATTAATGGGAAGAACATAATTATGTATTATGAAAATTCTAGCAGGACATTGGAATTCGTAGTATGTGTGTATTTTACCCAGTATGCTGAACCCTTTCACGCCTAACAGGACCATATGGTCCTCTTGCAAAAAATACTAATAACTACTAGATGTATTGTACTCAGTGCTGCTGCCATTCAGAATGTGTTCTGTACTTATTGTGGCATCGCCTGATGCAACACAGCTTGGTCCCATGTGCCTTAGTCAGCTGTGAGACGACCTTGAGTGTGCGGGAATTGTGTTGTTCACGAATTTGTGAGAGTGTTATTATTATGTATTATTATTACTGTATTATTAGTGTTATTATAATTTTGTTGAAAGAAATGTGTCTGTCCGGGTGTTTCCTTAGGACTTTTTCATTCGGAAAAACTAGTGATAATTTTTTTAACTGCAAAAAAATAATTCAGGCGTTAAAGGGTTAAGCCTGCTGGACTACCTTTGTTGCTCGGCGAACATCACCTTAACAGGTGCAATAAATCAGCCAGGGTCCTAAGTTCAGTTAGCGACCACTACAAGGCACCTTATTCGTCACCTAGTTTGTTGCACTTATGTGTACCTCTAGATAATTGATGTGTAAGTTCAGAGTGGATGCACAGTGCGGGTGCGACTCTGTCATATTTCATTACCATGCAAGATGTGCTGGTATCAAGCTATAATGATAAAAGCGTATCAAGCCGCAGCTATTCCGTCCTGAGTGTACTCAAGTGAAACTATGATTTTGTACAGGAGACATAGTAAACACCTGATGAGAGAGCAACTCCTCCATTTATGAACAATGATGATTATGGGTCAAGGAAGATTCCCGATGAGAAGTATTGTGCTGTGCTGAATTAGTATTGAAACCATAGACTACTTAAAGCAATTTTATACAGCAAATTGAATGATGGGGAAAAGGAAGAGTAGCGGTCAGTAGCGACACGATAAAGATGTGTTGAAATCTCAAATGAAAAGCAGTGATATCGCATTAGACACCTGGGAGGATCTGGCAGAATCCAGATAAAAATGGAGAGAAGCCATCAGGAACTCGATCAGTGCGATAGAGGAACGAGGTCTCAAAGCATACAATGAATGATGACATGAACATAGACACTCTACATTATCAAGCTCTAATCATGGTTTTGAAAAGATGTGGATGATGCTGCCTCTGATGCTGAAGGACTGTGCTCTCATAGCTGTAGTAGGGTGAAACAAAAACAACATACAAAACAAATTAAAACAAACAATTGTGCACATAATATAAAAGGATTACTATACAGTACAGTCCATCACATGCATAGCTGTTATTTGTGAAAGTGGACTGCATGATATGCTATGAAGCTACTTTGCGCTTCAATTCATGCGGCCTCAGTGCTGCCAATTATCCAAGAAAACACGCCTAAACAAACACAAAACAAAAACAACCCAAAGCCTCCCATCAAAACTACTTATATTTTTGTGAGGTGCGCATCTGAGTCCGTGCATGCGCATCTACGTGCGTGTGTGAACCTGTATATGTGTGTAGTTATATATTATTTACATCTTATGCATTATTTTTGAATGTTTAATTGTTATTATAAGCATTTATAGCATTGAATATGTATTTATTGATATTATATACACATATACATGTACTTATATGTCAGTTGGGGGGGTTTGGGGGGTTGATCCGACTTCGTGGAATTTGGTGGTTGCGGGAGGATCTTGGTCCCAATTAACCGCGGAAAGTGAGGGATCCCTGTAATAGACTCCAGGCAATATATCATGCAGTCCACTTTCACAAATAACAGCTATGCATGCGATGTACAGACACTCCCCTCTTTACGTTTATTTGTTTTACGTATTTTTTGATTTTATGTGTTTTTTTTTAAAAATTGTGAAATTTTGAGTTTAGCATGCTCTCTGTAGTACGAGACCTACCTACGTAGTACGCTGACATAATACGCTACTTATGCATTACGCTGTGTCCATTGTTTACAAACGACAGACTGAACGTGCCCCTCCTTCTTCCCAGTTCACCGCGTGTTACCCTTGTGTTAAGACTTTGTCTCTGTGATCTTTGTGTTTACACTGTTTTGCAGACTTTTGTAACCCTAACCAAGTATGGTTGGTCAGAAGCGTAAGCCTACTAGTGAGAGTGGTAATCAGAAAAAGTGGCAGGCCATCTCGTTAGAAACGAAGATGGCTATTATCAAGAAAATTGATGCTGGTGAAAAACATGTGAATGTTGCACGTTTCTTCCAAATGGCTCCATCGACCATCGGAACCATTTACAAGCAGAAAGATCTCATCATAGAGAATGTTAAAGGTTATATTTGAGACTGTATTTGATATTTGATGAGTGAATTTGATTAAAATTTATCTATTTGAAATTGTTTTGCTTGAATTTAATTTATTTGAAATTAATGTTGATATTATTTGATATTATTGGAGACTATTTTACAATGTTATGTTTATAATAATTGATTTAGGGGTGTTTTGTGAGATACGGTAATGCTATTTATGGATGTATAGTACAGTATGAACGTCCACATCACTGGAATATACAGTAACAACTTACGTTTTTTTTTCACCTTACATTCAGCCGTCCGGAACCGAACTAAAACGTAAGTTGGGGAGCGTCTGTACTGTATAGTAGTCCTTTTATATTATGTGCGGAATTAACATAGAGAAACACAATGATAGTGCTCTACTTCAACTTTTACTCATTCAAGTTGTGTGCCATATACTAGTACAGTAGACCAGTCTGTTGACCAGACCGCCTTACCACAGATCTAGAATCAGCTGCTCTAAGTTAGCCTTCATCAGAACGTCAAAAATTGAGATGAGATTCATCTTAAAACATTTACTAACAGCACAGTGTATGCTTCAGCAAAGACAGGAAACCATCTCTCCCACTTCCCCTTCAATGCATCAAATGCAGAAGTGTTTTTTTGTTCGTCTCTCGCATCATCTTGTGACAAGAGAGCTCAGTGGTTGCACAGGTTATTCATGTTCTTGTTCTTCTTTTATAATACCAAACCATTCATTTAGGTAACAGCTACCATCGATGGGTGCATGTGTGCATAAACATGTGTCGGTGTCACCAAATCTAAGTTTAAGAACAATTGCACGGGGAATGAAAGTACGTATGTGACTTAATATTTAATGATGTTGTTTTGAGTCGGGCTGAGCAGAAGTAGTGGACAGGAAACCAGATCTATATGTAGATGTTCACTTCCTACCTTGAGAATGAACTGTAGCTTGGAAGAGTCATTTCGAGAGCTTCAGTTCCATTTTCTGCATTAGCTCTCATACTGACTCTTCTCAGAACGACTCTCCTAGTCATTTCTTTACTGATGAGACGGCAAATCAGAGAAATATACATCTCCATCCCTTTTGGTAAAAATAAACGTTCTTGTTGATAGCCCAAGCCGGTGTAAGCCGTTACAGTACAAAAAGCCTCCGCAGTGCCTTTAGTCCAGAGAAAACAAGGTTGTTCTTCATTATAAAAGTTCCAAATCCAAAGACATGACAACAATAATGCTTGTGAGCTGCTTCTATTATTAGACTCATTCTTTTCAGAGTTTGCATTCTTTGTGGCTGGAGTCATGGTTTAATAGTTTTACAGATTGGTTTCAACACTCAGGAGACCCTCCTGGAAGAAAAGAACCAGCTGTATATTATATAAGTGTGGTGTGATTGTCTCACATGAATTATCTACAGTGTTTCGTGTTTCATGTAAAGATGCATGATATTTTTCCTCATACAGCCTGATCTAGTCTTTCAAATAAAACATGCCCATTCAAACACTTTTGAAATGTCAGGAAGTCGCCTTATAAGCTAAACTGAGACATTGAAACACTGAAACTGCACCAGACACTTGCGGTTGACTGATGTGTGAAACAATGTGGAGGCATGAAAACCAGCGGAAACACCAATTACTCCTTAAACATGTTTATTATAGCGGTGTTTGAACTCGTGAGATGGCCATCTTAACGACTTTTCTATGAATTCAACTCATCGTTAGTGAAGTGTTGCTCATATATAGCTGGTTATATGGTCCCTAGGACAGAAAGGAGCTAACTAGCTTTCCTGACTATGCTATTGACCAGCGAAATGTACAAACAGTACGCAGCTCGGTGTCCAAATAGTTTTGATCTAAAAATTTGGTGCCGAGCGAGTTATTTATATCGACTAGTTAAAATTAAATTAGCTGATGTATTTATTAACTGTGCATGTAGAGCAGTATGAGACTGCCGCTTGTTGATGCTCGGGCCTGTTACAGTCCACATGAGGGTAGTGTAAGAAACGTGACAAAAACATCGTCCGTGTTATACGTGTATTTTGTTGGTTTAGATTAAACCAAGTTAATAATTCAAATGTTAGGTCAAAATATTAGGTCGTTACTCAAAAATGTTATTAAACATAATTTATGACATCACATAGCACATAATGGAGGGGTTCCCAAACTTTTGGTACTCACGACCCCCCCCCCCCCCCCCCTTACCTTAAAGTTTGAAAATCATGTGACCGCTTACTTAGGGCGTACTATCAGCAGCTTAATTTTCCTTTCATTTTCTGTGAAGGAGAGGAAAAGAAACGTAATTATTTATTAGCAAATTCAATCATATTGGGTCAACATGAATTAACAGAAAGAACATATTTTCCTTAAAATAACAATAACTTAGGTTTGAACAGCTATTCAACCCAGCTAGCAGGATGCTGAGCGTTTGTTCGAGCCGGTCACATGTCATCTCCAACATCCAATCTGTTCCTATTCTTTGTTTTTAAATTAACAAGAGTGGAAAATCCTGCCTCACACAAGTAGGGTGAAGCAAATGGTAAAAGGAAAACGTAAAGCTGTCATGTTGACTTTGGAGTATGACTGACCCATGAACCCCCCAACAAACCTACTTGCGCATCTCATTGTGTGCACGTACATCTGTGTGTTTGAGCACGTGTCTGTATGTGTGTGTATTTATATTTTATTTGCATCTTATGCATCATTTTTGAATGCTTATTTGTTATTATAATCATTTACAGTGTTGAATATGTATTTATTCATATTATATACACATATATATATATATATATATATATATGTACAGTACGTATATGTAGGGGTAGTGGTGGTCTAGTGGATAGGGCGCAGGATCGCTGATCCTAAGGTTGGAGATTCGAGTCCACACAGGGTTGTCACTGTTCCCGCAGTGCAGCTAACTGGGTTATCAAAGGCGGGCCATGTCTCTCACTGTCTATGGTGAGAGGTTCATGTAAAAGAACCATTGCTGACTTTCGTAAAGAGTAGCTGCAAAGTCGTCAGCGTGTTTCTGTCCCTTGCTAAAAAAGGGTTATGACAGGAAGGGCATCCGACATAAAAACCCATGCCAAATCAAATGTGCGAATCAGATGATGGCGACTCTCGAGAATGGGAAAAATCCGAAAGAAGAAGAAGAAGAAGAAGAAGCAGAAGAAGATATGTACGTATACGTCAGTCAGGTGGGTTGATCCTACTTCGTGGAAATCGGTGATTCCGGGGGGTTTCCGGTCCCCATTAACCGCGGAAAGTGACGGATCCCTGCATAGTGTTCTTTATAAGCTTATGAGCTTTACTGTACTTAGCTATCGTCAACTGAGAATTAACAATTTTAATTAAATAGCAGATAGACCTTATAATTCACGTTTACCGCTACGCACCTTTAATATTAAAAGGAAATTCTTCTGAGGCCACAGGTTAAATCTATTTGCATCACACCATTTGTTTGATTGGCGCTAATATCATGTGCCAAACCAATCCAGGCCAAACTAGCCGTCTCAATGTAAAAGGTCTTGCTCTGCTCCTGGTCCTACATTTGAAGTAGTATAAATGTTATAATTTTGCAATATCAGTCCTAAAGGATATCACATTGATCATTTCTGGCTGATTTTGTGCTCACCTGCTTCAATTCAAATCATGAGTTTTTGTTATATAGTTCAGGACAATAGTGAGGAAGTCTAAAACAATGGACGGTTTTGATCAGTTACTATGAGGTTCTGGGCCTCAAGGAGGCTTCCTCTTTGGCCGCAGTGGCTCTAAAGTCTTATACAGCTGAATAAACACAGCAAGACTCCTACTGACCCCTTTGAGAGGCAGGTGTCATTTACTGATCGACGGCTAGTTTGCGTCATGTAGTTGATTTGCCACTGACAGGTTCCTGTCATATTCATGCCACTGGATGCAGAAACACTCAAATAGAGATCACTTGTGGTATTCGGGTCTGGTTTTTGAACATAAGCAGTAATCATGCTATCAGCAGGGTAAGTGATAAGAGTTGAATTGGGAAAATTCCTCCAGTGGAAGAAAGCATCTGTTGCTTCACGCCCTAATATGGTACTTTTTAAAAATAAAACCGTGGGGAGGATTGTGAATCTGCAGCTCTGCTTCTGGACTGTACAGTCCTCCACCAATCAAGCAAATCTGCAGCAGCGTATAAGTGGCCTCGTACACACCTCTTTGTGAAAACACTGAAAGAGCAGTGTGATGCTCAGCGTGCTGTACGGACGCACAGCCCATCTGTTGCACTCTCTGCTCCTTTGTTTCTGCCTGGGTGGCACCGAAACGGAGCTCAGCAATTTCTTGCACTATGATATTCACAGACGTCTGCTCTCTTCCTTCCCTCCTGCTCTCACTTGGTCTCAGTGAGAGATTTAGATGCCCTATAATCAGGGCAGGATTGAGGTTGTGGCAGGTTATTGGCTGCCCAGGATCTGTGGCTTTTATGACATCCAATCAGGGAAAAGGAGATCAGATTTCCTGCAACTAGTATTTTAATGCAAAGCAGGAGAAAAAATAAGAGTGATTGGTGGATGGGTAGGTTCTCGTGTAAGTTATCAATAATGTCAGCTTTCCTGTAAAAAAAAATTAAAATACATGATTTAACATTTTTTACTACACTTACATTAAACTGCAATGTCACAAATATAACAGCTGCACTTTTCTAAAAGTAATTCCGACCAACACTTCTTAATGTTGAAACGCCGCCTACCTTCCCTTCCTTCTTCCTTCGCCCATTGACGGGTAATATAGGCTTCAGCCTCCCCACGACCCTAATAGAATTAAGTGGTTTGCCAAATGAATGCGAGTGAGTGTATGAATTAATACTGGTGGTAAGGTAACATAGTGGTTAGCATGTCTGCCTCAAAGCAAGAAAGACCTTGGTTTGAATCCCGGGATTGGCCATTTCTGTGTGGCGTCTGTATGGTCTCATGTGCTTGCATGGATTTCCTGGTACTCGGGTCGTCGGAAATCCAAATATATGCACATAACGCGAACTGGCTATTTGAAATTGCCCCTAGGTGTGAGTGTGCGTGAATTGTTATGTATTTTCCCTGCGGTGGTCTGGCCAGATGTTTAGCATGCACTTCACTCCATCTTTGCCCAGTGTTGGCTGAGACAGGCTCCTTGCGAAATGAGTGAGGGAATTAACATTTAAGAAGAACTTTATCATTTATAATAACCCAGATCATGTCATAGTTTACAAACCAATAAGACAAACACTCACCCAGAACATATCGTACTAGCATACAAAACCCAACAAATCATCAGGACTTCATTACTTTTTACAGCAACGAGGAATAACATCATGATTCCACTCAGGTTACGTTAGCTGATAGATTGGACGGAAGGACATTTCTGGACAAAGGCCAGTTAAAAAAAAAAAAAAAAAAAAAAGGCTATAGGTTTAGAGTGCGAGAGAAAGAGGGGGAGGAAAAGACTAATGTCAGTGGAATGCTCCGATTTGAGGAATGCTTGCAATTAGAGCCTGCTACATCCCCCCCGACCTCATGTCTGACTTTAGGATTTCACTGCCTGTTTTTTTTTTTTTTGTTTTTTTTTTGCAGGTCTCTGTTATGCAACCAGCATGTTGACATCTGGTTTTTCACAACACAGCGCTTGTATTATTTGTCAAGAAGTGCACATTTGTTAAAACTGGCAGAGCTCCAAAAGGAAAAAAAACAAAAGAAGGTGGTGCGGGTCTTGGGGTTGTTGTGATTATTTTTTTTCACACTTTTCCAAAAAGAGGGCACGCTGTACTCCAAAACTGAAATGTCTTTGGATGCGAAAATAAAACGACGCTATCTAAAATCATACAAGAAAAACTGCAATCACATGATTTTTTTTTTTTTTTTTAACTTACTTTATCGCATATGTCGCATAAGTATAAGGGGCAGTGGTGGTCTAGTGGTATAGGGCGCTGGATCGCTGATCCAAAGGTTGAGGGTTCGAGTCCCACTCTCCACAAGGTTGTCACTGTCCCCCCCAGTGCAGTGAAGTGGGTTATCAAAGGCCGGCCATCTCTCTCAGTGTCTATGGTGAGAGGCATGTAAAAGAACCATTGCTGACTTTCGTAAAGAGTAGCTGCAAAGCCGTCAGCGTGTTTCTGTCCCTTGTTAAAAGGGTTGTGACAGGAAGGGCATCCGACGTAAAAACCTCTGTCAAATCAAACGTGCAAATCAGATGATTCACTGTGGCAACTCCCGAGTAAAACGGAAAAAGCCGAAAGGAAGACAGACAGACAGTCGCATAAGTACAGACGTGTTTCGGCATGAAGCTATCATCAATATATGAAGTAATCGCGAAACATTGTTCTCTTCACAAAAAAGTAACAGGTAAGTAAGATATCACTGATTGGCTGCGCCAAAAAGGTGTGTATTTTAAAACAGGCAATGCCCTAATTAAGGCAAGCCATTGAAAAAAAAACAGTACATCAGAATGGGACAACCCCATTAATAAAAAAAAAAAAAAACATGTGAAAAACAATAAGCCATTCACATATATCCGACAGGTGGGGCCGGTGGCGTAGTGGTTGAGGTGCTGCACTCATGATCTGGAGGTTGTGTATTCAAATCCCAGTTAGACCCCCACTGTGCTAAGACCCCTGGGTCTTAACCACAAGTATGCCTCTGTTCACCCAGCAGTTTAAATGGGTACCAGTAAAAATATACTGGGAAGGTAACCTGCAATGGACTAGCGTCCCATCCAGTAGGAGCTGAACTCCTAGTCGCTTCACGCTATGAAACCGGAGATAAGCATCGGTCAAATGAGCCACTATGGCTTGGGTGCAAAAAGCCCAATGGACTTTACCTTATACAGTATATCCGACAGATTCGGGATGCGCATATACCCAAGTAGTGTAATTTCTAGTAACCAATTCAAGACGAGTTCTTCATTAAGACCACTCGGGTGCACAGTTTGTAATTGGTGGATCCAATATGTATCCTTGCAAGCTCTGATCAATCTGTCACTTGATAGTCTGTGCCAGTGTTTTCTCACAATGAACTTAATTTCCTTTCATATATGAGAGAAAGTGGTAGACAGAACAATACAGTCCACTAGAAAGGATTGACTACTTTCCTTAAAAGTGGTCCTTGATCAGTGTCACGTACCTTATCCAGACAGGAATCAAGATTCTCAGTATCATAACACTTGGATTAAAAAAATGTCCGTAGACTACCATATCCGACGTAATAAGCGCCCTGCTCCAATAACCCCCAACCCCCCAGTGTTTTTTTTTTTAAATTATTTCATTTTATGTCTCATAACCGCCCATGTGTACTGGGAGCAAAATGGTAGCTCAAACTTACCAATTTTATTGGATCAGTCTCTGTGACAGTAAAATGAGGCGTTCTCTGCCTGTAAAAGTGTGTTTACACGGTATTTCAAAAACCCCTGCCACTGGGGAATGTCTATAATGTTCATCAGTAACAACACATTTGATCGTTCCGCAGTTCTTCAAAAAACAGGAAAATATTTTGCTGTGTTCTCTTGGTAAATGCCCAACAACCGATGAACCATTAGAAACTTCGACAGCAAAACTATTGGATGCTCTATTTTTGAGTTATGAGCCAGATATGGACCAATCAGAAAGTGATGAGTATTTTTCACCAGATTCTCCTGCTCACTGACTTCATGCATTTAAAGAAATTCCTGGCCATGTGCTAAAGTTGAATTTGTGTTGTGTTGTGTTGTGTTGATTGGTTAAACGTGCCATGTGCTAAAGTTGACATTCATGTTGATTGGCTCGATTTTACATCGGGGGAAATATTTAAACGAACAGCACCGGGAAGGAAAATTAAAGAGTCTTGTTTTTTTTTTAAATTATGCTGTTTTCTGTTTATTTTCAGCTTTCATGTAAGTAATTTGATTGATACCACAAAACGAATAAAACAAATACCAGTAAAACTCTTTTATTGTTCTGTTATTAGTCATGTTTTCCACCTTGATGGTAATAAGCACTTACTGTTCCACTCTGCTGGTAAGCATTTTAATAAGCACCCACCCACACCAATTTTTTAAGTGCCCTGGGCACTTATCACATCAAATACGGTATTTGTGCGTGATTCTCAAATTCCTCATCAGCACTACATATCCTCCTCTTACGTAAAATTTAACTACACAGTAAACTTTCCTTCACAGAGGGAAGACAATAACTATTAAAATGGAAAAAATTGTGTCTATCTGGAGGCTTATGGTACACAACTGTACCGTACACCTACAGATAGAAACAATTCTAACAAAGGAAATTAAGTTTTTAATGTTTTAATGTTTTTGTTTGTTTGTTTGTTTGATTGGTTTGCTTTCTTGCTCCTGTGTTGTTTGTCGGCTTGTAGTTTATGCTAGTAGTGCGAAGTCTGAATTGGAAAACCATTACTACTGTTTCACACAAATTACCAGTACACCTAATGCACTAGGCAGCTAGGCTAATGCATACTATACAAGTTATTCTAGATAATATAAGAGTTAGCTTAACATAGCTAAGCTGCTAGTGATCTGATAAAATTATATTACATGGAAATATAGTTGGGCGTGGTAAGTTAAAATAAGGTGTAAATAAGGTTGTCATAATCCCCGACAAACCATAAACGGTGACAAGCAGCGACTGAACCATTAGCAACTTTTGAGCGCATTTCATAAAGGTTGCGAAAGATAACAACATGGCAGCTATAATGCAGCTAGACTGTGACACATAGCTTTGAGAACCACGGTGAAAATCTCACAGTTTATGGCAGTCAGTGCTGGTCGACCCCAAACACCATCACAGTGTGAAGGCGATGTCGTTGCAAACCGCGTTCAACTTTTGTCAAAACTGGCTGTGCATGATACTTGCTTTAGGCTCCTGGTTTAGACAAAACGCAATTAGTCTGATTAGTCGTCAACATGTAGCTAAATTACATGTTATAACTCTTCTGATAGAGTGAATTATAAACTAATTAACCAAATAACTAATACCTTTTTTATGGTATGAAAGACTTGATGCGAATAGATGATGTGTGTAACCAAGTTATGGTTGTTTTAAATACGTTTAAGTGCTTCTATAGGTAATGCTCAGGAATACGTGTACGAAGTATCTTTGCTAGATATCGAAGTATTCTGCTATATGAATAGAAATATATTTATGTAGTTATTTCATGATTCAATTAATTGAATGAATGGATTGGCTGAACTCTTCTTGTTTTCCTTTCGGCTTTTCCCTTTTTTCTAGCGGTCACCACAGCGAATCATCTGATTCGCACGTTTGATTTGGCATAGGTTTTTACGTCGGATGCCCTTCCCTTGGCAAGGGACAGAAACTCGCTGATGGCTACGCAGCTACTCTTTACGAAAGTCAGCAATAGTTCTTTTACATGAACCTCTCATCATAGACAGTGAAAGACATGGCCGGCCTTTGATAACCCAGTTAGCTGCACTGGGGGGACAGTGACAACCTTGTGGAGGGTGGGACTCGAACCCCTAACCTTAGGATTAGCAATCCAAGCGCCCTTTGCCACCAGGCCACCCCTGCCCTCGAAACATGAGTTGAATGGATTGTCTGAACCTCTTCATTACGGTACTTATAAAAGTCTTTGAGACATTCCATTAAATATTCTACAACATTGAAAAGATGGAACGATGGGCAGGATTAGATTTGCGCAAAGAGAGAGGATGCATATATATATATATGTGCTCATCTTAATGGAACCTTAAAGCATGTGACACTGAAACGTGTGCAATAAACATGCCTCTGGGACAGAAGCCAATTGACTCAGCTGAATATAGATTAGCCTTTCGATGGATTGTGCAAGTGCAAATGATCGCAGTTATTCCACCCAACACAAGCTTATGTAACTGCTGTATGCTCATAGACTTGCATGATGCAGAAAGACTTCTGTGTTATTGAAGAAACCAAATTATGTTCTCTTCTTATTGTGGAAGTTTGCTTCACAAAGTCTTGTGCAGGTGTATAAATAAATATGATTCTCAAATTGTCCCCTGCATCCAGAAACTTTATCTTGTAATTTCTTATATCTTGCAGTGTTTTCTCACTATATCCACTTTTTAAAGGTGTAGTGGTTTTGGCTCAACCCCTGAGGCCTTATGCTCAAAACGCATGCCTCGGCTAGAACACCTGAATGCTATTGCGAAAAGATAAGATTTGTGGACTTGCAGGCAACATGATTTAACAGATAATACCTCCTTATCCTGGTTGCTTGGATACTGGTGGGACATCATTTGATTTATCTCTCATTTATCCTCAAAGAACAACTATGAACATAGTAAGAGCTTTTAATAATTCAATTCAAGTAAATATAATTACAGGGATCCCTCGCTACCTCACGCTTCAATTCATGCAGCTTCAGTGCATCACGTTTTATTTATTTATTTTTTGACTATTCATCGAATTTAAAAAAAAAAAAAGGAAATTAAGGAAGAATAGGGGGGAAAAAGGTTAAGGAAAATGCCTCAAAAACAAGGCCAATTATGCAAAAATAAAACCAAAAACCCAAAACAAACACAAAACAAAAACCAACCCAAAACCTCCCATCAAAACTACTTACATTTTTGTGAGGTGCGCATCTGTGTGTATGCGCTCGCATCTGTATGTGTGTGTATTTATATATTATTTACATCTTATGCATTATTTTTGAATGTCTAATTTTTATTATAAGCATTTATAACATTGAATATGGATTTATTGATATTATATACACATATACATGTACATATATGTCAGTCTTGGGGGAATTCAGTTCATGGAATTCAGTGGTCGTCGGGGGATCTCGGTCCCAGTTAACCGCGGAATGTGAGGGATCCCTGTGTGTGTGTGTGTGTGTGTGTGTGTGTGTGTGTGTGTGTGTGTGTGTGTGTGTGCGTGTGCGTGTGTATACATATATATATGTATATACATATATATATATATATATATATATATATATATATATATATATATATATATATATATAGAGAGAGAGAGAGAGAGAGAGATAGATAGATACATAGATAGATAGATAGACAGATAGATAGATAGATAGATAGATAGATAGATAGATAGATAACTATATACAGTATATACTTTATATATAAAATTAGCACTTTCTTAAACAGGTGGTATTTTAATTCATTGCTGTCATTCATGTTAAAGAAAATAAAATCAGTGTCACATATTTATAACATAAAACTTTATTGTTACAATGCCAAACTATTCATGTTATTATAATTTATTTTCACATTCTTCTGACTCACAAAATGATCATGTTATTACATTGTGTTAAAAATTTTCAGATTATAAGAATGTATTTTCATATTATTATAACATACTTTATTCTAACTACAATAAAAATGTATTGTTATAAGTTTGATTGTATTGTATCAAGTTGTGATGCATTTATACTGTATATCAGAATAACATGAAAAATAATTTTAGCATAATAAATATTATATTATTATAGCATTAACATTTATTGTTGTAATGTGATAACTTGGAAACATATTGTTATCACCGGACAAGATAAATGTCATAATATTAAAACATGACAATTTTGTATGTCAGAATAACATAAAAATATATTGTAATAATGCTAACAATTAATCGTTTATGTTATAACAATAGTGGCAATATGTTAGCGTAATTAACATTAACAAACCATGAATGTTTGTAATGTTAAACCACAAGTAACCTCAACAGAGTGGTAAGTTACCATGTCAATAACATTTTGATAATATTGTTTGTTAAAGAAATACACCTGTAGGGACCAATCTTTATACTCTACAATCATAATATTAAAACTAAATGCATATAAATTAGCAAAAATTGTTTTTAAGTTGTGCGTAACTTTTCAAACTTTAACAACCTCACAAATTGTTTATGATACTCACGATCACTGTGTGACTATTTTTACTCATGAATATAAATCTAGGTTATTCCGCTATTGATTTTTAACCTTATTTTCAGAATGACTTCATTATTAATGCTCTTGCCCAGAAATTTCAAGTTAAGTGAAGATTGCTGTGAATCATGAAACCTAAATATATTTAGCAGTGCTGGTTGTCGTAGTCAATCTAATGGCATCTGTATTGTGTTTTTTAAAGCCAGTTCGAAGAACAATCATTACAATTCAGGTTGCATTCAAAAATCATTGTTGCTCTTTGAAGGGCTTTTCCCAAAGCCACATCTTTCAAGCAAATTTATGGAAAAATACCACTTTCTGAATTTGCCAAACATGTGAAGGTGCGTGCACTTGGCCCGCAAATCTCTGGTCTTTTTTACTTATTGCATAATCAGCTAATGTCGACCTCATTCAAAATCTCCTAGACTGGAATGAGGAACCTGCAGACTGAGCTGTCTCTACATGTTACTGTAAACTTACACACACACACACACATGCACACACTTGCATGCACAAGACACATGCAGTTATACACACAAGGATGTCAAAATAACTGGAAGAAATAAAGAAAAAGTTTTTTTTTTTTTTTTTTACTGAGGTGTGATTAAAAAGTTGTAGACTGAGTAGATTGAAGGTGGAAGCAGGGATGATGGTAGAAGGCTGCAGAAAATGGTTATTTTGCACCTATTAGGTTTTCCAAACAGATACAGTGATCCCTCGCTACTTCGTGCTTCAGTTTCTGCGGCTTCGGTGCATCTCAGATTTTTCAAAAATATTCGTCGAAAAATTAAAAAATCAGGAAAAATATGGAAAAGTTCAGGAAGATGCTGCAAAACAAGGCCAATTATGCAAAAACAATCAAACAAACAAACAAAAAACAACAACCCAAAACCCCTCAACAAAACTACTTGCATTTTTTATGTGAGGTACACATCTGAGCAGGGGTCAGTGGTGTAGTGGTTAGGCTGCTGGGCTCATGATCGGGAGGTTGTGTGCTCGAATCTCAGTTAGCCTCCCACCGTGCTAAGACCCCTGGGCAAGGTCTTAACCACAAATGTGCCTCTGTTCACCCAGCAGTATAACTGGGTACCAGTAAAATATACTGGGAAGGTAACCTGCGATGGACTCGCGTCCCATCCAGGAGGAGTTGAACAACTCCTAGTCCCTTCACACTATGGAAACCGGGGATAAGTACCGGCCTGATGAGCCACTATGGCTCGGGTGTAAAAAGCCCAACAGACTTTACTTTACCTTTTTACGCATCTGAGTATGTGTGCGCGCGTGTCTGTATGTGTGTGTATATTTATATTTTATTTGCATTATTTTGGAATGTTTACTTGTTATTATAAGCATTTATAGCGTTGAATATGCATTTATTGATATTATATACACATATACATGTATGTATACGTCAATTAGGGCGGTCGATCCTACTTCGCTAAAATTGGCGGTTGCGCGCGCTGGGTATTCGGTCCCCATTAACCGCGGAAAGTGAGGAATCCCTGCATTTCTTTCTTCACCATTCACGACAAAGCCTAGAGGAGTAGGAAAGCAAATTATTTGACCAGCAGGTTGAACCATGTATCATAATAGACTGGATGTATGTGGTTGCCTTAATTTGTGGTTTGTTTTCGTCTTATTTTCCATTGTTTACCCTCCCTATAAATAGATATTTTTGGCAACAGTTAGAATATGATGAGAACATGATTTAACATGTACATAAAACCAAACATGAGAGAAACGCTTAAATAAGTAAATAAGTAAGCAAATAAATAAAGTTAAAAAGTACCCACTGCATCTTTATATATATATATATATATATATATATATATATATATATATATATATATATATATATATATATATATATATATATATATATGTGTGTATATAACTATATATATATATATATATATATATATATATATAAAACTATATAACTATATATATATATATATATGTATATAGTTTAATATTGCAGAGCTGTAATCCTTCATTTAATTAATATAAGCAACTTCCAGCAAGTTTTTTTTTTATTATTATTACATCTATTACCATTATACAGAAAATTGTTACACTATTTACGTCATTTATTTATTCAACCGCTTAATCCTTCTCGGGTGTCGTCTCAGCCGACTCTGGGCAAAGACAGAGCGCACCCTAAGCAGCTCAACAGTCCGATGCAGGAACAACATATGCACAACTATTTCACCCTCAAACTTATACCTCTGGGAAATGTGGAATAGTCAATCAGCTTAATGCACATGTCCTTGCACTGTGGGAGGAGGAGGAAACCAGAGTGCTCAGAGGAAACCCACACAAGCTCAGGAAGACGATGCAACCCGTCAATGCTCAGGACTCAATCTTAACACCTTCGTACTGTGAGGTGTTGATGCGATTGAAATTACAAGATTGCATGCCAGTGACCTTTAACTGATATGAAAGGGGCTCTGTTTTCTTGTCGTGACTCTCCTGGGGAACCACACATGTGCTTCTTCTTTTTCTTTCGGCTGTTCCCTTCAGGGGTCGCCACAGCAAATGATCTGCCTCCAGCTCTCCCTATCCTCTGCATCTTCTACTCTTACTCCAACGACCTTCATGTCCGCCTTCACCACATCCATAAATCTCCTCTTTGGTCTTCCTCTAGGCCTTCTGCCTGGTAGTTCCAACCTCAGCATCCTACTACCAATATACTCACTATCCCTCCTCTGTACATGTCCAAACCATCTCAATCTAGCCTCTCTGACTTTGTCTCCAAAACATCTAACATGTGCTGTCCCTCTGATGTACTCATTCCTGATCCTATCCATCCTCGTTACTCCAAAAGAGAACCTCAACATTTTCATCTCCTACCTCCAACTCTGACTCCTGTCTTTTCCCCAGGGCCACTGTCTCTAAACCATACAACATCGCTGGCCTCAACACCGTCTTGTACACTTTTCCCTTCATTCTTGCCGATACTCTCCTATCACACATCACACCGGACACTTTTCTCCATCCATTCCAACCTGCCTGCACGCACTTCTTCACCTCTTTTCCACACTCTCCATTGCTCTGGATATCTGAAGGATCTAGAGAAGTCCATGTAGGTACATCACTCTGGTAAGTGCTTGTAACAATCAACTGAGGTTTGGTTTGATATGTGTAGCATTCATGCAATGCTAAAGTGTCCAATTGCAGTGAAGTCATTTTTTGTAGATTGCTTATAAGTGCCAGGGTGATTGCACGCATGTAATTTCCTGAATTTTATTATAAACGTTATTGTTCATGTACATACCGATTTTATTTGCTCTCTTTTGGAAATAAAAAGTCAGTGAAGACCCACAGATACATAGATATGTGTTGCTGTTGCGTGTGTGTTTTTGGCTCAACTGGAATTTGCCACCATAATGACTCTCATTTGCACCTCACTGTCATTGGAATCTATTCTGATGAATATGGAAGGGTGTTTTGACTTAGTAAAGCACCAATAACACATAATGTTTATCGTATATGTACGACGTTGTTATGATTTTAATAAAATCTATTGAAGGTCTTTTGGCCACAGATGTTATAAATGTCTTGTAAAATTGTGTTAGATGGCTTTCTGTAAGTGTACCTGCTAAATATCCAGTTTTGTTTTATACACCACTGTGGATACCCAGGTGGTCTTTGTCTGGCAATTTGTCTAATATAATATATCATGTATAATATATACTCTAATATGCACTGCCTTGACAGATGAAAAGTCACGCACATGAATCTGATGTTGTTCTGCCTTTAGTCTTGCTGAAAGCATGTAATAGTCATGCCATTATTTAAACAAACATAAGAAACATAACATTTCTTTCCATCCAGTGTTGCCTTCATTTCTCACCAACGTTTTGATGGAAAAAATGAACCACTGAAGTCTTCTTCTCCAGTACAGTGATCTCTCGCTACTTCGTGCTTTAGTTTCTGCAGCTTTAGTGCATCGCGGGTTTTTCAAAAATATTCATTAAAAATTTTTAAAATAAGGAAATTAAGGAAAAATAGGGGGAAAAGTTATGGAAAATGCTGCAAAACAAGGCTAATTATTAAAAAAAAAAAAAAAAAAACCCAAACAAACAAAACAGAAAAACAACCCAAAACCCCCCAACAAAACGTGCTTCAATTCATACGGCATATGAGTGCATTGTGTTTTTTTTGTTGTTTTTTTTTTAACATTCATTGAATTAAAAAATGCCACAAAAACAAGGCCAATTATGGAAAAAATAAATAAATAAAATACCCGAAACAAACACAAAACAAAAAACAACCCAAAACCCCTCATAAAAACTCGTGACATTTTTGTGAGGTGCGTATCTGAGTGCGTGCGCGCCTCTGTATGAGTGTCTTCTTCTCATGTAATACCATCTATATAAATGTGTATTTATATTTTATTTACATCTTATACATTATTTTTGAATGTGTAATTGTTATTATACGCATTTTGTAGCATTGAATATGTATTTATTGATATTATATACACATACTGTATATATGTCCGTATACGTCAGTCGGGGGGGGGGGGTTTGATCCTACTTTGCGGAATTCGGTGGTCGCATGGGGATCTCGGTCCCAATTAACCGTGAAAAGTGAGGGATCCCTGTACTTACATTTTTATGTGAGGTCCGCATCTAGTGTGTGCGCGCATCTGTATGTGTGTGTGTGTTTATATTTTATTTACAGCTTATGCATTATTTTTGAATGTTTAATTGTTATTATAAGCATTTATAGTGTTGAATATGTAGTTATTGATATTATATACACATATACATGTACGTATACATCAGTCGGGGGGGGGGGGGGGGCGATCCTACTTTGCAAAAATCGGCGGTCGCGGGGGGGAGTGTCTCGGTTCCCATTAACCGTGGAAAGTGAGGGATCCCTGTACATCCAAAAAACTTTCAGTACAGTTAAGATTAGGATTTTGGGGTGCCACCCTTTACTTATTTGAGTCCCCATTTTATATCCGCCCCATCAGGCAAGAAAAAGTCCATTTAAGTGATAATGTTCTCATTCAGTACATTGAGGTCATCATCTGCATCATTTTATTGCCACATTAATGTTGCTGAGCCTCGCCCCTCATAAATTGGAGCTCAATGTCCTGGTGCATTTGTGCTCAGATCAAGGCTAAATTGACTCCATGAAAATATTAGAGTGCACCTTTTTTTTGTGGCTGGGGATGTGTATTGTATAATATAACATCAATACAAACACTCACTCGCTCACTCACTCACTTGCTGAATTGCTTACTCATCATACTAGGGTCGCAAAGAGGCTGGAGCTGGTATAACTTGAACAGCTTGCCAGACCATTTCAGGGCCAACACAAAGACAACCGTTCACATGCACACCTTGGGGCAATTTGGAGCTGCCGTTTAGTCTAATGTGCATGGCTTTTGGCTGCCGAGGAAACTGAAGTACTTGGAGGAAACCCACATATTCACAAGGAAAACACGGAAACACCTGAATTGAACCCAGGACCTTCTTATGAGACGGATGCCGCCCAAACATGAATACTCTATCTTCTGACACTAAATCTGCCTTTCGGTACTTTTTACGTATGTAGCACTGGACAGAAATAGGCTCTGTCTCATTATCACAACAGGAAATTGATCATTGTTCAAAAGACTTGAATAGAACAATACAACCACAACACCGCTTGTGAACACTGTTCAAATTGTCCTGTTTTCTGTGACTTCACCACCTCAGAGAAAGACTTACGAGGCATTTTATTTTTTATAATGTAATAATATAATTTATTTTATTATATTATTCATGTGAACTTTTCATACATTCATCCATATTATGATGTCGGTCACATAACATGTGTGATGTTAGCGCTATGGTTACATTTTGTATGATTGTGACTAAAATTTTGCAAGATGAAATTCCTGGAATGCAAGGGTGTTTATTTGGTCTTTGAAATTAAGGCGTGGCCATAGGCGGCAATGGGTGATCCTATCTATCTAGTGCCTGAGTCGTAGGATGACCATTGGCGACCCGCCATGAAGGATAACGCCCTGGTTATCATCTTCATGGAGGTTTTTCTTGGCAGGATTAGTGCAGTGGTTTGCCATTGCCTTCTGCACGATGCGAACCTACGGGCAATTTAGAACAGCCAATTAACCTACTGTGCATGTCTTTGGATTGTTGGAGGAAACCGGAGCACCTGGAGGAAACCCACGCAAGCACAGGGAGAACATGTAAACTCGCCACAGAAACGCCCAGGCCGGGAATCGAACCCAGGCCTTCTTGCTGTGAGGCGGACGTGCTAACCACTACGCCACCGTGCCGCCCTGGGGGTGATACACTTAATTCTTAATCTGAAATCACATCGAGAGGGGTGTTACTCTCTGGTTCTAATTCTTTTATCCAAATCTTTGTATGAAGCAAACCCAATAATCTCATCATGTGTCCATTTATTTTGCATCAGTGACAGAATTCCGTGTCAAGTTGATTTATTACGTTTCATAAATGTCCCACATTTGGCTAATTCATTCGTCCATCAAGCCATTTTTTATCAATGCCACTTATCCATCAGGGGCAGCATGGTGGAACAGCTAGCACATCCGCCTCACAGCAAGAAGGCCTAGTTTTGATTCCCAGGCTCAGGTGGCTCAGTTTGGAATTTGCATGTTCTCCCCGTGCTTCCATGGGTTTCCTTCGGGTACTTCGGTTTTTTCCAATAGTCCAAAAGCATGCACAGTAAACTAATTGGCTGTTCCAGATATGTCCCGAGATATGCGTGTGAATGTGAACGTTTGTATGTGTGTCAGCCCTGTAATAGTCTGGATATCTGTTCAGAGTGTACCCCGCCTTCGCCCAGAGTCGGCTGAGATGGGCGCCAGCCTGTCTGGGACCCTAATTAGAATGAAGTGGCTTCGAAAATGAATTAATGAATTATCCATCAGGGTATGGGGAAGCTAGAGTCAAGCCCAGATAAGAGGCAGGGATACACCCTGAACAGGTCTCCGGTCCACTACAGGGCTAACCAAGAAACAAGCAAACATTTACTCATATTAGAACAATTTAGAGTAGAAGGTTGACCTACTGAGCATTTCTTTGTACCTTGGTAGGAAACCAATGCAAAGCCTAAGGGTAGTTGCAGACTCCACCCAGAAAGGCCCTTGTTATCCATGAAATTCACACCCAGAACCTTCTTACTGTGAATTGACACTGCAGTTCACTGCTCTTACATTGTCTTCAGCCACAGTGATGCCATGCATGGTCTGGACAGTAGCTCTCCTAAATGGATGAGACTCTGGAGTGGAGATCATTGCGGGTAGTACCCTGTCCAATTGGGGGGGGGGGGGGGACTGTGGTCTCCACAGTAGATGCATAACACCTCATGTCTCTTTCAGAGATGGAAAAACAGGCTTGCATAAATTACATAGGCTCAGAGGAGACTGGAGCAATAGTAGGAGAGATAAGTGAATGGAACCAGGATTAGTGCTCCTGAAGTAGGCGATCTAATTCAATGGTCAGGTCAACGAGTGAGTCAAAGGTCATCTTGACATCTCGGCTCATTCCAGCCACTTTCTGCTGATAGAATGCAGAGTCCATGGGTGTAATCAGCAACTCATCAATTACCTTCTCTGACAGCAAGAAGCTGCTTTCTGGCTTCCTTGGCCTTGGGTGCATGATTGAACATTCGCCAAAGCAGTTCTATGAAGTGTATTTGCAGAGGGAACATGTTCCCCACCTTCCGCCCATAGAGTTGTGGCTCATGAAACTGATCAGTCCATCAGTAGGCCAAGGAGGTTGGTGATCATTGACTGATACAATAATCCCCCAAGAAATCAAAAGTACTGCTGGTACTAAATTAAAAATACTCTGAATTAACTGGAAAAACCATAGTACCTTTTGGTCCAGAAACCATGGGTGATGAGGTTAACACTTGGGAGGTTGGGTAATCAGTTGCATCATATTGGCTGATGACTGAGAAGAGAGCTATTGGATCTGCAAACTTATTTTGTGGATATGTTGTTTTCAGTCACAGAGATAGCATGACCCTGAGTCATCATGGCGCTGCAAAAGTCCCTCGAAGTCTGCGGCATTGGTGTTTTAGGCAAAGCAGTCAGTCAGATACAGATAACCAAGTAGACCAGGTTGTACGCATGACTTAAACAGTTAATGAAGATGAAGGCAGACAAATACAAATCAGCACACAAGTTCAAGGTCAACATCGTACAAGGTCCAGGCGGTTAGCCACCAGACTCACCTCGGGCAGCGGCAGAATCAAAACAGTGGCGGTGAATCATGAGGTGAAGTGTGAGACTTGATGCATGTGGATGTTGTATTCCAAGGTAGCCATGTTTGTAGGCAGATGTGGCTCATGGGAAATATAGTCTTAACTTGTGACGTGTATTAATTATCAGCTTGAACATTAAGTAAGTCTTGCAGGCATTTTTTCAGCAAGTCACATTTTCGGTGACTTCATTCGGTTGTATTCATTTTAGATTTGTATTACAAATTTTCATTATGTAACTGTTTCTTGGCATCTGTTATGTGTTGAGAATGGTATAGCCTTAGGAACTGTCAGATGTTAATCCATGATGCTGGGAAAGTCATTTGATGGACCAAACTGACAAACACCACACCCTTTGATTACTCAAGGCTCATAGGTACATTTTTAAAAGCTAGAAGGCGCACACACACACACACACACACACACACATGCACACACATGCACGCACAAATCACATTCACTCTCACACCTAGAGGTGATTTGGAACAGCATACTGTGCACGTTTTTGGCTGAGAAAACCAACACAAGCAGAAGAAGAATTGCGAACTCCACACTGAAACACCCCTGGTCTAGAATTCGGACCCTGGACCTTCTTGCAGTGAGGCGAATGTGCTAACACTACACCACTGCGACACTCAATAAAGACGCGGATATTCTTATTTTTCATACATAAACTATTAACATATTAAAACAAGGGGCAGTGGTGGTCTAGTGGTATAGGGCGCAGGATCGCTGATCCTAAGGTTGGGGGTTCGAGTCCCCACAGGGTTGTCACTGTCCCCCCAGTGCAGCTAACTGGGTTATCAAAGGCGGGCCATGTCTCTCACTGTCTATGGTGAGAGGTTCATGTAAAAGAACTATTGTTGACTTTTGTAAAGAGTAACTGCAAAGCCGTCAGCGTGTTTCTGTCCCTTGCTAAAAAGGGTTGTGACAGGAAGGGCATCCAACGTAAAAACCGCTGTCAAATCAAATGTGCGAATCAGATGATTCGCTGTGGCGAATCCCGAGAAAAGGGAAAAAGCCGAAAGGAAGAAAGAAAGAAACCTCAAACTGGTAAAATAATACACTGCTGACACAATACATGCAAACATCGGTTTCCGACCACAATTCGTTCTAGAAGGCTGTTCGAATAGCGATTTGTTCGAATTCCGAATCTATTTTTCCCATTACAAATAATGTAAACGGTCATAATCCATTTCAAGACGCTAGAAAACTATCCTTTTTTACCATACGTATGTTATTTCATAGTGTCATTTATATATCAAATTGTATATTAAATGTGAAACAACAGGGCAAGCACACAAATTCTTAATATAGAGTAGGCTAGGCTCAGGTAAGAATTGCCGTAGCGACTCGTACCCCAGCCCAGCCTAGCCTACAGTATGTTACGTTTTTTTGTGTAAACAAATGTGTGAAACATTATGCAATAATAAAACATGTCAAAGAAATGTAAATTCGTATATTGACGATGTCTTCGATGATTTGGTTATCATCCTGCTGTTCGCCCTTGACAGGAGCTGCGTCTCGCGTTTGTTTCGCGTTCGGCTTCCGAATTTTGTTCGACTTCTGGGACAAAAAAAATTCCGAAATTTTTTGGTAGAATACCGATTTGTTCGATGTCTAAAGAGTTCGAAAACCGAGGTTTGTGTGTGTAGTAATAATAGAACAGTCAAAATGTTACAAGATGAAACTCTACATTTCTCTTTCTAAACGTGACATAAAACATCATCCTTGCCCATGCTAAGCCTTTATTCAATTTATTTTACATTCTCAATATGATTTTTTTTTTTTTTTTTTTTTTACTTGTGTCACAATTTAATTTTTATCTGAAAAATTAAAACAGTCTGTATCATTTTCACTGTATATTTGTTTACTAAGGGATTTTGGAATGGCTGATAGGGTTGGTACACAGCACACAAGCATTTATTCCGTCATAGTACAGTACTGATATAGTAATCAGTATACAGTATGTTACGCTTTTATCGCCACTGACCTCCACGATGCTATTTTGATACTTTGCCTCAGCAGAGTTTCTGAGTGTAAAATGGCTGTAAAGAGCAAAAATAACACAGCATTCGTGTTACTGCAGATCCATCAATGTCCAGAAGCACTGTGCACTCTGTGTAGCACTGTGGAGTTTGATTTTGGGTTTTTTTGGGGGGAGTTTTTTTGTAGTGAATGTGTGGGTGTGACAAATAGCCCCGAGTTTGACCTCGGAGTGAAGGGACCTCAGAAGCCCCTTAAGTGGTGGTTTTGGAGACGATCTACATTGTTCATGTGATCCCCCCCCACCCGACTCCGTTTACTTTCATTCTTTCTTAATCCGTTGGTATTTCCTGCTAGAGATCCTGTGGGAGTGAAGCCACTTTAGAAATATTCCACTCATAGTCTTATATAAATTTAATAAAATAAAGCACAGCTTGTCCCAAGACATAACTTTCCCATTGCAATAAAAAAAAATATATATATATTATTTTATAATTATGTTTTATATATATATATATATATATATATATATATATATATATATGTGTGTGTGTGTGTGTGTGTGTGTGTGTGTGTGTGTGTGTGTGTGTACGTGTATTTATAATGCTAGTAATTTGCTCTTTCTGTCGAATTTGCATAATTCTTTAACAAAATCTTCCTACTTTTGTGAGTCATAACCTTAGTAAGGCATTAAATGAGATTAGCATGTTACCAATTTTGTATGTTGGACCTGATTTAAATATCACAGTGAGAATTATTCAGTTGTAAAAAAAAAAAAAAAAAAAAAAAAACTAGCTGCAATTCAGAAAGAGAAAGGATTTCCAGAGATCCCTGACTTTCCATGGTTAATTTGGCCCGAGACACCCACACCCCCACCCCCACCCCCATCGACCGCCGATTTCTGCAAACTAGCATCGACCCCCCTTGACTGACGTATAAGTACATGTATATATCAATAAATACATATTTACCACTATAAATGCTTATAATAACAATTAAACATTCAAAAATAATGCATAAGATGTAAATAAAATTTAAATACACACACATACAGACGCGTGTGCGCACACACTTGGATGCGGATCTCACATAAAAATGTAAGAAGTTTTGATGGGGGGTTTTGGGTTGTGTATTGTTTTTGTTTGTTTGTGGGGTTTTTTTTGTTTGTTTTGTTTTGTTTTTTGCTAATTGGACTTGTTTTGCTGCATTTTCCTTAACTTTTAACCCTATTCTTCCTTAATTAACTTATTTTTGACATATTTTTTGTAAAAAACCGTGATGCACTGAAGCCGTATGAATTGAAGGACGAAGTAGCAAGGGATGGCTGTAATACTACACAGAGGACAATAATCATAGATTGTGATGCAGAAAAATCTGGAGTACAGGTCAAACTGTAAAGTAAAGTCAATAGGTATTAACTACACAGGAATGGTAAATTCTGATTGGTCTACGATGCAAAAACAAGAAACAAATCACAGTTTGGAAATGTTCACTTCAAGCAGGAAGTGTCATCATAATCACAAGTTAACACGGAAACATAAACCATAAAAATTTGGAACCGCCAATTATTCTACTGTGTATGTTTTTGGACAGTGGGATGAAACCAGAGTACCCCGAGGAAGCCTACGCAAGCACAGGGAGGACATGCAAACGCCACACAGAAACACGTGAGCTGGGAATCGAACCCAAGACCTTCTCGCTGTGAGGCAGACATGCTAACCACCACGCTCTCGTGCCACCCTTGTGAATATGATTATTTTGATATATTCATAAATCTTTTCATGATGTTGTCTCAGACTGATATTTACATTCTCAAGCCTACCACAAGAAAAAAGGTCAAGTTTATCCGAATTAATTTTTCATTCATTAATTTTCTGAACCGCTGAATTGTAATTAGGGTCACGAAGAGGCTGGCATCTATCTCAGCTGACTCTGGGCGACGGCAGGAGGGCAGAATAAACCCCGGATAACTCGCCAGACCATCTCAGTGAATTCATTTTCTGAACTGCTTAACCCATATTAGGGTGGTGTGAGGCTGGCGGCGCCCATCTCACCTGACTCGGGGTGAAGAAAGGGTACACTATGGACAGCTCGCCAGGCCATCACAGGGCAAAAACACACTGACGGCTATGCGGCCTACTCTGTTGAAAAGTCACCAATGACTCTTTTACACGCCTCTTTTACACCCAAGCCCAGTGGCTCATCAGGCCGGTGCATATCCCCGGTTTCCATAGCGTGAAGCGACTAGGAGTACAACTCCTCCTGGATGGGACGCTAGTCCATCGCAGGTTACCTTCCCAGTACCGTATATTTTTACTGGTACCCATTTATATTGCTGGGTGAACAGAGGCTTGTGGTTGAGACCTTGCCCTAGGGTTAAGATACAGTGGGGGTCTAACTGGGATTTGAAGATAGTCAATGAAAAATTGAGTCAATATTGGTTTATTAGTGGTGATGATATATATATATATATATATATATATCAATGAGTCCCGTCTTTCAGACTTTTTTAAACAATGTCCTGAGAGTTATGTTCAAATAATCAGTGATGGCCTACAGGGATATATAAATGGATTCATACTCACTTTCCCAGCATGCTTAACAAGATAAACGGTCTTTCCTGATGACATCATAAGTTTAGAAGGTATTGTCACAATTGAAGCCAAGGTCCAAACATTAACAAAATGGCCTACTTTGCAAATGGCAAAAGGCCTTCAAAAATGTCTATAAAGTGTCTGCAGATGATTCATTCAGGATCATCTGTCTCTCAAAAAAAAATCACCTCTAAGGTCTGGATCAACCTCAATCGCATAACCATCCAAGTCTACCATTCATAGCAGAGATACACACCTCCAAGGATGGACAAACATATCAAATCACAAAAGACTTACAGATGTTCCCAGCAGACCCAAAACTCATCACAAATGCCACCATGTTGTTTTTGCTTCATTAATGCTTCTTCTTCTCCTCCTCCTCCTAATCCTCCTTTCGGCTGTTCCCTTTTTCTCAGGGGTCACCACAGCAAATCTATGGTTCGCGTGTTTGATTTGGCATAGGATTTTATGTTGGATGCCCTTCCTGACACAACCCTTTAGCAAGGAGCAGAAACACGCTGACGGCTATGGAGCTACTCTTGACGAAAGTCAGCAATGGGTCTTTTACATGAACGTCCCACCATAGACAGTGAGAGACATGGCACCTTTACCACCAGGCCACCACTGCCCCTCATGAACGCTAGCTAATAATTAATAAGCTCAGATATTGATCAAGTGTTTATTCATGTACGCAGAGGTACAGTATGTGTAACTTTTCCATTGTCTGTTCCGATTTTTTGATTATCCGATAACCGAGACTGTAGAAAGTCCCGGTGGGAAACCATGCTAAAGACGTCTACTAGTATAAGTTTTTTAAGTTGTCCTCAGTGCTTGTTCAGATTAAGTCTGCACTTTCCCGGCTTGCACACTGCTGTCCTTATCGGTTTTGCCTACTTTTCGAGGCCATTAGAGCCTTTTCGAGCTGAAAAATGACTGTTGTGGTGTGCACTGTTCCTTGGGCTCAGTCCCCTCCCCACCTAAAATGCAGTTTCAACATGCTTTCAGACACATCAGTACACAGAGAACATTGTGTGAAACCAAGACCTACTATTCACTTTGCGGGCTCATGTTTCCTTGCACTATCCAGCTATTCAGCACAATTGCCAGTGAGTGCTGAACTACCAACCACCCCTGTTTCCCTGGAATAACACCCACAGAATTACCACTGGTTGGCAAGTGATTTCCAAAAAAGTGACAGAGGAATCACATAAAACAATCATTCATAACATGTTAAGCATGACAAGGTCAGGAAAAGTTTTATAAGGGGGTACACCCTGAATAGCTCGCCAAACTGTTTGCAAAGCCAACACACACAATCACTTACATTCACACCGAGGGAAAAATTTTAACTGTCAATTAGTTTACTGTGCATGATTTTGGAGGAAACCCACTCAAGCATGGAGAGAATATGCGAACCCTACAGAAATTATCAAGACCGGTACTATATTTGAACCCGTGACCTTGTTGCTGTAAGGCAGACGTGCTAAACACTAGATCACCGTGTCTCTATCTCAACACCAAATATACTAACATTAACCTAAGATCAAACTGAAAGTCCTCTTTTCTTTGCTCCTTCTCTGATTGAAAGAAGGTTTCAGGTCAACGTGCCACACTGAAAACATCAATATAAAGATTTGGGCACTGTCTTAAATCCGGGCTTGAAAAAAAACAACTGCTCCTGATTGGGCAATGGTGGCCTGGTGGTAAAAGGTGCTGGATCACTGATCCTAAGATTGAAGGGGGGGGGGGGGGGGGTTTCCAAGCCCAAGCCCCATTCTCTACTGGTTTGTCATTGTCCCCCAGTACAACTAACTGGGTTATCAAAGGACGGCCATGTCTCTCACTGTCTATGGTGTGAGACATGTAAAAGAACTATTGCTGACAAAAGTAGGCTGCATAGCCGTCAGCGTGTTTCCACCCTGCGATGGCCTGGCGAGCTGTCCTCCCCGTGAACCTAAATAGGATTATGCGGTTACAGAAAATGAACAATGAATGGACTTCTCCTGATACAAGTTGATGACATGACACAATGTAAATTGGCATAAGAAATATGCACGCATTGTGGACGACACCCCGCACCCAAATATACATTTTAATAAGCGCCCACCCAGTCCATTTTTTAAGCGCCCTGGGCGCTTATTACGTCGTATATGGTACGTATATTAAAATACGTAATATTTTTGTTGAATATAGAGAAATGAAGCTTGCGCGACACTTCGGTACGTGAGATGCCACTCTGCCTGATAGGTTTACTTCCATAAGTATGTTGTATGCACTAGAAACATGCGATTCCTCAATGAGCTTGGGTTCAAAGTGTATTGGGTCAAATGAGTAATGTATTGTGCTGCGGTATAAGTTTATCTTGCCAGAAAATAAAATGAGAATACCTACCTCCTATAGCACAGAGAATTTTATTTACTTTTTTAAATTGTATTTTATTTCATTAAAATGTGTATTTTATATTATGGCTTGAAATAAGTAATAGTTTGGAATGGGGGGAATAGTGTAGAAGTAACCATCACTCAGACATTTATTGCCATTAATATGGTTATTTACCACCATGCTACGATTACCACAGAGTTCCCATGTGTACATGTGTGCGCAGATGGACTGTTGCAATGAGTGTGACCAAAGAAAAAAAAAATCAGATTGATGCTATACCAATGTCTCTTAATGTATGGTGTGCCATGCGGAGTTCTGCTATCAAAAATTTAATTGAAGCATGTACAGGGATCCCTCACTTTCCACGGTTAATTGGGACCAAGATCCCCACTCGACCACCGAATTCTGCGAAGTACGATCACGTCCCCAACCCTCACCCCCCTTACTGACGTATACGTACATGTATATGCTTATATAATATCAATAAATACATATTCAATGCTATAAATACTTATACAGTAATAACTATTAAACATTCAAAAATAATGCATAAGATGTAAATAAAATATAAATACACACACATACAGACGCACGTGCGTATTCACGCAGATGAGCACCTCACAGAAATGTAGCTAGTTTTGATGGGAGGTTTCGGATTGTTTTTTGTTTTGTGCTTGTTTGGGGGTTTTTTCTCCTTAATTGCCTTTGTTTTTGCGGCATTTTCCTTAACCCCCCCTCCCATTTTTCCTTAATTTCCTTATTTTTTAATTCGATGAATAAAAAAAAAAAAAAAAAAAAAAAAACACGATGCACTCAAGCCGCATGAATTGAAGCGTGAAGTAGCGAGGGTCCCTGTATTTTCTATAGTTGTTAAGTGACTAGAAAATGAGACCCAATGGGAAAGATTGGGGTAATGTTGCTTTAAATGGCGAAATACTGCAGTCTGCTGCAGAATAGTGGGCACCCTGCACTCAGTAGGATCCTCTGGCAGCCCCATAGACTTTCATGATGAAAAGTTTAGGGGGAACCAGACTGGGTGCAGAGCCAGCTACACTTTTGTCTTTCGCTCTGTGTGTGTGTCGGCCTGTGTGTGTGTGTGTGTGTGTGTGTGTGTGTGTGTGTGTGTGTGTGTGTGTGTGTGTGTGTGTGTGTGTTTAGACAGAAGGCGCACATCCAGCTCTGAAGGCGTAGGCTGTGGGCATGCAGGACATAATGCATGCACAAGGCGAAGATTGTGAGCCTCTCCTCCACCTCAAAAGCTTGCTGAGAAATGGGCAGCTCGCTTTCACGAGCCTAGCAGCTGCTGATGGCCGTTGGATTAGCTTTGTTTTGACGGTCATTGAAGACCCAGCTGCAAAATGGCCGTGAAAGACCCAGTGTAAAGACCCTTTTTAATGTCAGTTCCAACCATATCAAGGCAGTTTTTCAGGATAGAGTTACAAAACATAGTGTATACAGTGCATCACATTATATTATATATATATATATATATATGTGTGTATATATGTGTGTGTATATATATATATATATGTGTGTGTGTGTATATATATATTATATATATATATATGTATATATGTGTGTGTATATATATATATGTATATATATGTATATATATATATATATATATATATGTATGTATATATATATATATATATATATATATATATGTGTGTGTGTGTGTGTGTATATATATATATCACATTATATATTATATATATATATGTATATATGTATATATGTGTGTGTGTGTGTGTGTGTATATATATTTTTTTTTTACTTAAAAAATGATTTTTTACTATATATATGATTTACTTAAAGCCTTTTACAGATAATCTTTCATGTACACCCTGCGTTTGGTACATGACTGTGCTGCAGAAAGGAAATAAAGGGGGAGTGCTGAAGAACACTCATCTCTGTTCCACTGCCAAAGAATGTAACATCAAAACAGGAAGTGCAATCAGTCCCCTCCGAACACACTTCCAGCAAAGTTAGTCAAGTTGACCTTTTTTAAAAGGGGTTTTTCGATGGTGATTCCTTTAGTACCATTAAGGTTCAAGCCCTTAGGTAGTGTACATTCAGGTACATTCCACTTCTCACACCTCTTATCTACTTTCAATCACTGCAGCAACATGTCTGTACTTGACTTACATTCACTGAGAATTAAGAGGAATTAGACAAAATTTCGCTTCACTCTGACAGGGTGATGAAACCAGTTCTTCTCCTCCAGATCAACACTGCCTTATGTACCTTAAAATAATCGATTTTGTATGAAACATGTCTATAAGGAATTTTAATGTCTCTTTATAGTATGGGAGGTCTGTTGGACTTTTTACACCCGAGCCTATTGGCTCATCAGGCCGGAGCTTATCCTCGGTTTCAACTCCTCAACAAGTTCAACTCCTCCTGGATGGGACGCTAGTCCATCGCAGGGTACCTTCCCAGTATATTTTACTGGTTCCCATTTACACTTTGGTGAACAGAGGCACATTTGTGGCTGAGACTTTGCCCAGGGGTCTTAGAACAGTTGGGGTCTAACTGGGATTTGAACACACAACCTCCTGATCATGAGCACAGCACCCTAACCACTACACCACCGGCTCCATATAGTTTACCCAAAACAGTGAGACACTTGAGTTTCTTTATGGAGACAATAAAATCATGATCAATCTCATGATATTTTCTGAAACAGACCAAATTTACAGTGAAATAATATCAAATGCCTTTTCAGTTAAATCCCTAAAATTACAAAATAATGTTAAGAGCTTCCCAGTGCACCTAACTGGGTTATCAAAGGCCGGCCATGTCTCTCACTGTCTATGGTGAGGGGTTCACGTTAAAGAACCACTGCCGACTTTCGTCAAGAGGAGCTGCATAGCACGCATGTTTCTGCCCTGCGATGGCCTGGCGAGCTGTCCAGGGTGTACTCTGCCCTCACCCATAGTCAGCTGTGATGGGCGCCAGCCTCCCCGCAGCCCTAATTAGGATTAAGCAGTTACAGAAAATGAATGGAAATGAATGATTGTTTAGAGACAGAACTTCACTGCTATAAGGCAGGGGTCACCAACAGGTTGCCCGCGGGCACCAGGTCACCCCACAAGGACAACATGAGTCACCCGCGAGCCGAGCCTGTTCACTGCAATTTTTAGAACAGGTTTAGAACAGGCTCTATAGCGCCACTTGAGCTGCATCTAAATTTTTGCTATTTTTAAAATAAAAATAAATATCTTCAAATAGATGAATATTATTATTTATTGATAATAACATATAATTAAAAGTAAATTGAGCAAATTTGTTATTTGAGAAGTGTGTATCGATCTGGTAGCCCTTCGTATTAACTGGTACCCAAGAAGTAGCTCTCAGTTTCAAAAAGGTCGGTGAGCCCTGCGACACGGGTTTTATTTTCATGAGCGATATATAAATACATAAGATGTTAAAAGTGCACTTTTATTATATCGGTAAGTGTTTGGCCTTCAGTTCAAGTCTGGCCAACTTTATCTGTTAATCTGTTACAGCCAGTAACCCGATTGCTTTATTGTGTTTGCTACATCACCATTTAGTCCGGTCATGTGATGAGGAATTCACCTAATATTTTCTTTGAGACAAACACGAGTAAACATTGGGTACAAAGTTCTGTTCATATATAATTAGGTGTGACTTACTTTCAAAGGCAGCAGGCACAGTTTATTGCATTTTCCTGAAAGCATAAAATCGCTTTAGTCCATGTATAGTTTGGGGAAAAAAAGAATCCAATACAGTCCTAACTATAGATTTTATAGTATAAACTACATGGATATCAGAATACTTTGTTGATCCCGGAGGAAATTGTGTAAAGATAATATATAGTAGTACTGTATAACCTATACTATATAACCCATAACCTAACCAGAGCCTCACTGACGCTAAACAGGAAGGTATCTTTTCTATATCATCATCATCATCATCATCATCATCATCTTCCACTAAGTCCGGGGTCGGGTCGGGGAGGCAGAAACCTAAGCAAAGAGGTCCAGACGTCCTTCTCCCCAGCCACTTCCTCCAACTCTCCTGGGGGACACCGAGGCAATCCCAGACAAGCCGAGAGACAGTCCCTCCAGCGTGTTCTAGGTCGACCCCGGGGTCTCTTCCCAGTTGGACATGCCCGAAACACCACACCAGGGAGGCGTCCGGGAGACATTCTGACCAGATGCCCGAGCCACCTCAACTGGCCCCTCTCAATGCGGAGGAGCAGCGGATCTACTCCGAGCTCTCCACGGATGGTAGAGCTTCTCACCTTATCTCTAAAGGAGAACCCCGCCACAAGGCGAAGGAAGCTCATTTCAGCCGCTTGTATCCGTGATCTGGGCTTCAAGTCAATTGGAGTAAAACCCGAATTATGGCCGTCGGCAATGCTCACCCACCGCCCTCTGTCACTGTCAATGGAGTAGACGTAGTTATTACTTCAGAGCAAGAATATTTGGGGTCTGTGATATCAACTGATGGAAGCTGCGGCAAAGACGTCTACCGACGTATCAGAAAGGCAACAAGTGTCCTCAAGAGCCTACAATCACAACTTTGGTCTCGGCGAGCTGTCTCCCGTGAAACAAAGTTGAGAATATACAATGCTGCAGTCCTGCCAGTGCTGTTGTATGCTCAGAAACCTGGACCTTTTCAGTTGCGCAGGCGAGAAAACTGAATGCCTTTGATACCCGTGCCACTCCTTAGTCAGTAATGAAGTTCTCCAGATTCGCACGAACAAGAGTTATCCGCCAACGCCGCCGATCCTGGTCTGGACATCTTCTGAGAGGCCCCAACATCCCAGCAAAGTTTTTGTTTCAGCTGAATCCTCTCAACTACGGATGGAGATGCTTCCCTAGCCGTCCATGACTTCGCTGGGAGGATACGGTGAATGAAGACCTTCTCGGTCTTGGAGTGAGACCAGAAGACGCTCCAGTCCTCGCCTCCGATCAAACAATTTGGCGTCAGCTTGGGTCTCGTGTTCTCGCTACGCCGTCCCGGCATGAAACCAAGATGATGATTATTATTATTATTATTATTATTATTATGGATGCTTGTATAGCGCATACTCCATACACGCATATGCTCAATGCACTCGGCGCCAGTTATTGCGTTGTTCTATCCTTTTGATGCTGAGCGCCAAGCAGGAAGCAACAACTCCCACATTTTAATGTCTTATGGTATGATGCGGCCGGATTCGAACTCCGACCTCCCGAAGGATAAAGCGGACGCTCTACCAACTGAGCTAAATCCCCGATGATGATGATGATGATGATGATGATGATGATGATGATGATGATGATGATGATGATGATGATGATGATGATGATGATGATGATGATGATGATGATGATGATGATGATGTTGTTGTTGTTGTTGTTGTTGTTGTTTGGGAAAAAACATTTTGTTGTATGGATCTGGATTTTGAATTTAAATTTTTGTTTGAATTTTAAATTTCAAAAATACTTTAATAAACATGATCTCAGATTTTCTAATCCTCACTGGTGACATTTAGATAGTTTAGTAATAGAAGCTACTAAGTACAGTATTACAGTATATCAACTATTTATGTATTTATTTTGAAACCAGACTGGGCTCCTTACATTTTCAAACTATTTGCTTCAGGCTTCAAAAAACAGCCTGCGATCAGAAACATTTAGCCACATCACAGCTTGCAAAACCTTCAGATCAGCTGCCAGCCAAGCAGAAGTAACAGGGTCATGGTAAGAGCACCAAGATTGTACCAAGTCACTTGCTTCTCCATGGTCGGTTGAGGAAGTCAGAGAGACAAAAAAAAAAAGACAACACAAAAACGTTGCTGCTTTTACACCCCCGAATTTCCTGTTTCTTTTCTGCCTTCGTATTACAGTAATGCTCTTTGAATGGATGGTATCCTGCCACCATTTTGCAATCGCACATACATACATGAGCAGCTGGTGTCACTGGAGGTGGTGCTGCATGATTGTATAATGCAAGACAATGTCTTAGTTATACCGTGAGCTACAAATACTGGAGAACTGAAAGCATGACTTCTGCTTTATTGAAAAAAAAAATGATTGTAGATAGCTTTGTTCAAGCATGGGAAAAACTGAGCCACAATACGTGGCACTTTAACCTCTATGCAGGTTTTGTTTACACATAACAATTAGAGCTATTGAGCAAATAGAATACCTGTGCTATCAACTGTGCACATTCCTCAAATCTGCTATCGCATAGGATTCACTTTTATTCCAATATACAGTATACGGTACCTGTTTGGACAAATACTCGAGCATATATTTAAAGTGTGTGTGTGTGTGTGTGTGTGTGTGTGTGTGTGTGTGTGTGTGTGTGTGCCGGTTCAGTATTTCGTTGTAAAGTGTGCCGTGTATTTGTATTGTACTGTTTTAGGGCCCTACCCTGTCCACTGTCCATCTTGAAAAAAAAGACATTGTTTTCCATCCTTTTTTGTTTAAATTTTTTCATTTAACGTCACAGTTTGTTCTCAAAACAATTAAGGCTCCGGCATGAGAATAGTACGAAGCAAAAAATACCTATATAAATAAATGTACCTCCAAGTATTAAATGTAATGACAATGAGTTGTGATACAACTGAACAATAACATTAGGTTTCTTTCACTCAGACAAGATGCATCCAATAATACGATCAATTCTTAGCTTAGACAAAATAAAATGTGTTTTGCAATTCCTTGTATGCCTTGGAATTTCCAGATGCAAGGCAGAGGGTGGGCGAGCATGCCTGCACATGCGTCGACATGTAGGAAAACAAACGTGTTATCAAATTTAGCTGAACACTGGTTGAGGAATGCGAGTGTTAAAGAAACTTAGAATGATACTGATCATGGTTGCCTTCAAATACAGGGATGTCTCACTTTCCGCGGTTAATTGGGACCGAGATCTCCCCCTGCGACCACCGAAATAACCCCCCCCCCCCCCCCCCCCGGAGTGACGTATACGTACATGTATATGTGTATATAATATCAATAAATACATAGTCAATGCTATAAATGCTTATAATAACAAACATTTAAAAATAAGATGAAAATAAAATATAAATACACACACACATACAGGCGCGAACGCATGCACGCGCTCAGATGCGCACCTCACAACAATGTAACTACTATATTTTTGATGGGAGATTTTGGGTTGTTTTTTGTTTTGCATAATTGGCCTTGGGGGTTTTTTGCGGCATTTTTCTGAACTTTTTCCCCAATTCTTCCTTTATTTCCTTATTTTTATAATTCGATGAATTAAAAAAAAAAAAAAAAAGTGATGCACTGAAGCCGCATGAATTGAAGCGCGAAGTAGTGATGGATCCCTGTATTCTTCTTGTTCTTGGGCCTCCTTCAGTCATGGCTGACCATGGCAAGTCCTGTAGTTTATTCATCTGGTTTAGCTATCTGCTAACAGCGCCACCTGTGGCTGTTGAGACCATTGCGAGAGGGGCACGCTCTTTTGCAGTGGTTGCGCATGTATGATGAGGCTAGCTGTTAACCGTTGCTCTTTTTCAGTGAGCTCTCTTTACTGTGGCAGGAGAGAACGTCCTGCCCTCGCCAATCCGCAACTTAGTGACCTAATCATCTGTGCATTTTGTGTAAGCTTCTGGAACATGTTTTACAGTTTATCAATGCTTAGATTTCGAAACAAATTACAATGTAGTTGTTCATAGGATACTGGATTTTGTATCGGGATCCTAAAGGAAAACACTTTTTTTTTAATTGGTCGGATGAAATATGCTAATTTTTTGAGATAGGGATTTTTGGTTTTTCTTTACTTTTTTGCCAAAATTATCAATATTAAAACAATAAAAGGCTTGAACTACTTCAGTTGTGTGTAATGAATCTAAAATATATGAAATTCAAATGTTTATCAGTACATTACAGAAAATAATGAACTTTATCACAATATGCTAATTTTTTTAGGACTAGTGTATGTATATATAGGATCTGTAATTATATATAAATGTAAATATAATATATAAAGGATCTGTAATCATTCATAGATGTGGTGAAGGAGAACATGAAGGTTGTTGGTGTAAGAGAAGAAGATTCAAAGGATAGGGTGAGATGGAGGCAGATGATTCGCTGTGGCGACCCCTGAAGGGAAAAGCCGAAAGGAAAAGAAGATCCTAAAGGAGCGCTATGTGTTTTCGCTACCACTATCAACTAATTCTGGCTGAACACAGTGTTTTTTTTTTTTTTTTTTTGGTGGAACCACATCCGTTTATAGGCTTAGTATCTCTTATTCACTTGGTTTATGTCTTGTTTTGGTTCTTTGTCTGTTTGCAATAACAACAAGAACAAGACTTTGAATGGAAAAGTCTTTGGTATTCTCAATAACCTGGCAGTGCAACAACGATTCATAGACAGTGGATGAGTCTGAGATAGCGTATTAAGAAACAGAAGGTCTATCATTTCAAAGGGCGGGGGAGGTGATTTTGGCGAAACGGAGCATTAATTAGTTTCACAAACACATTATTATTATTATGAATATCATTATATTTCCAAGGATAACACTGTATTTCATGTTTACAAGTAACATCCGACTTACGACTGGGATCGGTTCCGACCAACCAGTCGTAAGTCAGATTGGACGAACGTCGAATGCCATTCAAAATGGCCGACGCGAGGGTTATAGGTACTACTATATAGGATACACGATGTCAATCTGTTGCATTTTAAAGCAACGTTTTCTGTTGAATACTATTATATACCAAGCTGTTCACAGTTTAGTTATAAATTTTATACCTTTTAGTGTCATTATATTTTATAATATATTAATATTGTACAGTACAGTATTGTATTTCAGTACGTACAGTACTGTATACTGTACATACAGTATATACCTTGATACACACACAGACATATGCAGTATTAAATATAACCTCACTTACCATTTTTAAGGGTTTTAATTTGTAGTTTCCTTTTAATCTTTTTTCTTAACTTTTCAATTGTTATATGCAGTCTGTGTGTGCGTATTTTAAGATTTATTAAATATAACCTTGCTTACCATTTTTATCTGTCTTTCTCATCCATTTTTAATGTGAGAAATTATTTATGGAAAAGTACCGTACTGTACGTATGTACATTTATCTTTGTTTGTAGCATTGTTTTCAGTTGTTTAGTTAATAAGAAAAATAGCGACGAAACCATTCACCACTTGCAACAAATTCAAGAGAAGCATATTCTTCACCGCCACGTTCTTTCCACATTTTAAATAAACTCGTAGCCTTACTTTGCACTCCTCGCAACATCGTTTTCACACTCTGTTGTCGATTATGCTCCAGGGGCAGCGGTGGTCTAGTGGATAGGGCGCAGGATCGCTGATCCTAAGATTGGGGGTTCGAGTCCCCACAGGATTGTCACTGCCCCCCCCCCCCCCCCCAGTGCAGCTAACTGGATTATCAAAGGCGGGCCATGTCTCTCACTGTTTATGGTGAGAGACATGTAAAAGAACCATCGCTGACTTTCGTAATGAGTAGCTGCAAAGCCGTCAACGTGTTTCTGTCCCTTGTTAAAGGGTTGTGACAGGAAGGGCATCCGACGTAAAAACCTATGCCAAATCAAAATATGCGAATCAGATGATTCGCTGTGGCGACTCCCGAGAAAGGGAAAAAAGCCGAAAGGAAAAGAAGAAGAAGAAGTTGTCGATTATCCTCCAACCACGTGTAGAGCAACTTCTCCATCTTGGCGATTGGTCCTTCACGCTGCTTAAGATCGTCGATACCGTTGACTGGGGAAAGCTGGTTATCTCGAGCGATGGAATTTACTTTTTTCCCTCCTTCATATTCTTTGATCACTTTCATCTTCGTCTCCAAAGTCAGTGCCTTCCTTGCTTTCTTTGCAGGATTTCCATCTGATGAAGTGGGTTTTCTCTTGGGGGCCCTGGTAACGGTGTAGGGTACAAAATTTAGATGCTGTCAAGACGGTATCTAGTTACTGAATGTAGTGGTAGATCGCTGTGTGAGAGTGAGATGCTGGGATACTGTGCTGCCGTAACTGTCGTACGCGATGCCGGCTGGCTGCCATAATTGTCGTACGCGTTGCCGGGCTGCCACGTGCTGCGGTGCCAGACATTGAATAAAAAAAAAATAAGCGTCTGCTCACCGTGGTCGTAAGTACGGGTGGACGTAAGTCGGATGTTACTTGTATTTAATGTGCATTGTAAGTGAAGGGGAACCTTTAATTTAGGATTTTTTTTTTAATTAAGAAGTCTTTCACTTCATATTTAGGCAGCGTTTCCTAGATTCTATAGTTTTAGCTTTATATACTGCACAAAAATAATAAAAAAGTTTGTAACGTGCAATAAGTTGATGAATACAGTCTACGTGATCTGAAGTAATGTCACTCACTGTGTTTAAAATACAAATACAGCACACACCCTAAATAGTGAAATACTAAAGCAGCGAGGTTGTGTAATCTACTGCCTTAACAGAATTCCAAAGCTCATGGGTACTGAAGAATATGTTAATATTAAACTGAGTGATTCTGCAGAATGAGCAACATGTTAAAAATAGCCTTTGCCTTTTCCTGTTATGCTTTGAGTTTATCTAATTCCTCAAAAATTGTGCTAATAGCTATCGCGCTTCATTTCTTCAGTGTCTCAGGATACTGTGATACTGTACTCCTGTTTCTCTGACCTTTGATAGAAGTGAAAGAAAGTTCCTTTTCTACTCCTAGTGGAGCTGTGTTTGGTTCTAAAAATTTATGACTATCCAAAGAATTACTTTCTGGGGTGATTAGGTTGTGCCAGACGAAGGCGGTTGTGCCGGCAGCACTAGCACCGTTAATCTTTACTGCTAGATACCAGCTAGATACGTTCAATGACTCCATCTCATACAAAAACAACTTCATCTGTATCAACAACAAAAAGCAACTAGCGTCTCTCAAGCTAGTCAGTTCTAATGTTTCATATGCCTGCTTATCACAAGCTAAGGTATGCAAGTCAGATTACATGTTTTTATTTTGTGTTTCTTCAACATTCAGAATATTGCAAATTTAGCAAATACAGTCGGCCATTTATTTACGAAATTAATCCGTTCCAGAGCCTTTTTCATAACCTGAGCTTTTCTTTAGTAGAGGTGCATTTTACATGTAAAACGTCTGATTCGTTCCAAGGCTCCCAAGACTACCCCATAAACCCTTTAAAAATTATAAAAGTACAACAATTTTGTATGAAATATGTGTTAAAAGTAAAAGAAAATCATTTACCTTTTTTTTTAAATCTCTCGAACCACCCATGCGACGCTTTAAAGTCCAGGGGTTGCTGGTATGAAGAACCCCCACCCCCACCCGCCTTCACGAGGTCCTTAAATATGGCGGTTTCTTTTTCCGAAATAACTGGATCTCTGCTTTTAATGCCTCCTTCTGCTTCAATATCATCCCGATTATAGAGGGTTTCGGCCATACTCCTTTGCGATTTCGCTCAACCGCATCCCACTTTCGCTTTTTTTTTTTTTTATTATCTCCTTCGATTGATAACGGAGCCAGCTTCTTCTTTTCGGCATCACCAGGAATCATTTTCTTTGGGTCCATGATGGATAACAAAATATAACCCTGCAATGATCACTCTCAAAAAAATTCATGAGCCAACAGTCCTGTTCAACTCTCCTTCACGCGTGTGACAAACAGGAAGTATGGGTACAGTTCAGCTCCCTCGTGACCAATGGCAGGCCAGCGGGGCGGGATGTTGGGAGACAGCCAATGAGAGAGCAACTTGAGCATTGTTTCAATTTTTGAATGGTGCGTTTGGTGCTTTTCGTAAGAAGAGGTTGTTTCGTATACAGAGGGCGAAAATTTAGGAAACTGTTTTTCGTAACCTGGATTTTTCGTATTCGGAGGTTTTCATAAGTAGAGGGCCGACTGTACAGTTGACTTATGACTTTAATCCGTTCTGAGGGCAAGCTCGTAAGCCAAAAAGTTTGTTAGATAAAAGAATTATTCCCATAAGAAATCACGGAAAACCAATTAATTCGTTCCAACCCCCTCCCAAACTCATATAACCTGCAACAAACATGTATATTTGACCTAATATAAAGATAAACATGTAAAAACAGGGGCAGTGGTGGTCTAGTGGTATAAGGCGCCGGATCGCTCATCCAAAGGTTGGGGGTTCGAGTCCCACTCTCCACAAGGTTGTCACTGTCCCCCCCAGTGCAGCTAACTGGGGTATCAAAGGCTGGCCATGTCTCTCACTGTCTATGGTGTGAGGCATGTAAAAGAACCATTGCTGACTTTCGACAAGAGTAGGTTGTAAAGCCGTCAGCGTGTTTCCGCCCTGCGATGGCCTGGCGAGCTGTCCAGGGTGTACTCTGCCCTCGCCCTGAGTTGGCTGGGATGGGCACCAGCCTCCCCGTGACCCTAATTAGGATGAAGCGGTTACAGAAAATGAACATGTAGAAACAATAAATATTTCATAATAATAATAATAATACATGGACATTAACATTAATAATAATTAAAAATAAATAATAATAAAACAAGAATAAACAATAAGTCAACGTGTCACGTGGGCAGGCAGGAGGTGGTGTGTAACAGAGGAAGAAAATTTTGTGCATGTGCACGCTACAAATGCCAGCAAGGAAAGGCTCGTGGTGAGCTCCCAAAGCATTCTTGGAGCGTGGAGGAAGACACCCGGATGAATATGAGGCTAATCGGCCAGGAAAAGCCATCTCCCCTGCACAGCTTGTAAATCAAAATTTTGCTTGTTGGATGGGGCAGATTTTTGGTGGGATCGAAACGCGTATCATGGAAATTTCATTATAAAAGACACTCGTAAATCAAGGTACAGTACCACTATATGCTTTAAAATTAAGTTGATAATTTGAGCAAGAATCTACTACCTCAGCTAATATGTACCACTGAACTGAATGCATTGACTGAAAGCTTAATAGTGGCTTTCTGGCAGCTCTGACATTTAAGCAGGCAACTTTCCAATCACTATTTATATATATATACAATTGCCTGCACACAACTGTCTTTAGCTCTGATTACAGCACGCACTCATTGTAGTTGTATTTCGATAACCTTATGGAATGTCACAACATTTATTTCCATCCAGACTTGCATTAATTTTTAACTGAGATCTTGTATTGACAACATCAGAGTCTGTGAGGTCTACTAAAGCTCATTCCAACAGAGGTGTTCCACTCAGGAATATGGCTGTGTCATTAGAGAAGATCCGCTGATCTCCACTGATGGTACAATTTGATCATTTAGTGTGTTCAGATCATCATCTGCAGGTTTTGCCACAAACACATATATTGTTGCTGAGCCTTGATCTGACCAACTGAAGCAACCTCAGATCATAGCACGGAAAATCATAATAATGAATCATCCAGACTGATAAGATTACATGAATATTTTTCAGTGTGTCAGTGTCCAATCGTTATCTTTATCCATGGTGATCTTTGGTAAATCACAGTCTTTCTCTTGTTCTCTTAATGTTGTGCATATAACTACAACTGTTTTTATTATTATTATTATTATTATTATTATTATTATTATAGTTACAGTTGGCCCCCAACTTACGAAGACCCCTGTGTACGAAATCCCCGATTTACGAAAAACATTTTCCTGAGTTTCCGTCCCCGAGATACGAAACAACCCCCTCTTACGAAAAGAAATTGCCAATCAAAATTTCACACGACGCACGAGTTGCTCTCTCATTGGCCATCTCTCAACATCCCGCCCCGCTGGCCTCCCAGATAGAGACAGAAGGAAGCTTCACTCTTTAGTTTTTAGTTTAGTTTTTTAAGTTGTTTTAATTCAGTAAATGTTTAATAAATGTGGGTGCATTTGAGCTCATCTGGAATTCCGATCCCTCAAGAAATCAAATTAAAGTTGAGTTTATCAAGCAGGGAATGCGCTTTGAATTCTTGTCTTGTGGGTGTGGCCTGCAGCGCGCGCGCGCGAGAGAGAGAGAGAGAGAGATAGAGAGAGAGAGAGAGAGAGAGAGAGAGGGGTGTGTGTGTGTGTTAATAAAAATGTTTCGATAGATAGATAGATACAGCTTTATTAATCTCACAATGGAGAAATTCACTGTTACAGGCTCTTGAGGTACCATCAGTCTGTCTTCCTTTCGGCTTTTTCCCTTTTACTCAGGAGTTGCCACAGCGAATCATCTGATTCGCACGTTTGATTTGGCAGAGGTTTTTACGTCGGGTGCCCTTCCTGTCTTCCTTTTTAGCAAGGGACAGAAACACGCTGACGACTTTGCAGCTACTCTTTACGAAAGTCAGCAATGGTTCTTTTACATGAACCTCTCAACATAGACAGTGAGAGACATGGCCCGCCTTTGATAACCCAGTTAGCTGCACTGGGGGGGACAGTGACAACCTTGTGGAGAGTGGGACTCGAACCCCCAACCTTTGGATCAGCGATCCAGCGCCCTATACCACTAGACCACCACTGCCCCTCTTGAGGTACCATCAGTAGGGGGTGCAAAATAGAGACCTATACAATAATACATATACATACATATATACACACATACATATATATTATATAAGTAAATAAATAAATAGATACATAAATAGTATAAAGTGATATACAATAAAAAAGAAAAAGAAAAGAACAACTTTGTAGACTGACCTATATTCAAGTGTATATGTATCTGAGGGCAGAGTACATGGGTTGATATGGTTCACAGTCAGTGGGGTCGATGTGGTTGATTAAAGTGCACAGGTTTTTATTGCACATAACCGTTTTTTTTTGTTTGTTTGTTTGTTTGTTTTTCACAGAAAGTTACAAAGTGGCATTGTACAGTCTGATAGCGGTGGGAATGAAGGATGAATGAAGGATTAATAATGGTTTAATTAATAAATATGTTCATAACATGGTTTAAAATGTTAATAAAATGTTTAAATGGTTGAATAAATAATTTTCTTTTACTTTTAACACATACAAAATTTTCATACAAAATTGGTGTACTTTTATCATTTTTAAGATTTTATGGGATTTATCCAGTTCAAAGACTGGAGCCTTGGAACGAATTAGGCGTTTAACATGTAAGATGCGACCCCTACTTACGAAATCCCCGCTATACGAAAAGGGCTCTGGAACGGATTAGTTTCGTACGTTGGGGGCCGACTGTATTTGAATTTACCAAGCATATCACATGGCCTCTGTTCACAATCAGTCATTCATTCTTTCATTCATTTTCTGAACCGCTGAATTCTGATTAGAGTCAAGGGAAGACTGGCGCCTATCTCAGCCAACATAGGGCGAGGGCAGAGTACAACCTCGACCACTTGGCAGCCAATTGTCTGGCAGAAACACGCTGACAGCAACCCAGTGGCCTAGTCTTTATGAATGACAGCAATGGTTCTTTTACATCCCTCTCATCACAGACAATGAGGGACATGGCTGGCCATTGAGAACACACAGTTAGCTGCAATGGAGGGACAGCAGTGACAACTTGGTGATAGTGGGGCTTGAAACAATGGCCATTTCATCCGTAGGTCAGCACCCTCCGCCCGGGCCCCCACAATCAGTCAAAACAATTTGTGACCACATTTGTTCTGCAGGGCTGAGTACAATACTATTCTACCAGAATTATTAAAGTGATGAACTGCTCTTAATCCAGTTCCAGTCATTTCAACAATCTCCAATTGTTTTTTTTTTATTTTCTTTTTCGTGATGCAGCCTAGAAATATGACTCTTTTGAAAAACAGGAATGTCTTTGCATGACCTCAGGATACATCATCTGACATCTGCCAGGATACACCAACTGTTTACAATAGAAGAAGCTACTCACGGCGTCAGTTAAAATAACTGTTGCGGTAATTATTCAATCAAAGGCGATTTAATATTTGCTTATTTAAATGCAAATGGTAACTTTTTTTTTTTTGTCCAGGCAAGTGTATTTATAGGCTATTAATATTTCTAAAACGGGAAACAGTTAAACTCACATTATGTAACAGTTGCAATATTACCTTCGACTCAATTCACGAAGCAAACAAAATAGTACTTCTGTAATTGTACTGTAAAGTCCTTTAGGATTAGCAGTAAGCTGAATCATTTACTCGTGATACACACAGAGGCTGTATGTCATATTGAAAAGCTTTGGTGTACATATTAAGTGAAACCACAACTAAATCCATTTATCCATAACTACGCCATTACACGGCGTCTTCTTATTCCTGGAAAAAGATGTAGTGCATACTGCAGATCTAAGGACACAGCCCAAGACTCTCAACAATGCTACTCATATAAAAGGCCGCAATAACCCGAACCCTAACTATACCAGCTATAACCACAACAAATAAAAGCATATCATTATTGCTTTTCGGGAGTTTGATATCAGTAACCCAGAACACATACTGCGGAGTAAAGGCCAAGTGATATATAGCAAACTGTTAAGTCTTGTTCCAGCGAAGCCAGGCAGGTTTATGACAAACATATTTGTCTCCTAGAGTCGTGAATTATATGACCCTTGCCACTGTGTTAAATTGTTCTGAGCTTTGGAGCATGGACAAGGTGCGTGACTATTAACCCGGAGGGTGCTAGTTCAAATCCGGTTTAATGCCACAGCTGTCTGTGGATGGGAGTCCATGGGAACTAATTGACCGAGCTCTTACTGGAGGGAGGGACGGCTTACGCTCACTTCCCTGCCACTCACAGCGATGGCCAGCCAATCATAGGCGTCTATGAGTTCATTCTGCAATATTGTCTATATCTGTAGCAAATGTAAAGAATCGAAGATTTAATACATTCATTTTATTTGGTCATGCCGGAAAGGACGCGTTCATATCAAAGACATCAGACCTACAAAGTTCAAATTTTTTTTTTTTTTTTTAAATTCCCCAATCCACCCCCCCACCCCTTATTTAGTCGTATCCAATTCCCACCCATTAGGTATTGCCTCCCCTATCACATGACCACCACCGACCAGGAAGGGGCGAAAACATGCACATGCCCCCACCGTGACATGCAATGCTAGCAACCCGCTTCTTTTCAAACTGTGGCGCCATGCATGTTTGGTGGATGGTCTAACACACTCGGAGGGAAAGCGCTATTAGCTGACTCTCTGGCGATGGCAGAGTACACCCTGGACAGCTCGCCAGGCTATTGCAGGGCAGAGACAGGCTGATGACTATGCAGCTACTCTTGACGAAAGTCACCAATGGTTCTTTTACACCCTCTCACCATAGACAGTGAGAGACATGGCCGGCCTTTGGTGACACAGTTTGCTGCCCTGGGGGATTCATAATATTTATTTAAACATATTTGACAATGACTGAGTGCGTGCCTGCGTGTGTATGTGTATACGAACGTGCATGTGTATATACATTCGTGCATGTGTGTGTGTGTGTGTGTGTGTGTGTGTGTGTGTGTGCAGACATGTGTTTGCATGTGTATTTGCATGTATGGTTAAGCATGTAACTTTATCAGTACACTTGCAAATATCAAGTGGCTGTGTAATTATTATCTGGGTTCAGAAAACCCATTATCTATTTATACTTTTTGAAAAGTTAATGAAATATTGAAACTTACAAATAGATTTCCTAGTCCTGGGTGTAGCTGTTGTTGCCTTGTTCTAAAGCACACCCTCCTTCCTGATAGTGCTGATCAAAGGTTATGCATCCGATGACACCAAGTGCACTTGCTGCTTATTTGCACTGCTCTAATTAAAGCCTAATGCCTGATTCTACCACCGGTATTAAACAGCTTGTGGGTAATTAGGCCCAGGATATCTCTCTCTCTCCCTCTCTCTCTCTCTCTCTCTTTCTCTCACGCGCGCGCGCGCACACACACACACACACACACACACACACACACACACACTCACTCATTCACTCACTCACAGGATTTACATGTGATTAACTTCAATGTATTACTCACCAGAGTGGCGAACAGGCCTCTAGTTTTTTGTTTGTTTGTTTGTTTGTTTGTTTGGTTGGTTTTTTTCAAATTTCAGAATTTTAAACAGCTTCCGGTCTTAAAAATGATTATCAGTGGCATCATGTATTTTAGTTCACGTACCTCAGCATATATGTATACAGTGATACCTAAGCTAATGAATTTAATCCGTTCCGTGGACAAGCTCGTAAGCCGAAAAGTTCATTATATGAAACACCATAAGACATAACAGAAAACAAATTAATCTGTTCCAACCCCCTCCCAATCTAATTTAACCTGCCACAAACACGTGTATTTGACCTAATATATTAAAGATTAACATGTAAAAACAATTAATATTTCATAGTAATAATACAGTACATGCACATGAACATTAATAATAATTAAGAATAAATAATAATAAAACAAGAATAAACAATAAGTCAACTAACCCTTCCAATCATTGACGGCGATGAAGATGTCATGTGGGCAGGCAGGAGGTGGTGCATAACAGAAAGAGGAGAATTTTGTGCATGTGCACGCCACGGATGCCAGCAAAGAAAGGCTCGTGGTGAGCTCCCACAAGGCCATTGCTTCTCAAATTGTGGGGTGGGGGGGGTATGACCCTGGGGAACATGATTTTTTGCCATACTGTACTAGAATTAAGTGTAATTGCACATCCACTACAGTAGTTGGCAGTGGTGCTCTCATTGTCGTGCTATGGTGTAGGGAAAAAGCACTGAGTAAACGATACGAAGTGCAGTAAACACTATTTATAGTCGTGCGCGGGGTGCTGGAGGGGGGGGGGGGCGTGAAATGTTTTTTTTTCCTTCCTGGAGGGAGCGTCACAGAATATAATTGAGAAGCACTGCACAAGGCGTTCTCGGAGTGTGTTGGAATACATGCGGAACAATACGAGGGTAATCGATCATTGGATGGGGCAGATTTTAGGCGAGTTCGAAGCTCATATCATAGAAAAATCATTATAAGAGACACTCGTTAGACGAGGTACCACTGTATTTAACTTGCTGCGGTTAATACAGTCTAGTATTTTGGGGTAGCCGTAGCGTAATGTTAGAGAAGCAGTTTTGATACTGAAAGGTTGCTGGTTCTATTCCCGATCCAAAGGAAAAATGTGTGGTGGTGGTGGTGGGAAATGAGCAGCACCTTCCCTTCCTCCACATTCATGGCTGAAGTGCTCTTGAGCAAGGCACCGAAGCCCACAATGTGGGTATGTACTCACGTTGGACGGGTTAAATGCAGAGGCAATAATTAATTTCCCCAACAGGATTAATACAGTCTTGAAAAATCATTAAAAAAGGGACATATTTTTAGAGAGGGATACAATTATAGAACAAAAGATCAGATGAACAAAGGACACAGGTTTCTCTGAAATGGAACACTGAGTCCATGGACTGACTTGAATCTAGTTATTACACATACAGACAGATCAACAACTGTCGACATGAAGAATCTGAAAGTGTAGATGTATTGCGTACTTCATGCAGAGGTTATATAAAATTGACCATGTGACATCATTCGCATTGTTTAGTTCAAGTATCCCTGAAAATTTTTCCCAATGTTTCTAGGGTTCTAGAAACAAAAAGAAATGATGTCACCACCCTTCTGTTTAATTTCACTAATACATTAGACGGGCAGTGGTGGTCTCGTGGTATCGGGCGCTGGATCGCTGATCCAAAGGTTGGGGGTTCGAGTCCCACTCTGCACAAGGTTGCCACTGTCCCCCCCCCCCCCAGCGGAGCTAACTGGGTTATCAAAGGCCGGCCATGTCTCTCACTGTCTATGGTGTGAGGCATGTAAAAGAACCATTGCTGACTTTCGACAAGAGTAGGCTGCAAAGCCGTCAGCGTGTTTCCGCCCTGCGATGGCCTGGCGAGCTGTCCAGGGTGTACTCTGCCCTCGCCCAAAGTTGGCTGGGATGGGCGCCAGCCTCCCCGCGACCCAAGTTAGGATTAAGCGGGTACAGAAAATTAACTGAACTGGACTAATACATTAGAAAAAAATAAATAGGTCGACAGAAACTTGACCAGAGTGTAACCAGGTTAGCGTCTAAATATGAAATATTACCATTTTAAAAACTGGCCACTGGAAACGAACACACACACACACACACACACACACACACACACAGAAACTTATACTACACAACTAGCAATGTTTTTCACCAGCCATACATCCTGACAGTAAGACCACAGAGCATTACAACTCTTGGTCTGGAACTCCAAGTCAACATTATCGATCGCTATTTCCTGCCAATGATGCATTAAT
>CM045744.1:35818975-35873975 GCA_024760905.1 Plotosus lineatus | reverse complement strand
TCCCTGTAGCTAGATGGCGGTGAGTTGCAGTCTTATTCAGAAAGAGATAACGGTTTAGTTGTGGTAATCAAGCGTCCACACCCGTTTCACTGTTAAAACAAATGGCATTGCAAAACTCTAATCTAGCATCAAGCAAAATATTTCAAAATATTTCAGGTTAGATAGATAGACAGGGCACACCAATTATAGTTCCCCCCTGAAGATACCACGATGCCGCGTTCATACGTTATTAGCTTAAATTTTTTGTTATACGTATATAACAATATGTACCTTCTGATGACTTTTTGTCATTTAAAATGTTGCAAGAAACCGCCAACTAAGGAAATTCTGGAAAGCTCCGCGAGGAAACAGTAAGAGGAAGCAGATTTAAACAGCAGTTAAGTTAGACAGTAAGTGGATGGTGCCAGTGCCAAATCACCACTGGGAAGTCACTACGCCTTCCTGCAAGCTACTTCGTATAATGATCACGTAGGCTGAATAGAAAGTTTAAAAAAAAAAAAGTTATCCAAATTGGCTTAAATCTGACATTGTGTTAAATTCTGACAAGTGAGATTCTCGTTTTAGTCAAAGTCGTATTAACCAGACTCTGCACCCTGCAGGTGAGATTTGTCCAAACCCTCACATTTTAAACTGCTGGAAAACAGCCAACATAGTGCAAGTAAACAAAGGGGCAGAAAGGCGTTTTGATAACAAAGGCTTTATTACAACATGTTCATTTTCCATTTTTGAGACTGGGTCTGTGGCAAAAACAGTTATACAGAAACCCAAGAAAGAAAAAAAAAAAAAAAAAAAAAAATTAACACTTAAGTGAAACCACATGGAAATTAATTTCCAAAACTGACAGCTTCCATTCAACAGGACAATTGAGATTGGCTGCAACACAAAAAGCAACCCCAAAAACCCCCCACACTTAAAAACTAAACAAAAACCCAAACACAATCAGTTTAACAAAAACCCTTTTGTGCCTTAGGAATGTTTCCCCATCTAGATGGCCTCCACTGATTCTTCTTCCTCCTTATCAAAAATTTACTTGTCGCAGAGCCAACAAGGTATTAATCATTGACATACAAAAAAAAAAAAAAAAAACAACAAAACAACAAATTGTACATTTTACTGTAACTCAATTTCATTAAAAAAAAAAAAAAAAAAAAAAAAAAAAAAAAAAAAAAGTTAAATGCCACAAATTGGTGAGCTGGTCGGTCACACGTTGACAAAGCCATACCCCAAATTGGTCAATGAAAATTTTGGGAGTGTCCACATTCCAAAGCCACACCCCTTTGACCTTTGCCCTTCTGTCTCTACACCAGTAGCCAGGGCCACTGACGCCAGATGGATCCAAGCTATGTACGCCACAGTAACGCGTACACTTTCATTGCTGGTTTGGGAAAGGGGGGGGTTGGTAGGTAGATGGTTTTCAATCTTCTGGCTGTTGGTGGAGGATGATTTCAGGTCCACCCAATGTTGATGGCAACTTTAGGTTTTTCTTTAGCTTTTTTCCTTTTGTTTGTTTTTTTGGACATTTTGGTTACAGAGTTATACAGCTAAAAGAAGAAGTGAACAAAAGAAGGCAATGTGTGGGAAAGGGGGGTGTGCACAGTGCATGATGACAGCTTGGGGTCTTCACTATTCCCCCTTCTTCTCCTGTTCGATGGCTGCGGAAGTGAGAGAAAACGAATTAGATGCCATCATGGATTGTACCCACGCCCATTTTTTCCCTCCCTCGGGTTTTCTGTGCAAACATGCAACCCAGTACCTTACTAATCATAATGGTAACCACTTCCCCGCTTTCAGAGTCACCACACAAGGCTGGTGATGTCATGCATTCTGACTATTGAAAGGCGTACAAAAAAAAAAAAAAAAAAAAAAAAAAAAGAAAAGTTAATCCTTACTTTCTTTAGATGGGAGTGTGTTCTTCTCCTGAGTCTCAGTCTTCTTCAGTTTGGTCTTGTCAAAGGTGGTGACCTCGTCAAGATCGGGTTTGCGGTCAGACATGGTTGCAGGGTGTCTAAATTCATAATACAGAGATTAATTTTTGAAGAAAAAAAAATCGCACTTATTCTTTTATTTGCACGTGATTAGCTCATACATAAATCTTTTGTTAAGCTACAGTGCCTGAACCAGCCATGCAAGGAACAAAACCGCACCCTTATCGAATGGCGTCTGAGCAAAAAAGGGGAAATTATTTTTTTATTTGACAAGGCGCCAGAACTCTTACACGATCAATGCAACGTCACGCAGCAAGAATCAGATCAGTACCTTATTAGTCTTAGTTATTATAATAAGACATTTTTGCGCGCCCCCACGTGCGCGTACAAAGATTTGCGAATTCAATGCTCGTGCACAGACAGTCTGGCAGGAAACACCGCCCATCCTGACTTAATCTCTAAAAACAGGAATCAATCGTTTTAATCACACCCCATCCCTGTTTATCCTTATACACATCCGTCGTGTTGTCTTTTAAATTTTTTTTTTTTATTGGAATAAACACCAGACAGATTAATCATCCTGCATCATGAGCCCCTGCAGCACAAAAGGCGCAACAATGCAACAAAGAAGCCGCGTTGGGCACTTGAGCCTCACTTATATCCAAAGCATCACCCCAAAAAAAAAAAAAAAAAAAAAAAGCCTTCTTTGAGTAATCTCAATAATCCTTTGCATAACATGGGAACAAATACCAAGATTTAAATAAAATCCGAGTTTTGAAATATAACCTCAATCTACAGCTCCATCAACAACTATGAAGATCATTATTTGAATAATAATTTTTTTTTTAAATTATTAAAACAGACTACATACCTAGCTAGACCAATTAGCGTTCGAGAAGTCAAATAACTGTGAGGCTGCAGCAATGGTCTGTGGTCTGCGCACGACAAGTATATATACATGGGGGTATGCAAATAGATTCGTGACGTCACCGAGAAGCTCCAGTTTGTAACAAGACTTCATCTGATAACCACTCAACACTACGAAACTGTTTGTTTATCATCAGTATATACACTGACGCAAGTTTAAATGCATAGTTTGTGCACTGAATATTTCAAAATATCTATCCTGGTTTTTTTTTTTTTAATATATCTTTATGTTAAACCGGCTGAAAAAGTGTGTCGGCGCCATCTGATGGTTACTAAACGGTACTACTACTACTACTACTATGACTACGTGCTAGTAACAATAAGCATTTTTTTTTGCACTTATTACTTTCTAGTATACTTTCGGGGACAGTGGTGGTGGTCTAGTGGTTAGGGTGCAGGATCGCTGATCCTAAGGTTGGGGGTTCGAGTCCCCACAAGGTTGTCACTGTCCCCCCAGTGTAGCTAACTATGTTATCAAAGGAAGGCCATGTCTCTCAGTGTCTATGGTGAGAGGCGTGTAAAAGAACCATTGCTGACTTTCATAAAGAGTATGCTGCAAAGCTGTCAGCGTGTTTCTACGACCTGGAGAGGGATGGGCTCTGCCAGGTCAAATCAGCCCAAGTCTCGCCATGAAGGTGCCCCAACGACATCCTCGGGTGTTAAGGGATAAATGAAGAAGAAGTGAAGTATACTTTCAGTTGATATTTTTCTTCGATACCATGTATCTACCTAGGGGCAGTGGTGGTCTAGTGGTATAGGGCGCTGGATCGCTGATCCAAAGGTTGGGGGTTCGAGTCCCACTCTCCACGAGGTTGTCACTGTCCCCCCCAGTGCAGCTAACTGGGTTATCAAAGCCAGGCCATGTCTCTCACTGTCTATGGTGAGAGGCATGTAAAAGAACCATTGCTGACTTTCGTAAAGAGTAGCTGCAAAGCCGTCAGCGTGTTTCTGTCCCTTGCTAAAAAGGGTTGTGACAGGAAGGGCATCCGACGTAAAAACCTCTGCCAAATCAAACGTGCGAATCAGATGATTCACTGTGGCGACTCCCGAGTAAAAGGGAAGAAGTCGAAAGGAAGACAGACAAACAGACAGACCATGTATCTACCTACCTGTCGACTTATAAGCCTAAGCCACATTGTACGTGTACATTTATTGACTTGACCATATTCCATTTCTACCTGTACACAAGATAAACACAAGTCAACCCTCATATTAATTATTGGTGCCCTCACCTAGATTGGGTTTGTTCAGACAAGAACACTGAGTATTTGTCTCTGAAAACCTACAGGAGTTGTCATCATCTATCCTGGTCGAGGTCAGAATGGATTTGAACCCAATCTTGGAATGGTTTTTCCCCCGGAGTCTGGTTCCTCTTATGGTTTCTTCCTTGTGTTGCCATTGTCACTGCTGGAGTACATACATTGGGGATGTACAGGGGTAGTTGAGATATGTTTAAATTATTTACCAATTTTTTTTTTTTTTTTTATCATGTAAAGCTGCTCTGTGACAATGTCAATTAAAAAACCCCCAAAAAACAGAAATAAAACAGAATTGAATTGACTTGAGGGACAATGAGTGTGAGGACGACATGAAAGTTCTTCTCCAGTCTATCTCAGTGCACCCTTCATACACATCTATTCATTCATCCATCTATTTAATATCTGTACTGCTTCGCTTTCAGGGTCATGGAGCCAATCCCAATTGCCTTTAGTCAAGAGGCAGGGTACACCCTGAACAGGATATCAGTTTATTTCTGGACCAACACAGACACAACGCATCCAATCACACACATTGAAACCGATGGGAAATTTTGAGTAGCCAGTAGAGCCAGTGTGCTGGTGTGTGTGAGTAGTACCTGGACAAACATCACTAATTATTTTATCACTCAAAGCACATACACAGTGCTGTGTATTCATACAGTGGTACAACATAACACTGATAAGCTAAGTGCTATGTGAGAGAGTATGAGTCAATCAGTGCTTTGTGAAAGAAGCCATATGATTATAAACAGACAGAGCGGTCTCTCCCACACCTAGAATGTACTGTCCAAGTCTTAGGAAGCCTTTTTATTTTTATTTTTTTTAGATGTTTATTTGCATTGGTTAGCATATCCGACCTCACAGGAAAAAAAAAAAAAAAAAAAAAAAAGGCCTGGGTTCACTTTCTGGACTGGGGCATTTCTGTGTGGAGTTTGCACGTTCTCCTTGTGCTTGCAAGGTTTCCCCAGGTACTCCAGTTTCCTCCCACAGTCCAAAAACATGCACAGTAGGCTAATTGGCTGTTCCAAATCTGCCCAAGCTGTGAGCGTAAGTGTAAATGGTTGTGTGTGTGTCGGCCCTATGATGTCCAGGTGAGCTGTCTGGGGTGTAATCCTCCAATCAGCTGGAATTGGCTGAGATGGGCACCAACCTCCCCGTACTATAATTAGGATTACAAAATGCGGCTTACAAAATGAATAATTAAAAATATATTTTAACAATACTAGGAAATTAGACCACTAAATTGATCAAATATTTATTAAAAATTACAGATGGTTACATCACTAAATGTATATACAGTTTGTATGGCAGTAAACAAAGCAATACACGGGTGAGACCACTTTGATTCCATAAATCAACCAATCACACACAAAGAATGCTACTCGTTTTTGGTAAGAAATAAGAAAGTACAGTATTACAAAGTCTCCGGAAGAACTATGGCTGATTCTGCGAGATGCTCAGGACAAGTTCCTTGCTATTGTCCTTGTCAATTTGTCCAAACTATACTTAACAGAATAAAATATTTCATTACACCAAATATTTACTGGGTTTTTTTTTTCTTTTTCAATATAGAAATCATTTATTTACTAAATTTAATATGCTATTACATTTTTATTTTGTAAAACATTTTTCTTGTAATTTTATTTGGTAACATTGTGACCCGGAAGTAGTACTTGTCAACATACCCATACAGATACACACGTGTTTCTGGTGAGAGAAGCAGGCGTCTGTATTCGTGTACACACCGAATGTTCTGCTTAAATCTACACAAGAATTATGTAAATATTTAAACACCGTTTGACAAGAAGATGAAGTTTTCATACAAGGTATGTTCTGACACAAAGTATTCGGAATAAGAATTACAGTGAACCTTTTGTCCGGTAGTCGAGCTAATCAAGCTAGCATAGCTAATTAAGCTAGCATGGTATTTGAAAAGGGCTTATGAAGTAAATATACTAATTTACTAAGCATCGTAATCCTATTGTATCATGGGGAGGCTGAAGCCTATCTCAGCCTGCCACACTATGTCAGGGTAGGGTACACCCTGAACAACTTGCCAGTACACTACAGGGCAAAACACTCACCTAGGGCAGAACAGCGTGATGTGTCTGTCTTTGGAAGGAAACAGGAGCACCCAGAGGAAACCTCCACAGACCCTGGGAGAACATGTAAAGTTCAGACAGAACCCAGGACCTTTTGATTTTCAGGCAATTCCTCCCTGAAAGGCAAACAACAATAGGACAATATGTTCCAAAATGGTTGTAGATAAAGTAAAAAAAAAAAAAGTTTAATTTATACAAGCTATGTGAGACTTTTTTTTAGTATAAATCAGTTAAATGATGAAATTGTATTTAATCAGCAGTACCCTGTAATTCTGAGTTATATTTTTGAAGTAGGAGTAGAATGCAAATGGTTTTCAGAGTTTATCAGATTTCCATGAATATGATTTAGTTATTCTTATTTTTTGTATAAAAGCCGCAGAAGATTTAAAGGAAATCCTTCTATATCCAGCTTCATGTTCTTTTTCGAATTTGGTTGAGTTGAATGACCTGGTTATTTAAATCCCTTTCTCTCTCCAACCCCCCCCCAAGTTTTCCAACTTATTGGGAGCTGTTTATCGCCATGGGAATCTGACATTTTCTAAAGATGGCAATTCAATCATCAGTCCAGTTGGAAACCGCATCTCTGTGTTTGACTTGAAGAAGTAAGTGATACCAAGTTCAGTTGATGCAGTCAGTGTTCTCATCCAGCCAGACACAACTGGCCCAAACCTAGGAACGCAAGGAAGAAAAACAGTTTCTACCCAAATTCCAATAAAACAGGATCTTAAAGGAGCTAGGTCATTCTTTTTTGGCAAGTTCTGACTCATTTAGTTCGGGAAAACATACCGAAGCATCAGATCAAGGATTTTTTTTTTGACTATTAAACAGCAGCTTTTACACAGTACTTAGAGAAACAGAGGACATGAAATGCATAGAAGAAGCTATTGCTACAAAACATATATTTATTAAAAACTTGGCAGTGTGGGGGTCATTGATCCAGGGTCCTATGACCTTTTTATTTCTTGATAAATTTTGTTTTTGTTTGCTTTATCTGATAAGGCTCTGTTTTGGCCTTTTCCAATTATAAACAGAATTTGGAAGTTCAATAATCATGTAACCTTTTTCCAAATTACCAACACTGCTTCTTCTCTGTTGTTTCTTAACTGATTTGAATTCTGTTTGCTTCATATAACTGAGCTAAATGGGGGTGGATCCCCTCCAATTTTGTTTGGCCGCCTCCAACTGCGTGTGCGCAGCAGTTCTTAAAGAGGAAGGTGGCAGCACTGCGTGTCATAGAAGAAGCTTGTGCATGCTTACGCCCCTCCCTGGTTGGCAACAGTTCACAGGTGGGAATTGATTGTGACTAGAATTAGAGAGGAAAATAGGGGGTAAAAAGTGTTGTGGGATATAAGCAGAAGAAATTACAAATCAAATAGCAAAGTAGACACAAAGTCTAATCAGAATAATTTATTCATCCTGGAGGAAGTTGTGACACTTAATACAGTCAGCCCTCGACTTACGAAATTAATCCGTTCCAGAGCCTTTTTCGTAGCCTGGAGTTTTCGTAAGTAAAGGTGCATTTTACATGTAAAACGCGTGGTTTGTTCCAAGGCTCCCAAGACTACCCCATAAACCCTTTAAAAACTATAAAAGTACACCAATTTTGTATGAAATGTGTTAAAAGTAAAAGAAAATAATTTATTAAACCATTTAAACATTTTATTGACATATTAAATCATTTTATTAACATATTTATTAATTAAACAATTACGTATTAATCATTTTTTATTAACGCACATACACACACACACACAACACTGTCTCTTTCTATCTCTCTCTCTCTCTCTGTGTCTCTCTCTCTCTCTCTCTCACACACACACAACTGGACTCAACTTTAACTTATTTCCTTGAGGGATCGGCGGTCTGGATGAGCCACGTTTTGCTCATATTCGGCGGAGCATGCCACATTTATTAAACATTTACTGAATTAAACAACTTAAAAAAACGAAAAATAAGCTGCAATATGCTCTCTCGAAAGAGGGTTAAAGAACGCCTCCTTTCACCTCTGACTGACTCTGTTCGCAGTCTCTCTCTATCACACACACACACGCACACTCACACACACACACACACACACACGCACACACACACACACTGTCTCTCTCTAGCTCTCTCTCTATGTCTCTCTCTCTCACACACACAAAACTCTATGTCTCATTGGTGTGTTTTGCCGAATGCGGGCTCTGCCCACACGCAACTCGCAACCGACGGAGCAGTTGTATTTAAATGTTTAAATGGACTGGATGTTGTAGTTAAAGCGGAATTACAGTACCTCTTTGAGGTCCCGATTCAATGTTAACTTGCTTCCTTGCGAGATCGGAGGTCTTGTCCCACGGAGCACTCTGTTTTCATGCTCCTTCTGCTTCAATGTCTTGCTGAAATAATTGCCTCCGTCACTGTATTTCCGCTTTAAGGTCGCCTTCTGCTTCAATATCGTCCCGATTGTAGAGGGGTTTCGGCGATAACGAAATATAACACTGCAATGATCAATCTCGAAACAAGCCAACACTACTGTTCAACTCTCCACATGTGTGACAAATAGGAAGTATGGGTACAGGTCAGTTCCCTCCTGGCCAATGGGAGGCCAGCGGGGGCGGGATGTTGGAAGACAGCCAATGAGAGGGCAACCTGCGCATTGTTTGAATTTTGAATGGCGCGTTTGAATTTTTGAATGATGCGTTTGCCGCTTTTTGTAAAAAGAGGACGAAAATTTAGGAAAAAAATTTTCGTAACCTGGATTTTTCGTACTCAGAGGTTTTTGTACTTCGTATTGAAGGCTTAAAAATAAACCATGTGCACTTTTGGGAAACGATTTTTGGAGCAGTTTATTTGCCCAGCCTGGGTTTTTCTGAGACAGAAACATGTACATAACACTTGTCAAAATATTCAAAAACCAAAATCTGAAAAATGTTTTCATGTTAAATTTTTGGACCTGGGCGTGTCTGGCTTTATGCCCTCAATATGCATTTTCTTGCTTATCTTATTAATACCAGTGTCATGATAATGAGCACTAACACTGTCCCTGTTATTTTAGTAATAAATCTGAGACGTTACCAGTGAGCACCAATAAGAATATTACCTGTGTGGGGCTCTCACCTGATGGAAATACAGCCATACTTATTGATGAAGGTATCCGTGCTTCTTATTTGTCGCTGTCTGATACCTGTGAGGAGGCCGTGGATTGGTTTAACACTAAAATTAAATCTTACATTCCAGATGGTGCAGCAGTATTGGTCAGTTTGTTGACTCGAGCTGTACTTCACCATCATCACTTTCACAAGCCAGTCAGCAGCGTCCGTTTCTCTCCTGATGGCAAGTAAGTCTTTCTGAACACTCACAAGCAAACACGTGGCAAACATGTTCAGTAGGCCCTCGTTTTTCGCGATGGTTCGGTTCCGGCCCTTCCTGCGGATCATGAAAATCCACGACTTATTGACGCGGTTTTAAAATCCTATGTATGATATTACACGCGCTTAAATATGCTTCATAAACACATTCGATATTCAGTCTCACTCATTAATACAGTAATAATGCAGTAAAATGTAGTAATGATTCAGTAAAAACTTTTAAATTTTGTACTGTGATAATATTTATGAATAAATAAAGTGCTTAGGCTCCTTACCAGAAGCTAGAGAAGATGCAGGGCGTTTCAGTGACATCATAGGGCTTAACTAATCATTAAAAAATGTGAATTCACAATTCAAGCAGTCACATTGATGACGTGTGCGAAGGAGGAAAAAAAAGATGTGTACACATCATCTGCAACCAATCAGCAGGAGGGAGAAACAAAAGCTCTCAGCCATTGGCTAAATTTGAATCACCTGCCAGTTACTTCTGGGTTTGTTGCCAATCTGCGAGCATGCAGGGGCGCGAGTGCTGAACCACGAATGGTCAAGGGCCTACTGTATAATTTAATAAAACCTGTTTATGTACTGTACTTATTTATGTAAATCTCATGTTTTTATTTTTACTAGGAAGTTTGTGGTTACGAAAGAAAACGTTGCTCTGATGTACAACGCTCCTGGAAAGAGCCGGGCCTTTAACGCGTTTTTTCTGGATAAGAGTTATTATGGACCCTTCGATGAGACGACCTGCATTGACTGGACCGATGACTCCAAGTACAGCACTGCAACTAACCATTTCACTCCCCTTGCTAATGCTTACTGTATTTATGCTAGAACAAGACAAATTAGTTTTATTATTATTATTATAATTATTATTATTTAAATATTTTCTAAAAACAAATAATTTGAGATTTGTTTTCAGTTTGTGTGTATTTGCATCTTTCGTGAGAATTATTTGTGGAGGCGGGGATTGCAAACCACTTTTACAAAGTGAGACAATTTACATTTTGGACGATTTCCTGTCAATCATAGTGACCCCGTCCAACCATGCCAGTCATTGAGCGCATACACGTCGAAGCTGGCAATGGAACAGATTCCTCCATGTCTTTTATGCTGCTCTGTGACACAGTTAAAAAAAAAAAAAGAATTGTTTGGCTTAGTTCATGTCTTAGCCGGTGGGCACATGATAACCTTCATCCTTCTTCGTTGGTAGGCGTTAGATGATTGAAGAGAGCTATTTATTGAAATGGAGTAACACATGATATGTTGGCTAGGTGTATACATACACTGCCATAAATAGGTTGCACATTGTAATATTTTCATGGAGAGCATTTAGCCCTGATCACAGCATGTAATCTCCATGGTATTGTTGCTCCAGTCGGTCCGGTTAAGGCTCAGCAACACTAATGTGACAATCAAATGAGATGAATGTACTGAAATGAGCAGGTTATCACATCAATGGACTTTTTCTTCGCTCGTGGCGCGGATATAAAATGGGGACTCAGATAATAAAAGAGTGGTTCAGGGAGCATGAGGAATCATTTTCACATATGTATTGACACCCCAGAGTCTCGACCGTAAACCCTGTTGAAAGTTTTCGGGATATGCTGGAGATGACTTTCTGGAGTGGTTCAGTTTTTCCCCTCATGAATTAAAGACGGGAAAGGGAAAGGAGCCTGACACTCACTGGAAATAAATGTTATGTTGCTTGAGTTTGTTGAAACAATGGCATGATGATTATGTGCTGTGAACAGGGCTAAAAGCAGAACAAAACATATTCGTGTGTGTGACTTATTTGGTCGGGCAGTGTATTATATAATATACTTCAAACAGTAAAGGAGGTATTGAGTGAAAACTACAAATGCATTTACTCTTCATAATCAGATTGTGCCGGTCACAGAGAAAATTTAATTCCATATAAATCATATGAACATTCTCCGGGACTGAAGAGAGTAAAGTCGACACCAGGGGTGGCCAACCAGTCAGAGACCAAGAGCCATATTTTATACTGTTACCGCAAAGAGCCACATCACACACATGGGCACACATGAAGATCACCCATACCTTTCTCTCTTTCACACACACACGCACACACACACACACACACACACACACACACACACACACACGACTGTGCTCAGCCAGATTTATTGTAAATTCAAACACCGACATGATAAAATACATCTTTCGAAGGTCAGAGTGCAACTGTGATTCAATATCCGTGTTAATGTCTGATATTTCTGTGTTCAACGGTGTGGCGGGACAGTCGGACGTCCGATCCCACGCGTTTTAGTTTGTCGTTTTCAGGTGACAGGATTTCAATAACGTCACTGAGGGATTTTATAACGAACTCTCCTTCATTGTATGGCGCTTTGGCCCCTGTAATGTTCCAAGCCAGTTGATACGATGCACGCGTTACAGTCTCTGAGCGGTTCGTACGTTTTTGGAAAAACTGTATCTGCTTCTCTGCCTGACTTTTCAAAGTGATCAACTTGTGCTTGTGAAGTTCAGTCCCTTTCGGGAATTTCCTGGTTAAGGTTAGCATGCAGTGAGCTGATGTGGCTGGTGCTGAAGATTTGAAGTTTTGAAATGTGCCAATGACGCCTGACATATAAGAGAGAACGACTTTCCATTACATTCAACAACAACAACAACAAATAAACCCCTCCCACTCTGTTCAAAATGTCCTTTGTTTATCTTCATGTTTTCATTTTGCTGTGTATTTTTTTTCCTGACATTTTAAGAACAAATTTGACACACATCATAAAATGAAATGATCTGAAATAATCTCGCCCATACTGGGAAGCTTTGCGGTATTTTCATCTAACGCACATAAGCATTTGGCAATAATACCATATTGAACTCGAGCAAAGCGAACACATACATTAAAAAAACCACAAACTTCGATATGAACATAAGAGCCGCATGAAACTAGGCAAAGAGTCACATGCGGCTCGAAAGTCGCGGGTTGGCCACACCTGGTCTAGGCCAAGATCAGCCCCTCCCATTTACACTGTAAAAAGATAAACGCTGTGGAAAATCCACTGCACAATCGAAACCAACTATTTATTTATTTATTTATTTTATGTAGTGAGTTTTTTTTAATCTGGTTTTTGTTGCTGCAGGTGCTTTGCAGTGGGAAGTAAAGACATGACCACCTGGGTATTTGGAGCGGAACGATGGATGAATCTGATCTACTACTCTATAGGAGGCCATAAGGACAGCATTGTGGGATGCTTCTTTGAGAAGGACAGTCTGGATGTAAGTTGTTACTGTGTTCTGTCTGCTGACCTGATTTTGGTGAACATGTTGGAAAAAAAGCTTTATCCCATATGTATTGTTAAGAGCTGAAAGCATGTTGTCAAACTGGACAAGCTTTTAGTCGTGTTTATTGACGTTCCAGCAGATGTGGGTCAATAACCATAAAAGACAAAGACAAAAAATAACTAAGGTAGGGCGGACCAATGCGGCCTAAAAATAAAGCTTGAGATTAGTTTCAACCTCCATCTGATTTTTTTTTTTTTCTTTTCTTTTTTTTTACCGTGCACTTTCTTCTCGATGAATGAAATAATATAACCGAAATACACTGATCTCTCAATGCAATCCCCTCCCCCCAAACAAACAAAAACAAAAAACAACCCAACAAAACTACATACATTTTATGTGAGGTGTGCATTTGTGTGTGCGCGCGCGCGCGTGTCTGTCTGTGCGTGTCTGTCTGTCTGTCTGTCTTCCTTTTGTTTTTTTCCCTTTTACTTGGGAGTCGCCACAGTGAATCATCTGATTCGCACGTTTGATTTGGCAGAGATTTTTACATCGGATGCCCTTCCTGTCACAACCCTTTTAGCAAGGGACAGAAACACGCTGACGGCTTTTGCAGCTACTCTTTACGAAAGTCAGCAATGGTTCTTTTACATGCCTCTCACCATAGACAGTGAGAGACATGGCCCGCCTTTGATAACCCAGTTAGCTGCACTCGGGGGACAGTGACAACCTTGTGGAGAGTGGGACTCGAACCCCCAACCTTTGGATCAGCGATCCAGCGCCCTATACCACTAGACCACCACTGCCCCATGTCTGTGTGTGTGTGTGTGTGTGTGTATTTATATTTTATTTACATCTCATGCATTATTTTTGAGTGTTTAATTGTTATTATAAGCATTTATGTCTGTCTTCTTTTTGGCTTTTTCACTTTTACTCGGGAGTCGCCACAGCAAATCATCTGATTCGCACGTTTCATTTGGCAGAGGTTTTTACGTCGGATGCCCTTCCTGTCACGACGCTTTCAGCAAGGGACAGAAACACACTGACAACTTTGCAGCTACTCTTTACGAAAGTCAGCAACATACAGTGAGAGACATGGCCCCCCCTTTGATAACCCCGTTAGCTTCACGGGGGGGGGGGGGGGGGCAGTGACAGCCTTGTGGAGAGTGGGACTCGAACCCCCCCAACCTTTGGATCAGCGATCCAGTACCCTATACCACTAGACCACCACTGCCACTATTAAGCATTTATATAATTGAATATGTATGTATTGATATTATATACACATGTACATATACGTATACGTCAGTCAGGGGGTTCGATCCTACTTTGCGGAATTCAGCGGTTGCAGGGGGTCCTCGGTCCCAATTAACCGCGAAAAGTGAGGGATCCCTGTATATGAACTTTAAATAAATCAATAAAATTTGCTATTTTATTATTTGCCTTTGGTGGGGGGCCTAAAGAAAGACATTTAATTTGAAGAGAGACTATTTTTTTTTTTTTTGGCCGGCATCCTGTGACTGCCTCTGTCTTGTGCATCGTGTGGCGTGATGCACTTCCCCTTACTTGGTTGCATGTTTCTGGTTTTATTACTGAAATAAGTTTGTTGTGCTGTCACCTTTAGTTTCGATAAACTTTACAGCAGACAGTGATCTGTGAGGTGACAGACTTGCTTAAACTAACCATTTCCAAATTACTGAGGAGATGCTACCAGTTCAAGATGAGTTCTTCACTTCTTGGCACATGAGCTGCCATCTTGCTATGGTGTGTTTGTATTCGTTAGGCGGGAGGGGAGAGTGCAGTCTCGGAGTTCTGAAGCTTATCCGTTCATTCCTTCATGCATCCATCCGTCTGTTGACAGTCTTATCTGTTTCAATGTTGACTGGCTGGTGAGTGTCTACTCGGCTGTATGCATGTTGTGAGACAGTAGTCCGGCTCTTGAGGGCAGCAGCTCCAACATCTTTCACAACGGTGATCAGAACTTGCTAATGTAGAGTGTCGGCTTCATTCATATGCAGCTTTGTATGCACTGGGACATCGGTCCTCTATCGTGCCTATTGAGTTCGTTTAAAGCTTTTCTCCATTCGTGTTTGGACCCTGCCACGTTCTCCCAAGTGTCCAGTGCAATACCAGCACTGCTTTTTATACAAATTATTTGTTTTGGGTGGTGGCTATTGGAACCCCTCCTGGAAAAGAGAGTATGAGGCGAGAAAGAACCCTAGGCTTAAGCAGACCATCTGAAGTAAAAAAAACAAAACAAAAATTATCTTGGGCATAAATGGAATCAGGAGTGTTTGTTTAGCACTCCACCCTGCGTGTGGCAGCCATGCCCCTCTCCATCGCACATTTCAGTGTGAGTGAGACCGGGAAAAGCGCTGCTAGTCTTTATAACCCGTGATTAAATGGAATCAGGTGTGTTTGTTTAGCAGTCCATCCCGCGCGGGGCAGCCACGTCCCTCTCCAACGCGCAACTCATTTGTAAGAGACCATAACACACAGTGCAGTTAAAGCATAAGAACAATATAGATAAGAATTTTAACCTTTGTGGTGGTGAGCAGTTAGCATACGTAAATGTTGGAGAGGGAGAGAAGCACAGGATTCCATTCCATAACAGCTTCAGGTAAATCAGCCAAAGGTGTTTTTTTTTTTCTCCCTTCTCTTACTACTGCTTTGCATGGATGACTCTCTTCAGGATGTTGCTTTCTTTTCTTGAAGAACATTTCTAACATGGCTTGTTTCTGCCTTCTTTTCAAAACCTTACGGAAGTGGCTCATGACCTCATACAAAGGTGTTCATAGTGCTGCTAGCGCTTTAGCCTAGCTTACATAGATACATACATACATCCTCTTGAGCTTCGTTTAGGCAGTTATGCCTATAAGCCAATCTGTGGGTTTTCTCTTTGGTACTCTGAATCATATTTGTTGCTGAAGGTGGTATATGGCGTTAGTGATTAGATAGCTTTAGCGTTAGCTTTAGCTTTACGTACATAGTACTGTATCAACAACTTCTGGATTTCCCCAGGACGGCTTTTAAGGTGTTACGTAGTATCAACAACTTCCGGACTTTGTCAGGATAGCTTTTAGGGTGATACATATTATCAACAACTTCGGGACTTCGCGCACTTTTCCTCCCTCTCAGTCTTGTTTTTTTTCCTCGTGTGTTTCTCGAGTTCGATTTTGTGTTTTGTTTCCCGGACAGAAGAACTCACAGATTGTTTGTTCGGATTCCGATTTGTTCGGACTCTAGAGCGTTCGGATTCCGAGGCTCCACTGTACTTACATTTTTATGTGAGGTACGCATCTGTGCGCGCGTGCGCGCGCGTGTGTGTGTGTATTTATATTTTATTTGCATCTTAACCGTTATTTTTTAATGTTTAATTGTTATAAGCATTTATAGCATTGAATATGTATTTATTGATATTATATACACATATACACGTGCGTATAAATCAGTTGAGGGGGGGTGATCCTACTTCGCCGATTTCGGCGGTCGCTGGGGAATCTTGGTCCAAATTAACCGCGCGAAGTGAGGGATCCCTGTATATCTGTATGTCAAATAAAGTCATCTTATTTCAACCATGGTTATGTTTTCTCTCTACTGAACTTTACTGCCGTCAACTGAACTAAAATATTAAGGCCACTTTTAATGAAAGTGGCAGCACGGTGGTGTAAGTGGGTAGCATATCCGCCTCACAGCAAGAAGGTCTGGGGTTTGATTCCCAGCTTTGGTGTTTCTGCGTGGAGTTTGCATGTTCTCACCGTGCTTGCATGGGTTTCCTCTGGGTACTCTGATTTTCTTCCACCGGCCAAAAGCATGCACAGTAGAATAATTGGCGGTTCCGAATCACTCCTACGTGTGAGTGTGAGTATGAGTGGCTGTGTGAGTGTTGACCCTGCGATGGCCTTGTGAGCTGAGCATGGTGTACCCAGCCCTCGCCCAGAGTCGGCTGAGATGGGCACCTTCCTCCCCGTGACCCTAATTAGGATTAAGCGGTTCAGAAAATGAATGAATGTTTCATGAAACTGAAATTAAATTGTCCAGTGACTTGGATACTCCATAAGTGAATGAGTTATTCTTTGGCCCTTGCTGCACGTTTTCACCAAGATTCATGGGGACCAAGACAGTAGGTCTTGCTCCAGCTTACAGGCACAGAAGCAAACCATCTATGTCAAATCCATAACCACCTTGCTCGAGGTAAACATGGATCATTTTGCAAAGATATTGTGTGATTTAAGTATTTATTATTAAACCTTTAGTGGTGTACTGCCAAATAAGTTGACATTGTTATCTGACAGTGAATATTTCTTGATATGCAGTTGTACACGCTAAGTCAGGATGGCGCACTCTGTGTATGGGAGAGTAACACTGAATTGGATGGCTTACGCAAAGGACCCAAATTCTCAGAGCGGAAGAAAATGGAAGAGGAGAAGAAGAGAAGGGAGACGGAGGAGGAGGAATCCAAAGTGGATGATGATAATTATATTGAGGAACTGATGGGAGAAGAAGGACAGCCAAGGGGAGAGGTGATAAAGGGGAGTGTGGATGCACCCAAAGAGGTGGAAGGCATCAAAAACGTCCGTTACAAGCAGAAAAGCAAGTATGTGTTACATATTAGCACTGGCTGTCGCTGATGTTGTTTTCTCATATATTTTATCTGATTATTTAGCCTTGATTTATATTGGACTGAATTGTAACATTAGCTAGTGTTGCAGCTTTGTCTGGCCAGATGTCTTTTAGGGTCGTGAATACATTGTTCTCTCCAACCACAGACACTTTTTCAACAAAGATGGTGATCGCAGCAAGCTGACAGCAACAGCTTTCCACAAGGATACGCACATTCTGGTGACGGGTTTTTCCTCCGGCGCGTTCTACCTTCATGAGCTCCCCAACTTCGACCTCATTCACTCACTCAGGTTTGGCTAAACACACCATAATGCAAGAATACACTACCTCTGCAAACTGTGTGTGGGTGTGTGCTATCAGGACTCATTACATGTCTTTGGAATTCCAACTCTATTTTATTTACAATTTCTATTTGTATCTTATTGAGGTGCAATTTATTGGTTGCTTTTTATATATATATATATATATATATATATATATATATATATATATATATATATACATATACACACACACACACACATTGTATTCGACGTAATAACCGCCCTGCTCCAATAAGCCCCCCCCCCAATGTTTTTTTGTTTTGTTTTTAAATTTTTATTTATTTATTTATTTTTTTTTAAATTTATTTATTTATTTTTTTTTTTCCCCTTCTAATAACCGCCCGTGTGTACTGGGAGCAAAATGGTAGATCAAGCTTACCAATTTTAGTGGATCAGTCTCTGTAACAGTACAATGAGGCATTCACTGCCTGTAAAAGTGAGTTTACACGGTATTTCAAGACCCCCTGCCACTGGACAATTTCTATAATGTTCATCAGTAACAACACATTTGATTGTTCCGCCGTGCTTTAAAAAACAGGAAAATATTTTGCTGTGTTCTCTTGGTAAATGTCCAACAACCGATGAACCATTAGAAACTGCTACAGCAAAACTATTGGATGCTCTGAATGAATGGAGCGATGAGCCAGATATGGACCTATCAGAAAGTGATGAGTATTTTTCCACTCGATTCTCCTGCTCACTAACTACATAACTTTAAGCACGTTCCTGGCCATGTGCTTTTGTTTATGTTTGTGTTGATTGGTTCAACGTGCCATGTGCTAAAGTTGACATTCGTGTTGATTTTACTTCCGGGAAAATGTTTAAAGGATCAGCACCAGAAGGGAAGAGTAAGAGTTTTTTTTTTTTTTTTTTTTTTTTTTTTTTTTCTTTTAAATCATGTTGTTTTATGTTTATTTTCAGCTTTCAAATAAGTAGTTTGGTTGATACCACAAAATGAATAACCCAAATACCAGTAAAACTCATTTATTGTTTTGTTATCATTCATGTTTTCCACCTCAATGGTAATAAGCACTTACCGTTCCATTCCACTGGTAATATTTTAATAAGTGCCCACCCACTCCAATTTTTTAAGCACCCTAGGCGCTTATCACATCAAATACTATATATATATAAAATGTGTGTGTGTGTATGTGTCTGTATGTATATATATATATATAGTGTGTGAGTGCGTGTGTGTGCGTGTGTGTGTATGTGTGTATATATATATATATATATATATATATATATATATATATATATATATATATATATATATATATCTTTTGGCTTTTTACACCCGAGCCATAGTGGCTTATCCCGAGTTTCCATAACATGAAGCGACTAGAAGTACAACTCCTGGATAGGATGCTAGTCCATCGGAGGTTACCTTCCCAGTATATTTTACTGGTACCCATTTATACTGCTGGGTGAACAGAAACACACTTGTGGTTGAGACCTTGCCCAGGGGTCTAACTGAGATTTGAACACACAACCTCCCGATCATATCATGAGCACAGCACCCTAACCACTATGCCACCGGCCCCACTTATATATATTTATATGTAGGTATATAAATAATTTTTTTTTTCTTTTGGTGTAAATCACCAGTATTTCAGACCAGAGGATTTCAGCCATAACCTTGAACCCCACTGGAGATTGGATTGGCCTTGGATGTACAGGTACTGACTCTACATTTCCAGAATTCTCATATTATGTTGGGAATTTTTATCCTGTAACAGATATATAAAATTCAGATCAGCGTTGTCGCGCATTCTGCATCCTGTGATGACACCCCCCCCCCCTTAATTGGCGGTGCGCCTTATAATCCGATGCGCCTTGTGTGTGGATGAGGCCGTGCGTCTCCATCTCGCTGGCACTGTCAAAACCCAAATGAAGCAAACTAATTCAGAGCTTACAGTCATTTTGGTGGATTATCTAAAGAGCTCTAACCACTAGATGTTGCTGTCAACAGGTCATAAGTTAGGGGTTCCGTGCTTTATATCCAAATACTGGCATTAACATTATCGTAGTCAGGTGACTCGCTGAATAATATGTGAGTGGTTTTTCCCACCTAATTTCAGTCTCTACCCTCTGGACGATCAGCTGGCTTAATCAGAATCTCACATTCATCACCGGGGTAAAGCACTGCTACAGGTGACCTCCTGAGACCTCGGATTAACCTTCTTGAATTTAAAGTTATTCTGATCCAGTTCCTTAAGAGTAAGGACCTCCGTTCTGTAATGAACACACTCCGCTGTGAATGCGCTGTCTCTTTAAGGGGACGTGGCTGAGAGAAGTTTCGGTCATGACCTGGAAGACTTCTAATCACCGTCCTATCATTCTGACTCCATGTGTGAGGGAATAATAGATAATAAAATATAATATTATAATATAATCATAAAAAAATTATCAAGGGATCCGGGCTTTATATCCAACTTGCGCGACTATTAAACTCGGACACTGAAGATGAAGAATTTGATGGACTTGTGGAAGAGGAATGAACTGAAAAAGTGAGTTTATTGTTTTATATTGTCACAACTGAATAATGTAGAGAGTTATTGTGAGAGTTGAATCAAGTTTGACTTATGTTTCGCTTAATGCACCTTATAATCCGGTGCACCCTATGTATGGACAGAGACCGTTCACTCATCTTTCACTGATATTGTGCCTTATAATCCGGTGCGCCTTATGGCCTGGAAAATACAGTGCGTTTTTTTCCTCAGTGAGTTGTATACCCTCCTCAGAACCTGTTCCCTGGACAAACATCTCGTCACGGCCACATTCACAGCTATGGAAAGTTTTGATCAGCCAGTGAGATGAATATGCATGTCTTTGGATTGTGGGAGGAAACCCACACAAGTATAGGGACAATGTGCAAGCTCCACACAGAAATGCCTGGAACTTGAACCGTGGGCCTTATTGCTGTGAGCTACACAGACTAACCGCTGTACCACTTCAGACCAAGTTATATTATTTCAAATAACAATTGTTCAGTTCATACAAGTCGATATCCATTATTTTATCATAAATGACCTTTAAAAAGTACAAAACTGGGTTATTTGTGATTATTTTTAGAGCTTGTAACACTAATTTATCACAGGTACCCTTCACGATTGTGCCAGTATTTGTTAGTTCTTGTCACATAGTGGAGGAGAAGCTGTTGGAATGGGTAGCATGCGTCCGTCCATCTGTCCATTTGTCAGTCACACTTTGGTTGACAGATGTTAATTTAGGCATGCTTGCTCGGATTTTGATGAAATTTATCACGGGCTTTATTTTTTTTAATACAAAATTTTTGATTTTGGTTTAAGGAAGATATAGGTCAACTTTTCAATACACATTTCTGGGTGGTGGGAGCTTTGGACCCATGTGGTCGACATTTATTTTTTTGGAATTGCAAACTACAGGCTTCTGAAATAGAAGCAAAAAATTAAGTGTGGTTTAAGCAAAGACCCATAAAATCTAGAGAATATTTAAAAGAACTGTAGAAGTGACTCTGGGGTTTTTGGAAAATATTGAGTTCCTAGCACGTTGGGATTTGTGTCATGGGCATATGGCCTATTAAAGAACAAGCGCGTATGATGAACCTTCTATGGCCACAAACCTTCTGACAAATGCTGGAGGTGGTCATCAGTTATTGATGAGATGTGTCTGGCAAGCATAGGTTTCAACAAAAAAGTGATCCATCATGAGGACACAAATGAATGGCTAAATACCTGCATCCCTCATCGGTGGCCCTTACCGAATTGTGATTGTGACATTTAATATTTAATATTCAACATAAAAATATGTTAAAGGGTCAGTGGTGGTCTAGTGGTTAGGGCGCAGGATCGCTGATCCTGAGGTTGGGGGTTCAAGTCCCACTCTCCACAAGGTTGCCACTGTCACCCCAGTGCAGCTAACTGGGTTATCAAAGGCCGGCCATGTCTCTCACCGTCTATGATGTGAGGCATGTAAAAGAACCATTGCTGACTTTCGACAAGAGTAGGCTGCAAAGCCATCAGCGTGTTTCTAATCGGGAGTCGGAGTCCCCTGAGGCAGTTTGTTCTCAGTAACGTTCTGGCAACTCCTGCAGCAGCACTGGAACCCAGTCGTATCGGCACTTGTCCTTCCATTGGATCATTCCGGTGGCGCTGAGAGGTGGGGGGACTTGCTGCTTGGGTAACAGCCATTACTCCCTACCATTACTCCATTACACATCCTAGCTATTACTCCATTACTCCCTACCCTGGCTCTGCGCACTGGAGAGTATCACCAGCCGGGATACCAGCCAGAGCACAGCCATAGTCCTTCGTGACTGACGGAGGTCTACACACATAATATTTTAAGTTTTCAGTACGCTGTGCTATTGTGTATCTGGGCAGGGATTTATCATTCAGAGTAGATTTACGGAGATATAGCTGGTTGATTCTCTTTTTACAATACATTACTGAATCTCTTAAGCTCGAACTAGTCCACTTAGTGGAATGTAGAATAATAGCAGTTTCACTTTAGGCATATAGCAGTGAAATAGTTTTCTTCTGCAAAGCTGACCAAGTTGCTTCTTGGTTTTTAAGGTCTTGGGCAGCTGCTGGTTTGGGAGTGGCAGAGTGAATCCTACGTGTTCAAGCAGCAAGGTCACTTCAACAACATGGCCTCTCTGGCGTACTCTCCTGATGGACAGTATCTGGTTACTGGAGGAGATGACGGGAAGGCAAGTTTACGTCATTTTACATTACTGGCAAATGCCAAATGGTAGACGCCCTTATCCAAAGGGACTTCTAATTGTTATACAGCTGAGCAATTAAGGGTTTAAAGGCTTTCTCAAGGGTCCAGTTGTTGATGGTACTGGGGCTTGAACCACTGACCAGTAAGCCCAGAGCCTTAACCACCCGAGCCACCACTGCTGTTCGACTGTGTAGTTTATTTTCCAGAAATCTCAGCGTCAACTGAGTGAATTGCCACTTTTGTTGTATTTAATTTCTGTGGGGGGATTTTGTGTGTTTTTCAGGTAAAAGTGTGGAATACCACAAGTGGCCTGTGCTTCGTCACATTCACAGAGCACACAAGCAGTGTAACTAACGTCATCTTTACCTCCAGTGGCTTCGTGGTGGTTAGTGCCTCTCTGGACGGCACTGTCCGAGCATTTGATCTGCATAGGTAAGTGATTTTCATGCCATGTCCAAAGACCAAATTGTCGATATTGATATCATTGCACATAATCCTGTGTCTAGATCAGGGGTCGGAACCTATGGCTCGCGAGCCAGATGTGGCTCTTTTGATGACTGTATCTGGTTCTCATCATTTCACTGTCATTTAAATAAAAATACAAAAAAAAAAAAGCCATCAAATAAAGCAAAAACAGATGAATAAATCTCACGCATTTAAATCTGTCTGTCTGTCTTCCTTTCGGCTTTTTCCCTTTTACTCGGGAGTCGCCACAGCGAATCATCTGATTCGCATGTTTTTTTTGATTTGGCAGAGGTTTTTACGTCGGATGCCCTTCCTGTCACAACCCTTTTAGCAAGGGACAGAAACACGCTGACGACTTTGCAGCTACTCTTTACGAAAGTCAGCAATGGTTCTTTTACATGCCTCACACCATAGACAGTGAGAGACATGGCCCGCCTTTGATAACCCAGTTAGCCGCACTGGGGGAGACATATTTTCAATGCCATGTCACTGGAGTGCGAAGCGGAGAGCCAGACACTTTGTGGGCGGGTCCGATACCTTGAAACTCTAATTTTAATGGATTATAACAACAGCCACAGACTGCGTGTGGTGTTTTTGAGTAAAGAGATAAATTTCCCTCGTTTTTGATCGGCTCATTTCCACGAAGACAAGCACAGATGGCAAGCAAACACAAATGGACAGACATGGAAAAACTTCAACCCGCAGAGCAGCTGATTGCCAAAACTTGGGGTGCGCTTCCTGTTACATAAACACTGCCACGTGCGAGTCCAGTCATGTCAAGTCCTTACCCCGTATCAACCAGATATAAAGCCATCAGCAGACCCATGCAGCACCAGAAGTCACATTAATAGTAAGCAGTGCTGTAGTGGTGGATGCTGACGCCATCTACCCAGTTGTTTTAGTGGCTGAGTTCTGTGTACTGACTTAATTTGGTCTACTTTATAGTTGATCAACGTAAATTTCCGCGACTGTAAATAAAAAGCGGAGATGAAGTGATGAATAGTTTTCAAAACCAAAGCCGCACCCTCCCTGCGCTCCGTGCACCTGCTGCTGCGCGCCTCGGTCGCTTCGCTGCCATTGTGTACCCACTTATTTTTTGACCACTACAGCACTGATAGTAAGAAGTATTTTTCTTATTAATAAATAACTTCATTATGACAATGTCGTTTAAAATAAATTCGGAATTTCTTATTTTTCAACTTGGTTGTATTCGGTCTTAATATATATATATATATGAATGGCTCTCAGAGGATTAGATTTTAAAAATGTATTTTTTTTTTTTGGCTCTCTTAGTCAAAAAGATTCCCGACCCCTGGTCTAGATTATAATTCAATGCTAATTTTTATTATTTCTGCCAATTTTCTCATAGACAACCCAAATAATAAAGGTCTTTCATTAACGGACACTTTTTTTTTTTTTAAATCAATGACTATTTTACGCTAATGGTCTGGTGTGAACCTCACTTTGCTATTCCAGACAGACTGTCCAATGTTTATCTTTTTTCTTTTTAGGTACCGTAACTTCAGAACACTAACATCTCCACGGCCGAGGCAGTTCTCCTCGCTCTCGGTAGATGTGAGTGGGGAACTTGTGTGTGCTGGAGCTCAGGACTCGTTTGAAATCTTCTTGTGGTCCATGCAGACTGGACGACTTCTGGAGGTCAGCCTGAGCTAGTTTATGCACTGTTTAATGATGAATAATAGCCCGTGTGATATAGTTAGCACTTGATGAATATTACCGTCAAACTGAAATGTATAGTTATAACATAATTGAATGCATGTGGATTGTAGCTTAGCGTGTTAAATGGAGTAGCAGTGAAATGTGTGTTTGTGTAAGACAGGTGCTGAGTGGTCATGAGGGGCCAGTGAGCAGCTTGTGCTTTAGTCCCATACAGTCTGTATTGGCCAGTGTGTCTTGGGACAAAACAGTCCGTTTGTGGGACATGAGGGACAGCTGGCAAACCAGAGAAATCCTGCGCCTCACCTCTGATGGTAAGCTACAGTAATGGGGAATTATTACATTACCGAGACATGTCTATAGACCTAGTGATGCAGTTTTACAGATTCTCATTCAAGGCTCAGGGATAGGAAATGTGTAACACCTACCTTTGATTAGAGCAGGGGTAGGCAAACTACGGCCCGCGGGCCACATTCGGCCCGCCAAAGATTGATTGGTACAGAATTCATGTTTGATGTGAATGATTGATTGCGTTCATTTGACTTTGACTTGTAATGACAGCTTTTTAACATCAGTGGCGCATTCTGCACAGTCAGTTGATTTTGCGGAGCTCGAGCCACTTTCGGTTGTCCCTCTTCGACTGCACAGAGCCCATCAGCAGCAATGTCAGAGAAAAGAAAAGTCGACAGTGAGTGTCAGGTGGTCCATAAGGAATGGACACCTAAATACTATTTACTGAAGTCTGGTCAAAGGCTGTATGTCTTATTTACCAAGAAACCATTTCAGTTTTTAAAAGAATACAACATCAGCCATCACTTTTCCACCAAGCATGTTAATTACGCCAACAACCTGTCACCGCAAGAACGTACTAGTAGCGCTGATAGGCTGGTTGCAAGCTGACACCTTCTTCATCTGAGTAACTTCCGTCCCAGAATCAAGCGCGAGGATATATGCATAATTCCCCAGGAAGGACTGTGTAAATCCGTGGTGTAGCGCGGCCATGTAGTGAAGCTGGTTGTGAAACTCATTAAGTTTATTCGAGCGAGGGGACTTCACCATCGTCAGTTTATTCATTTCCATGAAGAAACTGACGCTGATCACAGGGACTTGCTTTACATTCTAATATCCGCTGGTTCAGTTTGGGGAAAGTATGTCAACGAGAAGTTCAACTCCCTTAAACTGGATAAGTTTTATGCTTCATTAAGTGCAGCCAAACTTCCATACATCCAGAAGATGGCACAGAGGATGCTGGTGTTGTTTGGTTCTACATATGTGTACGAACAGACTTTTAGTGTGATGAACGCCAACAAAGCACCCTACAGGTCCCAGTTGAGTGATGAACACCTCAAATCTGTTCTGAGAACCACCATAACGGAATTACCACCAGACTTCGGTGCATTGGCAAAAATGGGTGATCAACAACACTGTTCCCACCAAAAGGTATATTAATACCGCTTTTTACAAAGAAATAAAATTAATGTTATACAGAATTGAGTTCAGGTTATAGGCCCGGCCCTCCACAATATTTTCTGTTTCTCATATGGCCCCTTGGGAAAAAATAATTTCCCACCCCTGGATTAGAGCATTAATATTATTTTTAAACGTTTGTTTCATAATGCAGATAATACCCATGATGGTCGACTCTACATGAGTTATGAGCCATGCAAAAATTCAGGGTAATTGTGACCAATAGATTATGCATTTTTGACCAATAAAATACCAGTTTCATGTAAGAAATTCAATATTCACTGAAGCACTGATCTGTTTTGATCACAGTACAGTCTCATCGTATGTTTGACGCTTGAAAAGAAATGATTCATTACACAGTACCTCTTAAGATATTGACTTGCCCAGAGGCAGTGACTCGGATCCATTCATTCATTCATTTTCTAAGACGCTTAATCCTAATTAGGGTTGCAGGGAGGCTGGCGCCCAACCTGGCTGACTCTGGGCGGGGGCGGGGTACACCTTGTACAGCATGACAAGCCATTACAAGGCACTTAAGCAACAATTCACACTCACTCTCACACCTGGTTGTGATTTGGAATAGCCAATTAGCTTACTATTCATGTTTTTTGGACTGTGGGAGGAAACCAGAGTACTCAGAGGAAACCCACCTAAGCATGGGGAGAACATTCAAACTACATGCAGAAATGACCAAGAAGGGAATTGAACCCATGACCTTCTTGCTGTGAGATGGACGTGCTAATCACTGCAGCAACCTGTCACCAGTGACTCAGATATGGTGCCTAAAGATGCACCTAAATATTAGTTGTAGTAGTAGAGAAGTTGTGAAATATTTGTAAAGCGTGTTAACATAGAGGGCAGCATGGTAGAAGGTCCTGGGTTCGAGTCCCAGGCTCAGCGAGGGTGGGTTTTTTTTTTTTTTTTTTGTGGAGTTTGTTCCCTGTGCTTTCATGGGTTTCCTCTGCTTTTCTCCCACGGTCTAGTGACATGCACAGGCTAACTGGTTATTCTAAATTAGCTCTAGATGTGAGTGTTGGCCTGGCAGGCTTTTCAGGATGTACTCTGCTTTTGAGCAGAGATGGCTGAGATAGGCTCCAGGCTCCCCACGACCCAAGTAGGATTAATCAGTTTGGCAAATTAATGATAATAAATAGTAAATGAAATGAATCCCTTCTGCCCAGGTCTAGCAGTGGCGTTTCGTCCGGATGGTCAGGAGTTGGCTGTGGCCTCTCTGGATGGTGAGATCACATTCTGGAATTGTCAGGCAGCAACTCAGAGCGGTTCCATCGCCGGCCGCCATGATCTGCAGATGGGCCGCAAAGAAACCGACAAGATCACAGCAAAGCAGTCAGCCAAAGGAAAGTGAGTATTTTCGAGGCTAAAAAGAGCTTGAGGGCAGAACCCAAGTCGTGGCCAATTCAAAGTCAGCAAGGCAGATGATTGTCAGCGGCAGGGCTGAGCAGACATTCTGTGTATCGGGGATTCCACCAATTGTACTACAATCTTTAAACCTTGATTCAGTGAATGTTGTTATAGATGGTAAGCTATAATCCACAGTCCAGAGTCTTGATCTTTATTTTTTTATCTAACTCACGGATGTTTAATATAATACAGGGAGCCCTCGCTACTTTGTTCTTCAGTTTCTGCGGTTTCAGTGCATCGTGGGTTTTTCAAAAAATTTCATCGAAAAATTAAAAAATAAGGAAAAATGGAGAAAAAGTTCAGGAAAATGCAACGAAACAAGACAATTATGCAAAAAACTCCAAACAAACTACTTACATTTTTGTGTGAGGTCCGCAGCTGTGTGTGTGTACGAGCATCTGTATGTGTGTGTATTTATATTTTATTTACATCTTCTGCATTATTTTTGAATGTTTGTTATTATAAGCATTTATAAGGTTGAATATGTATTTATTGATGTTATATACACACACATGCATGTACATATACGTCAATCGGGGGTGGGGGTGGGGGGTGTCGATCGTACTCTGCATACGCTACCATATTAGGTTTTATTGTCAGGATGTTTACATACATGCAATTGGTCGAGCTGTGAATGATGACACTGTGTGTCACTCACAATGACACTCGCCATCATGGACGTTTACATTAAAAGGTGGACTTTCACCTCTTCTGCTGATGCATGAGCAGCTCAGAAAAATTTGGTTGACGACTTTATGTACCTAAGATGAAACGTGGTCGCATTCACCCTACCTGATTGGTGGCTGTTGTGAGACCGGAGAAGAGCTGTCCAGTGTGTTGGAACTGGCCATGACTAAATTTGGGAAAATAAGTCAGGGGGCAAAAGGACGAACTGGTCGAGCTCTCACGGGAAGGAGAGATGGATGGCATACGCTTCTCTTTCACTCACAACGATCACCACTCAATCCCTGTGTGTCTGTGAGCGCATTCGTACAAAAAAAAGGCAGATGGCGCTTTCCCTCCGAGTGTGTTGGGCTGCCTCGAAATACACATGTGCAGCAGTTTTTTAAGAGGCAGATTGCAATATTGCAGGTCAGTGAGGGGGCATGTACATGATTACACTCATTCTCAGTTGGTGGTTGTTGTCTGTGATAGAGAGGCAATACAGACGCTCCCCAGCTTAAGAACGAGTTGAGTTCCGGACGGCTGTTCGTGAGATGAATTTGTTTGCAAGTCGTTACAGTGCATTCTTTAGAGGGGAACGTATGTTTAAACCTTTTAACCTATACGAGTTTGTATTGTATACAATCGCTCTCTCTCGCTCTCTCTACACAATCATCTGTACATTATCAATATCATTATGTACCGTGTTTAAACTCCTGGTTCCTCTCAAGCACAGCACAGCGGATCTGATCAGATTTACAGAGAGTTTCACTCTTATCCAGTTCATTATAATACTGGAGTCAATTTGTTTCTTCTTTGAAAGTTTTGGCAGGAGTTCCGAAATGTATCGCTCTGCTTCTCTTCCATGACCTCCGCACCTCTGCTGGAGCCTAGTATTAAGTGTACCTCAGGATAATGTTAATCATATTTCATACTTATATTTATGATCTATCTTTCTATAGATTTTATTCCATTTCTATTTCTACTTGTTCTTCAATTTCATTTCACTTTCACTTTTGACCTCGGACAGCCCTGTTCATATCTCCGGATGTTCACAAAACGACTGTTTGTAAGCTGGGGAGCGTCTGTGCTTGGATATGACTAAAAATTAGGGAAGAAAAAAATCTGGAATTGAAACTTTACCCACAGCAGTCGTGACACAATTGGAGAGCTATTCTCTCTCATGTTTTTATGAATTAGTAGTATTCCCTTATCGCATGTTCAGTACATATATTAAAACATATCTTTCCTCGAAAAGGTTATTTTCAATTTAAAAGTTATGAGTAAGTTATCTGAATTAACATTGAACTAATAATGTATTATAGTGATGAAAGGTTTTCTTATTTTGGGGTATTTTTTCTTCAGAGCATTCACTTCGTTGTGTTACTCTGCCGATGGCGAGTCCATGTTGGCTGGCGGCCACTCAAAGTATGTTTGTATTTACAACATCAAGGAGCAGATCCTCATGAAGAAGTTTGAAATCTCCTGCAATATGTCACTGGATGCCATGGAGGTACAGACTCATCTGCTCATAATGAATCATAAATTGTGGTGCTAAACTTCCTGCCTGGTTTAAAGGTTGGGGATCTCTGCTTATTCTGTACTTTTAACCCTTTTACTCGTGCACATCAATATATTCTGTTAGGAGTTCCTGGACAGGCGTAAGATGACTGAATTTGGTAGCTTGGCCCTAGTGGATGAAGGCGCAGGGGATGGAGATGGCGTTGCACTCAGCCTGCCTGGAGTCAAAAGAGGTGAGAGATTATTCCTGCAGAGACATTTGGCAATGAGACATGCTGCCTGCAGTGCATATCCCAGGTGGATATTTCTATTATATATTTTGTAGCTATAAACGATTGGTAGTAGGATGCTGAGATTGGAACTACCAGGCAGAAGGCCTAGAGCAAGACCAAACAGAAGATTTATGGACGTGGTAAAGGAGGACATGAAGGTAGTTGGTGTAAGAGAAGATGCAGAGGATAGAGTGAGATGGAGGCAGATGATTCACTGTGGCGACCCCTGAAGGGAACAGCCGAAAGTAAAAGAAGATTTTGTAGCGATAAATGCTGGCTAATAGCTCAGTACTTATGTGGGGGATGTGCTACATAATGTAAGACTAATAAATACATAAAGCATGCAAAAAAAAGATTTTATGTTCGTAAAGCACAAGTCCTGTGTCCTGTATTAACCCCAATATGATAAACTCCTCCAGGTGATATGAGCTCACGCCACTTCAAGCCAGAGATTCGCGTGACATCTCTCCGCTTCTCTCCCACTGGTAAGAAACAGTTATATTCTTTTAGATGAATTTCGAACATGCAAACTCAACTGGACTTGAATCTAGAACCTTCTTGCTGTGAGCTAGACGTGCTAGCTGTCACACCGCTGTGTCGGTCACTGCAACATATCATGCATTATTTATTAGTGCTAATCGTGGATATATAAAAAAACCAAGAAATGATGCATTAGGTGCTATTACACATTCTGTAAACATTGTATTTGATGTTATAGCTCGTTGATTTGATTCAATTTAACAATTTTATCATAAAATTGACCCTGGAACGGAAAGCTAAAAGAAGGGATGGAGAACGCATTATTTGTGTTCAGCCCCAAGTCTTGTTTAGTTTGAGGACCTCAGGGCTTGGGAGAAACAATTACATCATAGGATTGGGTTTTTTTGTTTTTTTTTCCTCCCCACTCTACAGCAATCAGTACAAAACTAAGTTAGTCAACTTAATTGACTGTATTGACGTTTTCTTTTCTACCATCAGAGAAACTCTGCTATACCAACACAAAACCATATGGTGTTGTCACTGTCTTGCTTTTGTTCAGGACGCAGCTGGGCAGCAGCCTCCACAGAAGGTTTGCTTATTTACTCTCTAGACACCTCCCTGGTTTTTGACCCCTATGACCTGGACATGGATGTCACGCCAACCAGCATTCGACGTCAGCTGAGGAAGAAGGAATGGACATCGGCAATTGTTCTTTCTTTCCGCCTGAATGAGAATTCATTCATCCAAGAAGTACTTGAAAATGTGCCATATGATCAAAGTGAGTACAAATTATTTCGTTTATGGGTCTAATCATGACTGGTTCGTTGTCCAACTACCCAACTTGAATAAATGTTTCCATGGTCAATTTTGTGAATCAGTGCATTAAAATACTTAGTGCATGCCTGGGAGATAAAATCTTATCAAAATATGCACATTATGATGAACACAGTTTTTGAAATAATGTATTTCCATTATTAGTTTATACCTTTTTTACACTCAATTTTGGGATAAGAGAAAGATCTCATTACTTTTACATCCCATTGAGCCTCTGCTAAGCAGAACACGGGTGCAGGCACTGTGAACCATGGAATTTGCTTGTGCGTGGCAAAATTGCGAAATTTACACCAGACTTAAAAACGGAATCGATGACATGCGTAGCTTTTCCTGTCAATGTTGCATGGTGTATCTTGTGCATCCACTGGACACTGATGTACAGGGATCTCTCACTTTCCGTGGTTAATTGGGACAGAGATCCCCACGCGACCATCAAAATCCACAAAGTAGGATCACCCCCACCCTCAACTGACGTATACGTACATGTATATGTGAATATAATATCAATACGTAAATACATATCCAATGCTGTAAATGCTTATAATAACAATTAAACTTTGAAAAAATAACATAAGATGTAAATAAAATATAAATCCAGACGCTCTCCAACTTACCAACATTCATTTTGCAAACATCCGGCGATACCAACAAAGCTGTCCAAGGGTGAAAGTGAAAGGAAATTGAAGAACAATTAGAAAAAGGAAATGGAATAAAATCTACAGAAAGATAGATCATAAATATAAGTATGAAATATGATTATGAGGTACACTTAATACTAGGCTCCAGCAGAGGGGGGTCATTTGCTGGCTGCTGTTTAGTCGAACTTCTAGGACTTCAGCCTCGGTGACCATTACTAAGTTATTGTCCGCCAGTTCGATTGAAACATTATCCACCAGTCACGTTCTTGAGAAATTTAAAAGAATAACATCCTAAAACTGTGAAAAGTTTGTTTGATGGATAAATTATTTTCTTGTATAAAAATAGCTTTCAAAAGTCTGTTAAAATTAAGTTGTGATTTTTACCTCGAAGCATTTGAAATTTGTTGTGGCGTTCAAGTATGCTACGCAGTGATATATTTTCCGTATGTCATAACATACAGAAAACAAATAATAAAATATACATAACAAAAACTGTGTTATGAACACTGCTTGTATGGAAAAGAAATCGACTTGCTTTACATTCGAGTAGAATAAAGTGTTACGAAACCTAAATTTGGCTGTTGTTATTGTTCTTTTTACATCTTGTGCAAGAGCTGGCTGTTTAATGCAATATCAGTCACATGACGAAGTGTCTTGCTTAATGACAGCTGTGATAAAACAAGAGAGTAAAAAACAGACTCTTGGCTTTTCTTTTGTTGATTAAGTTGAAGTAGTGTCCAGCTCTCTGCCAGATGTGTATGTGGAAAAGCTGCTGGACTTTGTGGCCTCGTCCCTGGAGAAGTCTAGACACCTACATTTCTATCTTACCTGGGTGCAGAACCTCCTCACCTTACATGGCCAGAAGCTCAAGAATAAGTAAGTTGGATGTACAGTTCACTTTTCTATTTTATTAGTTAGAATGAATTTTCTACCTTATAACCTTATATGTGGAGAATTTATTTTTTTTTCAAGTTTTTTTTTTTTTTTTTTTTTTTTTTTTTTTTTTTTTTTTTTTTTTTTTTTAGAAAATATAGATAGGTGATATAATAATATAATAATAATCAACTGAAATATTTCACATTTCTACACATCCATGCACCCATTTTATCACCCTGATGGTTAGAGAAACTGCTTTGGGACTGAAAGGTCACTGTTTGATACCCAAACCACCAGGAAAAAAGTGTGGTGGTGGTGTGGGGTGTGTTTGTGTGTGTGTGTGGGGGGGGGGGGTGAGCTGCACTTTCCATTCCTCCACCTTCATGACTGAAGTGCCCTTGAGAAAGCAGGCATGTGATCTTTTCCACGAATTCACGGAATTCTGACTTTTTTCATTGGCCCAGTTTAAAAAAAATATATATATATATATATTTTTTTTTTTTTTTTCACGCCGAATATGTCAAGATAACCTTTCCCACTTTTCTTCCGTTCCGAGTTTTGCATAAAATGACCTCTCCTGAAACCTTGCTGCTGATTGGCTGATGGCTTTCTAATAGCCAATCGCTGATGTTGAAACATGTGCGTAGACATTCGCGCCACTTCCGATCTGTTCAGCTATCGAAAGCATGTCAGTGATCCAGAGAAAAGATTCTGCTCAAGTTTAGGTGGGAATGGATGGAAAAGGGAACCGTAGCATTCAATTGCAGGAACATTTGGTGTTCAAGCGAAGATTCCAGCGGACTTAACCCTTTGTTTGCCGTTCGACCAGAAACTTCCGTGCAAAGAAAAGAGCCAGTGAAACAACCAGTTTCTGTCGCCGATCGAGTAGTTAATTTTAAGATATGGTTGAGAGTTTTGTTGTCTAGTTTCCGGTTATATTTTTCAAAATTATTGTGAATGCATGCATGTTTTAGGCGTAGGACGTTCACGTGTTTATTCCGTGAACTGAATCAAATGAGCCGACTCTATGGTCACTGAACCATTTTTCTGCTGTTAGAATAAATAAATTATTGCCGCATTAACTCACCAGTTTTTCGTAATTAACTTATGTAAATAGGCATTTACAGCAACGGGAGTGTGTGCTCGTTTAAGTAGCTCATTAATATTGGAAATATAAAACTATGAATCTGAGACTTGACCGAAACGCCTCAGCATTCAGAAGGACAACAAACTTTCTAAGGCAGCCTCCAGAAGGACAGTTCAGGCTGCACAAAAGGAAAGCAAGAAAGTGTCTTTAGTACTAAAGACAAACAAAACATTAATTCAAAAACCATATGTTATGTATAGCATGCCGTGTGTATAGTTTGTTTCCAGATTGTGTTTAAAGACAATGACTGTTGATAATAGTGTTGTGAGGCAGGACATATCTATAAGAGGGACTATTTGATTTGTGACTGTGACAGTTTTATTAGTGTTGGAATCCCACATGATAAGCCCACAAGTTGAGGTACAGTATGCATCTGGAGATTAGAAATTAAACTTTCTAGAGCTCTTGCAGTGTCATTAAATAGCCTTTTCCCCCTTCTGAAATGCTTAAAGCCTAGGAGCTTCGGGAGAATTCAGAATTTTCTTTGCAAAATAAATCGTCTTCCTTTCGGCTTTTTCCCTTTTACTCGGGAGTCGCCACAGCGAATCATCTGATTCGCACGTTTGATTTGGCAGAGGTTTTTACGTCGGATGCCCTTCCTGTCACAACCCTTTTTAGCAAGGGACAGAAACACGCTGAAGACTTTGCAGCTACTCTTTACGAAAGTCAGCAATGGTTCTTTTACATGCCTGTCACCATAGACAGTGAGAGACATGGCCCGCCTTTGATAACCCAGTTAGCTGCACTGGGGGGGGGGCAGTGACAACCTTGTGGAGAGTGGGACTTGAACCCCCAACCTTTGGATCAGCGATCCAGCGCCCTATACCACTAGACCACCACTTCCCGCTTTCTTTGCAAAATAAATACAGTACAAATATTATAATAATAATAATACTTATTATTATTATTATTATTATTATTATTATTGTTATTATTATCATTATTATTACAGGGATCCCTCACTTTTCACGGTTAATTGGGACTAAGATCCTGCGATCGTTGAATTCCGCAAAGTAGGATCGAGGACCCCCCCCCCCCCGACTGATGTACGCGTACATGTATATGTTTATTTAATATCAATAAATATATATTCAATGCTATAAATGCTTATAATAACAATTACACATTCAAAATAAAGCATAAGATGTAAATAAATTATAAATACATACAAATACATTTTATAAAACTGTAAGTAGTTTTGTTGAGGGGTTGTGGGTTGTTTTGTTTTTGTTTGTTTAGGGTTTGGTTTTTTTTTTGCATAAATAGCCTTGTTTTGTGACATTTTCCTTAACTTTTCCCCATATTCTTCCTTAATTTCCTTCATTTTTAATTTGATGAATATTAAAAAAAACATGATGCACTGAAGCCACATGAATTGAAGCACGAAGTAGCGAGGGATCCCTGTGTTATTATTATTTAATGGCACAACAAATTGTGATCTCTTTTGTTTAACATTAATCTTTGCAAATTTAACCATGATATTTGATTGACAGGTCCTCAGCAATCCTCCCAACAATACAACAACTGATTAAGAGCAGCCAGAAACACCACGATGACCTCTCCAAACTGTGAGTCAAAGGCATTCCACTGATAAACGTGTAAAATATATCCTAGATGTGTCAAGGTAAAGAGTATTGTTCCATACTTGCTGTTTTTGGAAAACTTTCTGAATTGTGGCAAATATTTTAAATTGAATAGTATAACAGTGCAACAGTAAAAGCTTACAATATTTGCATATAGAATGCTTCATGTGTACATCAATTCACAAATAAAGCAAATATCTTATTGAGAAAAACTATGAAAATGCATTAAAAGCTTGTATTGCAATTAAATTAGACAGAAAACATTATTTTGGGGTTGACAGTACGTTTTCACAGTTTAATTAAAAGTTCCCCCTAATTTTTAGTCCTATCCCACCCATCAAGCTTTGCCTCCCAGATCACATGGCCACTACTAACCAGGGAGGGGTGAAAGCAGCGTGGCGTGCAATGCGAACCACCCGCCTCTTTTCAAACTGCTGGGTATACGTATTTGGGTGTGGTTTATAACACACTCCGAGTGAAAGCGCTATCCCACGCCTCATACAAATGGACTCGCAGACGCCCATGATTGGCTGGCGATAGCCACAAGTGACAGGGAAGTGAGTGTATGCTATTCCTCCTCCCAGTGAGAGTTCACATAAACTCCCAGCTACGGATTACTGTGGCATTAACCCAGATTTAATCTTGCAGTCTCTGGATGTGCAGTCACACAACTTGTTGATGCACCACTCAGGAGCCGACAATTTAATTTCGAGGACTGAAGTGTACTATATCCACATGGTGCAATACTCTCTCTCTTTCTCTCTCTCACTCACTCTCTCTTTCTCTCTCTCTCTCTCTCTCTTTTTGCTGACTGAACAAAAACAGCTGTGAACAATAAAGTCAACCAATAAACTCCGGTATTTAATCTCTTAAACCAATGACGTTTTTCCCCCAGATGTGACTGGAACGTGTACAGTATTCGCTACGCCATGGCCCTGTCCAAACAGAAAGGTATAAAGAGGATGGCGACAGATTCTCTTTCTGATGAAGAGGAGGCTTCTTCAGAGGTCCTGGGTTCAGAGGATGAAGAGGAGGACATGATGACTGAGTCACTCATAGTGGAGAACTGACTGGAGATGCAGACCCGTATATGAAACGGATTTAAATTAAAGAACTGCAGAGAGAATTAAGAATGTGAGAGCTGGATTGGACTGGGTGAAAAATGGCACTTTCTTTTCAGCTTCATTAACACATACACTGTCTGAGTCTATTTATCATCTTTTATACGTGTTAATAACGGTGTTTACCATCAGTACTTTTATACGGTACACATTTCTGTGTATAAAACGATTAAACATAATTCAATACCTTTTTACATTTTGGGGTTTTTTGGAAATGTTTTCATTATTGCTTGGGCCGGTGGTGTAGTGGTTAGGGTGCTGGGCTCATGATCAAGAGGTTGTGGATTCAAATCAATGTTAAATCCTCACTGTGCTAAAGGCCCAGGGCAAGGTTTTAACCACAAGTGTGCCTCTGTTTCAACACCACTATAAATAAATACCATGAACAGTACTGGAAGGGACTAGTGTTTCATCGCAGGTTGATTAGCAGAGGCCCGTACCAAAGTGACTTACATTTGTTATTTGTATTCGAATGAGCAGTCCGGGGGTAAGGACACTTCTCACGGGCCCAAAAGTGGCAGCTTCTTGGCAATGGGACTTGAACCCCAACCTTGACATCAGTAGCTTAGTGCCCTAAGTACTGAGCCACAGCACTGTCCATGCCATGCAGTCCATATATGTGTTGTATATGTATTCTATATATACTGTATGTATGTATATACAGACGCTCCCCGACTTACGTCTTTAATTGGTTCCGGACAGCCGAACGCAAGATGAAAGTGAACGTAAGTTGTTACAGTGACGTATGACGCTCATACTGTACTATACATCCATAAATACCTTTACCATCTCGCATAAAACACCCCTAAATCAATTATTATAAACATAACATTGTAAAATAATATAAAATAATATCAACATTAATTTCAAATAAGTCACTTTTTATACCGAGTCACTTTACATGAAGCTTAAAACAGCCAATCAATGCTTACAATATGTGAGGCGCTCAAAACTGAAAGTGGTGTATTTGCGAAAGAAGTGTACTTGCTGTGGGTTATACGGATTTTTGGTCTTTCAAGTGCACAAGGGTGCCGTTGAACTCGTTTAGAACACAGCCTGCACTGATGTGAATCACCAGCAGAGCGGAGAGTTCTCTTTCCTAGATTCAGATTTTCATTCATTGTACAACTCTCTTTGCTTAACTGAGTATGCATGGTAGATTGTGCTGATCTGAGCAGATAGTTCATTCATCTGTGTATGAGACTTGCACCCATGCTAGTAGGCTTACGCTTCTGACCGACCATATTTGCTTATGGTTACAAAAGTCCGCAAAACAGTGTAAACACAAAGATCACAGAGACGACGTCTTAACAAAATGCCTTGAAGGCCAGTGTCAAGTACCCACAGTCAGTGATGGTCTGGGGTTCCATGTCAGCTGCTAGTGTTGGTCCACTGTGTTTTATCAAGGGCAGCATCAAATCAGCTAGCTATCAGGAGATTTTGGAGCACTTCATGCTTCCATCTGCTGAAAGGCGTTATGGGGATGAAGATTTTCATTTTCCAGCATGACCTGGCACCTGCTCACACTGCCAAAACCACTGCTAAATGGTTTACTGACCATGGTAGTACTGTGCTCAATTGGCCTGCCAACTCTCCTGACCTGAACCCCATAGAGAATCTGTGGGATATTGTGAAGAGAAAGTTGAGAGACACCAGACCCAACCTGTGGATGAGTTTCAGGCCGCTATCGAAGCATCCTGGGCCTCCATAACACCTCAGCAGTGCCACAGGCTGATTGCCTCCATGCCACGCTACATTGAAGCAGTCATTTCTGCAAAAGGATTCCCAACCAATTATTTGAAGGTTGACTTTTTTTTGTATTAAAAACACTTGTTTTATTGGTCGGATGAAATATGCTAATTTTTTGAGATAGGGATTTTTGGTTTTTCTTTACTTTTTTGCCAAAATAATCAATATTAAAACAATAAAAGGCTTGACCTACTTCAGTTGTGTATAATGAATCTAAAATATATGAAAGTCAAATGTTTATCAGTACATTACAGAAAAAAAAAAAATGAAAAAAAAATTATATATATATATATAGGATCTGTAAACATCATTGATGCTGCTACACAGAGCTTGATGAGCTTCTCTGTGATGGTGGTCTTCTTCCTGTCTGCATCTTCAGCAGGTATCTCAAGGTCACTGGCGTTTCGCCCCTAAACCTGTACGCCTCGCCTGAGTGGGGCAGCAAAGACTATAATGGTCGTCTTCACCTGCAGACGGGACTTGACCTCTGATGATGACTTAATTGGCTGCTGGGATCCAGCCTTCATTCCTCTTCATCCAAAGCCAAAGTGAGCTTGACTCTGCCGACGCTCCTATTGCCTTGATTTCTTTTTTGGACGTAGAAATTGGCAGTCCTATCCGGCCAAGGAAGCTTCTTGTTGCAACTAAGCCTCTACAACCCACTTCTATAGGCATCAGAGTTGCTTTCCAGCCTCTCGTGAGAGCTTCGTATACTAGGTCTTAGTAACTTGGTAGCCTTAAGCTCATGTGCTATTTCGAGTCTGTCCTCCCAGGGAACTGAGCTCTAGAATCAGGATGGTGTGAGAGCTTCTTGACAGCAGTGTCATGTCTGGTCGCAGAGAGGTGCTGGCTACTTCTTCTGGAAACCTAAGTTTCTTCTGTAGGTCGACTTGTAACTCCCAATCGGATGCTTGTGACAGTAATGAGCTGATCTGAGTAGACTGCCTTCCTTGCGCAACTGCATTTGTTTTGAGCTTCTTTGCATTGACTGGCGATTGACTCCCAACCTATGCTGGTCTTACCCATGTTGCTATCTCCTTAAGACCAATATCATGCCGCCAACGGTACCTTCCTTCTCCAAATGCTTTTGGGCATGCAGAGAGAATGTGGTTGAGAGTGCAATCTGTTGATTTACAGAGGGAGCATGATGGGTTTTATTTTTTACCCCAGATTCTTAAGTTGGAGGGTGTTGGTAGGAAATCTGTCACAGCGCGAAGCAGGAAACTGAGTTTTTCCTGGTCTGTAGACCATATGTCTTTCCAAGTCAGTGGATGTTGTAGGGCTGTCTCCCATCGTGTCCAGCTTCCTTGTTTTCCCAGTCCTACTGCCTTGACAAATCTGGTGTGTTCTGCCTCCTGTCTAACTTGCTGGATGATCATGTCCCCCTTGGTCTTGTCATCTGCCTTACTCCACCTGGTATCTCCATAGTTGCCTAAGCCCAGTCTACCTTTACAAATTGTTCCAACAAGTTCTTTGTGTCGCAAGTTGTCTTCTGGTACTTCTATTGCTGAGTGAGGGTTCCATTTTCTTCCTGTCTTGACTGTTTCACCTGCTTTTTGCACTGGTGTGTCTTTGGACTGGCGTAAGGTGAAAATGGCTCTTACTTTAGCAGACTGAAACTCCTCTCCTACTGACGGTAGTGGCAGGCTGAGCTTAGACGATTTGCTGTAAAGGTTTACTGCACTGAAGATTGTAGGCACGCCCAACCACTTACGAAGAAACCTGCTGCATTGCTTCTCCATGGCTTCAACTGAGCTGAACGCAATGTCGTACAGGAGGAAAGGCCACTGCAATCTGTGGACGATGCCATACTGAAAACACCAAGCTTTGAATCGGCCTTGGCTTTTGTTGATTGTCTGGAGCCATCTTTTCAGTGCCGTGCTGACAGCTCTTCTGTTATTGATGTCCCCGAGAGACTGGTCAAACCGTTTCCCCAAGCACTTGATGCTTTCATCTTGGATGGTAGGAATATTCTTCCCCTGGACAACAAAGGTGTGCTTGTAAAGCTTCCCTTTCAAGATGGTGAGGCTTCTTGACTTGGTTGGTTTGATCTGCATCCGGGCCCAGTCAGCCATCTTCTCCAGGGCAGTGAGAATCAATCTAGTTCCTGGTGCTGAGTGTGTCATAACTGTTACATCGTCCATGAAGGCTCTGCAGGACGGATGCTTGGTACCATTCGCTGCGACAGGACCCTTGCACTGACTTTCTCCTGCTTTTAGTATCATGTTCATGGCAGCTACAAACAGCACTACTGATACTGTACACCCTGCCATGATGCCTTTCTCCAGTCGCTGCCATCTTGTGGTGAAGCTGTTCACTGTGAATCTCATTCTGATATTGCAGAGGTGGTCCATCACTAACTTTATGACTGCTGATGGAACGTGGTATTGTTGAAATGCTTCTTGAATCAGTAGATCAGGAACGCTGGGGAAAGCCTTTTGCAATGTCTAGCCAAACGACTGATAGGTTTTTCTTATCTTTTTTCGCTTCTTTGATCAGTTGGATTATTGCAGCTGTATGCTCTAGACCAGGGGTGCTCAATCCTGCTCCTGGAGATCTACCTTCCAGATGACTTTATCTCCAACCCTAATGTGGCCCATGTGACATGTAAGATCCAGTCAGGTCTTGATGAGATGATTGGATGGTTAGGTGGGCGTGATTAGGGTTGGAGTGAATGTCTTCTGGGAGGTAGATCTCCAGGAGCAGGATTGAGCACCCCTGCTCTAGACATCCTGAGTGGCCTGGAACACCTCCTTTCTGTACACTTGTGTTGACATAATTGTTGAGGAGAAGAAAGGTGGTGAGTCTCCTTGCAACTACTGACCAGAAAATCTTTCCTTCGACATCCAGCAGTGAGATCACTCGGAACTGGTCTAGACCTCTTGAGTTCAGTTCCTTTGGTACGAAGCAGCCTTCTGCCAATGTCCATGAAGATGGTAACTGTTTTTTCTTCCAAATTGTTCTTAGCAGTTTGCATAGGCAGTTAAGCAGCTTTGGGCAGTTCTTGTAGACCTTGTAGGTAGTTCCTGATGGTCCTCTTGACCTTGCGCTTCTGACAACCTTCTTGATTTCTTCAAAACGTAGGTCAGAGAGATCGAAAGGCGTTTCTGGTTCTGGCATTCTGTATGGGGGTTCTCCTAGTGGCAAATTACGGCTTGAGTCGCTGTGGGCCTGTCTTATACTTTCTTCCACCTCAGCTTGTGAGCACTCCAGTTTACCACTCTTGGGTTTTTCAAGATCTGATGTAAACTTGAATGGGTCACTGAAAAATGCCTTTATGTGCCTTTTCTTCTCATTTTGCTTTTTCCGCAGCCTTTCAGCCCTCCTGAGGTTTAGCAAATTCTTGTGCAGTGTGTCGTGCAATTGTTGAAGACCTTCCTTTTGAGACTCTGGAGCTTTCTTCCATGCTTTCTTGAGACTACGAAGTTCTTGTCGGACTTTAGCTTTCTCTAGTGATCTTCATGCCAAACAAATTTATATATCTAAGCAGCGGTTTTATGTACTAATGTTTTTTTCAAGAGGATTTCGGACTGCCCGGTGTTCAGTCTGCACTCGTTTGTGATGTTTGTAAGGGTCAGTTCTGTTACGCAAAGCTTATTTCTGAAGGAATCTTTGTTGTGCAGTGAGGAAAAGACTATGAAATTGATTATAGAGCGCTGTTGTGTCAGCCTGCATGCTTTGCCATGATAAACTGTGTGGCCTCCAGTATGGGAAAGTGCTGTTGTAGTCAAGGACAATGCCTTGTCATGTGACCGAATCGAAGTCCATCTATTATTTGACGTAGTTAGGACCCAGTAGTATAACTGTGAAGGTCAGTGTTGTGGATTTTGTGTAAAAATATACATATTTCGTAATGGCGGTTCAAGTGTCAGTGTGGCACAATAGTGTGTTTATATAACATTTAGCATAACACTTGTAAGATTCTTAATTATGGGGAACTGTCAACAAAGGTTTCGTTTGTGTTGTTTTGAAGGTCAGGCCCAATACTGCACCTTAGAGATTGTTCGAGGCTGGGATAAATGAACTAGTAGTACAAAATCTCATGGTAGGAAGAAGCAGGGCACAGCCTGATTTCATTCTAGTCTAGAGTATGCATTGATTCTTTCAACCCAGTTGTGTGACACTGATATCAGGTGATTAGAGAGTGATCTGACTTTTAATTTGGGCTGATGTTTATCTCCCACATAGAACGTGTTTCAGGAGTGAGAGGATTGGGTTTCGTCCGTCCGTCTGTGGGCTTTCAAACTTGCTATGCTTTTCTATATTGGCATATTAGGGAATGGTCCTTTTAATGTGGAGCATCTGGACCTCTGTGGTCTATTGTACAACTTGTGTTATTGCGACCTCCATAAAACATCGTCAGTGCATGTGAGTGTCCATATGAAATCCAGTCATGGGTGGAATGAATCTAAAAGGTTATTTCGCTGATCATCCGTTCCAGACTTTGGAGTTGAAAGTAAATAGAGAATGGACTAAGAACACATTATCTAAAAGTTGACCAGAGGACAGATGATGGATGTGTTTGTTTTTTATTGGTTTCAAAACTGACACAAACATACTTTTTACATTTTTTGGTATTCACCAGAAATACAACATAGAACCAAAACCAAATCACAGACTTCAAACAGGTTAAAATGTGCAAAAATCACGAATGTTGATTTGTCTTGCCTTAAAGTGTGTGTGTGTGTGTGTGTGTGGGGGGGGGGGGGGGGGGTAATTTAAAAGTGCTCATTGACTACCGGATGTCATGTGAGTTTTATCTTTTATCATCACGTCATTTTAGCTGAACACAGGTTTCCTGGTGAATCCGTCTCAGACTTGGTATCAGTTGTTTACCTGTTTTACATCTTGTACTGGTTCTGTGTCTTACAGCAATAAGACTGTGTGTCACAGTGTTGGAACCGGGTTTTTTCCCTTATAAACAACTTCGACTGTCTTGTGCTTAAATTGCCTGACTAGACTTCAGAGCAACAAGAAAAAACAAAGCTTCGAAATCCGAAACTTTGTTGTTCTCCCGATCTTGTGCTGGAAGAATGTTAAATTCCTGCACAGTGAAGTCTAGGTTTCGGAGAGTCTCTTCAATATATGCTTGAGTTAGCTGAAGGCAAGAAAAACGGGTTTCATCAATATGGTAGAATGTCTCTCCTAAAACCCCAATCATCATCAGTGCCCCACCTGGGCGAAGCAGCTTTGCCACTCTACAAAGTGCATCGCTGTACGATTGGTGGTCTTTACATGCCGCCTCGAGGCACAAGGATGTTATCACACACTGTGCTGGTTCAGGGCTCTCTGGATGGAAAAGGTTTTCAGAGAGGACGTTACATTTCAGCACTTGTTTCACACGTTGTCTCAACTTCACTTCAACATCAGACGGGCTGGAGGAACAGAGTACAAACTCTTAATTCTGTGCACCTCTTATATAAGGCCATCGCAGGACAACACACAACATTCATATGTACGGGCAATTTAAATCAGACAGTTAACCGAATGTGCATGCAAACTCAATGCCTACAGAAACATCCAACCCCAAGATTCGAACGCAGGACTTTCATGCTGTGAGCAGACATGCTAACCACTATATGCAATAGGTGTCAAACTCGATACCTATGGGCTAAAGCAAGAGATTATCATACAGTGCATTGTTTTGCATCATTACCATGAAACGTGATTGACCATCCTTCCACTAGGTGGCAGCATCCTACTCCAAATCAATAGCTGATCATTCCCTCCTGAAGGTAGATTGTGTTGTCAGAAAAGGAAAAGAGGACAAATACCTAAACTAATTATTGTCATTGTAGATTTCACGTCGTTCATTCATTTTCTGAACTGTTTCATCTTAATTAGGGTCGCGGGGAAGCTGACACCCATCTCAACTTCTTTCTTTTCTTTTCTGCTTTTTCCCGTTCTCGGGAGTCGCCACAGCGAATCATTTGATTCGCACATTTAATTTGGCATAGGTTTTTACGTCGGATGCCCTTCCTGACACAACCCTTTAGCAAAGGACAGAAACATGCTGACGGATTTGCGGCCTACTCTTTACGAAAGTCAGCAATGTTTTTTTTTTTTACATGCCTTTCACCATAGACAATGAGAGACATGGCTTGACTTTGATAACCCAGTTAGCTGCACTGGGGGGACAGTGACAACCCTGTGGGGACTTGAACCCCCAACCTTAGGATCAGCGATCCTGTGCCCTATCCACTAGACCACCAGTGCCCCTGACATCCATCTCAACTGACTGGGCAAAAACGGCTCACCAGCCAATTGTCGGGCCAACATGCAAACTCCCACTCCCACATGACATGCTAACCACTGCGCCATGGTGTCACCAATTATTATTATTATTTATTCATTTGTTCATTCATTCATTTTCTGAACCACTTAATCCTACCAGGGCAGTGGTGTCCTAGTGGTAAAGGTACTGGGTCAGTGATCCGAGGGTTGGGGGTTCAAGCCCTACTCTTGACGGGTTGTCACAACCCCCCAGCATGTTTCCGCCCTGCGATGGCCTGGCAAGTCGGCACCAGTCTCCTCGTGACCCTAATTAGACTTAAGCAGTTACAGAAAATGATGAACATTTAATCCTAATTAGGGTTGCAGCGAGGCTGGCGCCCATCTCAGCCAACTCTGAGCGAGAGCAGGGTACACCCTGGACAGCACGCTGGGCCATCTCAGGGCTATTATTATTATTATTATTATAGGTGGTTTTAGTGCTTTTGTTTGTATTTGTTTGCTTTCTCACCTTTTCCCTTCCATCTCACACACATACTCGATGATGGGCTTCCAGTTAAAGCAGCCTTCTTCGTTCTTGATCCATTTTTCGAGTTCTTCTCGATTCCGCTCGAGATAATCAGAAAGCACGAGCTCATCGAAGTGCTCGCACGCGCTGATCACGGTGTGAATTGTCGGACCACTCCCCACTTCAATCAGTCTCCGCCCCTTATACTGGCCTGAGATGTGCGCGTGCAAAAAAAAAAAAAAAAAAAAATCACAGTACCACAGGAAAACATGAGAGAAATAAACATGAAACTTATACTCGATTCACAATAATAATAATAATAATAATAATTACTGGAATATGTTTTTATGCAGATTATAGCTGTCTCCTTTATAATTGTTTAATATTACAAAGGTTGTGAAGAAGTTACCAGAAGAAAAAGTCCTGCTGAGGCATCCTAAAACGAAAGTCAGGAAATTCTTCTCGGCCGTGTGTCCTTCTGGGCGAAAATAAAAATTATTCATGTAGGCTTTGCTGTTAAAATGAGCCTGGTAATAGTCTCCCTCAGTGAACCCTGAACTCCCCGCCATTATTATTTACCAACACTTTAAGTAACAAGAGCAGTGAATCAGAATAAATGACTCGCAGATGAATCACTCTGGGGGGTTTTTCGTAAACGACTCTTCGGAGTGAATCAAGTGAACCGATTCACTAGCATGAACAAAACTCAAGTTTCCTTCTGAAATCCTTGTGATGGGCACTGTATAGTGAATTATACAAAAAGTGATGTAAAATTAATATTATTATTATTATCTAAGTTTATCCACTCATTCACGGACTCGGTTAATTCCACTATGAGGTCAGAGCCTATTTCAGTCAACTTTGGGTGAAGGAGAGGGACACCCTGATAGCTCTCTCGACCTTTTGGATGTCTTTGGACTGTGGAAGGAAACTGGAGTACCCAGAAGAAACCCACAGGACCACTGGGAAAACATGCAAAGTGCACACAGAAACTTCCTCACCAAGCCCGGGACTTAAATCCAGGACTTTCTTGCTGTGAGGCGGACGTGCCAGCAGTACGCTACCGTTAAGGTAAGTTTTGAATTTTCTTACTCTCACTGCTCATTTTGTTGCATCGACTGGAAAACAACTCAGCACGGTGGCGTGGTTGGCACATCTGCCTCACAGCAAGAAGGCCTCGTGTAGGTTTCCTCCCACAGTGGTTGATATGTGCTGAGGTTCAGTTTGAGGTTTCTTTGCACAGTCCAAAGGTCTGCACATTAGGTTGAACTGGTTATTCCACATTTCCTGGAGGTGTAATTGTGTATGTGTGTGTGTGTGTGTGTGTGTGTGTGCGTGTGTGGTGGCCTTGTGGTAGCCTGGCAAGAGGTTTGTGGAGATAGAGGCTGGTGCGCATCTCAGCCAACACCTGGAGAAGGTGGGGTACACCGTGAACAGCTCTTATGTGCGTACATTTCAACACACCTAGGTTCAGTCTAAAAGGGCCAGTCAGTCTTATGTGCATGTCTGTTGGACTTTGGTATGAAACCCACGCAAGGACAGGAAGCACATCCAAACTCCACACAGAAACATTCTTGAGCCTAGGAATTGAATCCAGAACCCTCATGCTGTGAAGCTGACATGCTAACCACCAATCCACAGTACGGCCCCTGACACCCGCACTGTACAATAGAAAGGTTTCTTTTGTGTTGGTATGAAGATCAGGCCCACTACTGCATCTTAGAGATTGTTCGAGGCTGGGATGTGCTAGTCGTACAAAATCTCATGGTATGAAGAAGCAGGGCACAGCCTGATTTCATTCTCGTCTAGAGTATGGATTGATTCATGCAACCCAGTTGTGTGACACTGATATCAGGTGATTAGAGAGCGATCTGACTTTAATTTGGGCTGGACTGTCTATCTCCCACGTAGAAAATGGCTCTGGAGTTAGAGGATTGCGTTATGTCCATCCGTTTGTGGGCTTTCAAACTTGCTATGCTTTTCTATATTGGCATATTAGGGAATGGTCCTTTTAATGTGGAGCATCTGGACCTCTGTGGTCTATTGTACAACTTGTGTTATTGCGACCTCCATAAAACATCGTCAGTGCATGTGAGTGTCCATATGAAATCCAGTCATGGGTGGAATGAATCTAAAAGGTTATTTCGCTGATCATCCGTTCCAGACTTTGGAGTTGAAAGTAAATAGAGAATGGACTAAGAACACATTATCTAAACAAAGTTGACCAGAGGACAGATGATGGATGTGTTTGTTTTTTATTGGTTTCAAAACTGACACAAACATACTTTTTACATTTTTGGTATTCACCAGAAATACAACATAAAATCAAAAGCAAATCACAGACTTCAAACAGGTTAAAATGTGCAAAAATCACAAATGTTGCTTTGTCTTGCCTTAAAGTAAGTGTGTGTGTGTGTGTGTGTGTATTATTCAAAAGTGCTCATTCACTCCCGGATGTCATGTGAGTTTTATCTTTTATTATCACGTCATTTTAGCTGAACACAGGTTTCCTGGTGAATCCGTCTCAGACTTGGTGTCAGTTGTTTACCTGTTTTACATCTTGTACTGGTTCTGTGTCTTACAGTAATAAGACTGTGTGTCGCAGTGTTGGGACTGTTTTTTTTCCCCCTTGTAAACAACTTTGACTGTCTTCTGCCTATATCTCCTAACTAGACTTCAGAGCAACAAGAAAAAACAAAGCTTCGGAATCTGAAAGTTTGTTGTTCTCCCGATCTTGTGCTAGAAGAATGTTAAATTCCTGCACAGTGAAGTCTAGGTTTCGGAGAGTCTCTTCAATATATGCTTGAGTTAGCTGAAGGCAAGAAAAACGGGTTTCATCAATATGGTAGAACGTCTCTCCTAAAACCCCAATCATCATCAGTGCCCCACCTGGGCGAAGCAGCTTTGCCACTCTACAAAGTGCATCGCTGTACGATTGGTGGTCTTTACATGCCGCCTCGAGGCAGAAGGATGTTATCACACACTCTGCTGGTTCAGGGCTCTCTGGATGGAAAAGGTTTTCACAGAGGACATTACATTTCAGCACTTGTTTCACACGTTGTCTCAACTTCACTTCAACATCAGACAAGCTGGAGGAACAGAGTACAAACTCTTAATTCTGTGCACTTCTTTACATATATGGTGGTCTATTGGATAGGGCACAGGATCACTGATCCTAAGGTTGGGGGTTCGAGTCCCCACAGGATTGTCACTGTCCCCCCCCCCCCCAGTGCAGCTAACTGGGTTATCAAAGGCGGGCCATGTCACTCACTGTCTATGGTGTGAGGCATGTAAAAGAACCATTGCTGACTTTCATAAAGAGTAGGCTGCAAAGCCGTCAGCGTGTTTCTGTCCCTTGCTAAAGGGTTGTGACAGGAAGGGCATCCGATGTAAAAGCCTATGCCAAATCAAAAAATGTGCGAATCAGATGATCCTGCGCCCTATCCACGAGACCACCACTGCCGCTACACACCTTCATATGTACGAGCAATTCAAATCAGTTAGCTTAATGTGCATGCAAACTCACTGCCCACAGAAACATCCAACCCTAAGATTTGATCCCAGGACCTTCATGCTGTGGGGCTGATATGCCTCATTATATGCCACAGGTGTCTAGCTCAATGCCTATGGGCCAAAGCAAGAGATTATCATGCATTGTTTTGCATCAACCATTACCATGAAACGTGATTGACCATTCTTCCACTAGGTGGCAGCAACCTACTTCAAATCAACAGCTGATCATTCCCTACTTAAAGGGTACCTGTACCCAAAATTTTCAGCATTCAAAAAATATCCACTATACTTTATTATTAACTTTTAAACACCGCGTGATGTCGGTAGTTTATTTATAAGTCCACATTTCCTTTTCTTCTGTATGACATTCCTTGCTCACGAAGGTTGAGCGCGTGCACATGTTGGCTTCTTTTCACCGGGGTTAAAGGTCATTGTGACGTAACACCGTTGACAGTCGTATCGCCAATTGCAGAATGTCAGTATATTTTCCTCAAGCAATTCATGTTCTTTACAACAATAGCACTCCTGATCGGTTTTTTTTTGACGCACACATTTTCCTCAAGAGCACCAAATATTTGCTGGTTGTTTGCTACGATTTTCCCGTGTAAGAGCTTCTGACGACTCTCCAATATCGTCCTCTAAGTCGTCACTTTCCTGGTCCGATTTCACTAAATGTGGATAGTCTTTCTTCAGTGGCTCCTTCTACGAAACTGTCTTCGTCCATGGTTTAAAAAAAAAAAAAAATCCTACTATAATGTCTGTTTTTCCAAGTTTCCATGAGCTTGTGTTGTATATTTCAGGTATATAGCCTTACTTTTACATTGCATTCTCGCAGTTCCGGTTGAGGCTTTGTCAACGATATGACGTCACGGCAAATGCGCCGTTTTAAAACTCCTGTGCTCTGAAGCTTGACGTTAGTGAAGCCCTTAAATTGCTTAAAGCTGGTTTGTGAGAGAATATAATAAACGCCTTATAGGTGTATTGTCACTAGCTATACACAATACATCAAATTAGGTATATGAGCGCTTTCACTACAGGTACACTTTAAGGTAGATTGTGTTGTCATAAAATGAAAAGAGGACAAATACCTAAACTAATTATTCCGTCATTGTAGATTTCATGTCATTCATTCATTTTCTGAACTCTTTCATTGTAATTAGGGTCGCGGTGACGCTGACGCCCATCTCAACCGACTCTACGCAAAAACAGCTCGCCAGCCAATTGTAGGGCCAACATGCAAATGTTCACACTCCCACTCATAGGACAATTTGGAACAGCCAATTAGCCTCCTGTGCATGTTTTTGGACTGTGGGAGATCGGAGTACCTGGATTCAACCCTACGCAAGCACGGGATGAACATGCAAACACCACACAGAAAAGTCCTGTACCCAGGAAATTGCTGTGAGATGAGACGTGCTAACCAGTGCGCCATGGTGTCACCGATTATTATTATTATTATTACTTATTCATTTTCTGAACTACTTAATCCTACCGGGGCAGTGGTGGCCTGGTGGTAAAGGTACTGAATCAGTGATCCTAAGGTTGGGGGTTCAAGCTCCACTCTCCATGGGTTTTCATGCCCTGCGATGGCCTGGCAAGCCATCCAGGCAACTCTGCCCTCACCCGGAGTCCGCGCCAGCCTCCTTCTGAACCTAATTAGAATTAAGCGGTTACAGAAAATGATGAACATCATGAACACTTAATCCTAATTAGGATCTCGACCTACTCTGGGTGAGGGCAGGGTACACCCTGGACAGCATGCCGGGCCATCTCAGGGCAATTATTATTATTATTATTATAGGTGGTTTTAGTGCTTTTGTTTGTATTTGTTTGCTTTCTCACCTTTTCCCTTCCATCTCACACACATACTCGATGATGGGCTTCCAGTTAAAGCAGCCTTCCTCGTTCTTGATCCATTTTTCGAGTTCTTCTCGATTCCGCTCGAGATAATCAGAAAGCACGAGCTCATCGAAGTGCTCGCACGCGCTGATCACGGTGTGAATTGTCGGACCACTCCCCACTTCAATCAGTCTCCGCCCCTTATACTGGCCTGAGATGTGCGCGTGCAAAAAAAAAAAAAAAAAATCACACTACCACAGGAAAACTTGAGCGAAATAAACATGAAACTTATACTCGATTCACAATAATAATAATAATAGTAATAATAATAATAATAATAACAATGACTGGAATATGTTTTTATGCAGATTATAGCCGTCTCCTTTATAATTGTTTAATATTACAAAGGTTGTGAAGAAGTTACCAGAAGAAAAAGTCCTGCTGAGGCATCCTAAAACGAAAGTCAGGAAATTCTTCTCGGCCGTGTTTCCTTCTGGGAGAAAATAAAAATGATTCATGTAGGCTTTGGTGTTAAAATGAGCCTGGTAATAATCTCCCTCAGTGAACCCTGAACTCCCCGCCATTGTAACAGGAGCAGTGAAGCAGAATAAATGACTCTCAGATGAATCACTCGGGGTTTTTTTTTTTGTAAACGACTCTTCAGAGTGAATCAAGTGAACCGATTCACAAACATGAACAAAACTCAAGTTTCCTTCTGAAGTCCTTTTGATGGGCACTGTATAGTTGTATATAATTATACAAAAAGTGATGTAAAAGTTATTATTATTCTTATTATTATCTAAGTTTATCCACTCATTCACAGAATCGGTTAATTCCACTATGAGGTCAGAGCCTATTTCAGTCAACTTTGGGTGAAGGAGAGGGACACCCTGATAGCTCTCTCGACCTTTTGGATGTCTTTGGACTGTGGAAGGAAACTGGAGTATCCAGAAGAAACCCACAGGACCACTGAGAAAACATGCAAAGTGCACACAGAAACTCCCTCACCAAGCCCGGGACTTAAATCCAGGACCTTCTTGCTGTGAGGCGGACGTGCCAGCAGTACGCTACCGTTAAGGTAAGTTTTGAATTTTCTTACTCTCACTGCTCATTTTGTTGCATCGACTGAGAAAACAACTCCCTGAAAATTTGACTGATATGAAATCATATTCAGAAACATGGGGTTTAAATTTCGCATATACAGTATTACCACCATTTCCTCGCTTTCTGATTCCGATATTTCAAATAGTCCAACCTCCACTTGTATTTAAATTTGATAAATTGTTGTGCTGGGTGGCACGGTGGCACGGTTGGCACATCTGCCTCACAGCAAGAAGGCCTCGTGTAGGTTTCCTCCCACAGTGCAAAAACATGCACAGTAGGCTAATTGGCTGTTCCATATCCCTCGTAGGTATGAGTGTGAATGATTGTAGGCCCTACGGCGGCCTGGAAAGCTATTCATGTTGTACCCCTCCCTCGCCCAGAGTCGGTTGCGATGTGACACAAATTAGGATTAAGTGGCTGGAATGAATGAATGAATGAATGAATTGTAGTTCTACTGCAGTTTCCCCATTGTGTAATGTTGTGTGTGTGCGGCTAGCATGCGTCTTACATTTGTTTCTGTTGAATGGGCTCTTGGGTATGATTTCGGTATGCACATGCAAACCTATATCTTTCAATAGACATCAGTAAGATCATGAATACAGAGCAATATTGTGTTGATCCAATTCCATCAAGGGCCCAGAATTCATGTCTTGAAATTAAAATCATTACTTGAAGCTGATAATTAGTATGTATAAAGATGATCCTGTTCAGATATATAAATTTCATCGGGATTTTAAACAGCAGCAACTTAGAAAATGTAAGTAAAAACCACATAATGAAAAAAAAATTGCATTCCACTTTAAAAAGTCACCTTTTAATATCTTGGATTAAACATTCCTGAGAAACTAGTGCTAAATTATGACAAAGTAAATATAAAAGTCTGAAATGAAGACAGAGTCCACTGGGTATAAACCAAGTTTCATTTTAATTTGCAGCAAAAGCATTTGTTCATATCCAGGAATTTCAAGCAAAAAAAAAAAAAAATTTTTTTTTTTTTTTTTTTTTTTTTACAAAAACGAGGAATTTAAAAATGTATTTAGAAAAATCTCTTAAATCCTGCACTGTGCACTACAGTTATAAATATTACATTATAGCACTTGTGACATTTAAAATCATACAATTTAAATAGTTTAAATGAACAGCAATGGCAAACAATCATTCACAGATCACTTCATCTCGCACAGCAACAACCAAATTGAAAACCCAAAATTGTTCAACCCTCACTTTTTTTGTGGTGGAGTGCAAGTCTACCTCAATAAATCTCTAGTTTAAAAAAAATTAACCCACCTTACTTTTTTTTTTTTCCACCGAGTAAACCAAGCTGTAATTGCTAGAACATTAAAATATTAATAGTGCACTAAATGCTTTTTTTTTTATTTCCAAGTATGAACATCCGACTTTTCCCCCAAAAGTTCTACTACAAAGTGCATGATTTGAAACAAAAACATTATCAACACAGATCACTGGAAGGTGCTACAACAGTGTATGGGTCAATTTAAGTGCATTTAAAATTATAAATAAAAATACACACGAATACAGTATTATAAATTCTGGTTAAAGCACATAAAATGTGTAAAAAGTCCCACATACAAATCTACCAAAAAAAAAAAAATTTTTTTTTTTTTTTTTTTGAGATGCCAATAACTGTATGGTCTGTATGAAAGTTCAAAGTATTATGGTTCTTAATATACAGGTACTGGCTGTTGACACCAACACTGTTATTCATGTTTTAAATTTTGCAAAGTAACAACCACGATTTGCACCTACGATTTTGTTTGTACTTTACTGTCCATGACAACGAAGCCTGTTCTATGGCTCAACTCTGGCAAAACAAGCAATGATGTAAAAAAATAGACTTAAATGGCATTACGTTTGGATTTGAGTTCAACCACTGGTGAATTTTCGGCGTTGTAAGGTGGCGGATAATTGAATTGCAGTTCCTTTACATAATATTGAGTCAGTCAGATTTAGTGTCAGGCCCCGCGGTTGTCACAGTTAAGCTGTACCTAGGAGTAGTTGGTGTTTTATTGCTATTGGGAAATAGTTTGGTAGGTGTCAGGTGTTGCCAAAGGGTCAACGGCGAACCCAAAGTGGGATATGAGCCAAGCCAATGGTGAAGAAATGATACCCATCAGGTGACTCGAGCTCTGGCCAAGAAAATGGCCAAATCACAGAAGGTTTATTCTGAAGATGACATTTTTGGATTTGTCACAGATATTTGTTGATCCCAGTGAGGATCTTCGTCATTCTTCGGATGTGAATAAGATGCCAGTTACATCCAAGGCAAATGTCTTTGTGAGAAAAAAGTCAATTCAGGAACAGAAAGGTGCGCCTGACTTGAACTCGCTCTTTGACGATGCCCGTCCGGAAGGGAAGTTGGCTAAAGTTCCACTCAATTATTCTGTCAGTGATAGTCCTTGGAAGCTGAAACATGTGATGGGTCTCCGTTACTCGGCAGGACTCTGAGTATACACCAAAGTGTGAGTCCGAAAGCATATTGTCCAATTGTTCAGTCAGGCCAATGTAGCTTATGTTGTTGGTCACAGGCAGAAGGTACCCATTCCAGCAAATAAGGTCCAGAATGTTTTGCAAGAACCTTGCAAAAATCACTACCCATTGACCAATCTGCTGGCTGTAGACACCAGCAATGTCAGTGCTGTACCATCACAGCGAAATGACAATTGCGTTGAACATCAAATTAATTCGATGCCCATCAAATAAGCTATTGCACTGTCAGAAAAACTGACCTTAATTCTAGCAATGCAGGATTTTCAAGTATACCTGTCCGCTTCCAGTCGACCAAAACCTATTAATATTCTTAAAGTACCATCACCATAGTTAATAAAATACACACACACACCAAAAAAAAAAAATATCCCTGTTATAAAACTATACAACCACTTTTTGACACCGACATAACACGCCTGTTTATCATTGCAAAGACTGTCAATTATGATGCAAAAAAATTAATAATCTACAAATTTTGTTTTTCCAACATCCTTGGCGGTTTAGTTATGCTACATCAATCACTGAGTACTTTTTTTTTTTGTCCAAAGTCAGGTCACCTGCATCCCTTTACAATGCTACTTGTGAGGTCTTGATGGGTAGCGTATCACACTAATTAGAAAGTACAGTCCACCCTCTTCTACATACATAAACTCCGAAGTCACCATAATTGGCGCAAGTTGCTGTGATTGACATGGGAGGGAAAAAGTATATTATCCGTCCCACCCATAGAGCATAGCTCCCTATTTTCGCACCATTTGTTTCCAGCCACTTATGGCGGCAGGATAGGTGGTATTTGGAAGTTTTGTTACTGTGACACAGTGAATGCATTTCTGTTGAGCCTTTCAGGAAAAGATGTAACATGATCTGTCATAAATGGGCTACTTTCAGTCAAAAAATAAAGTCAACAT
>CM045744.1:35803975-35813975 GCA_024760905.1 Plotosus lineatus | reverse complement strand
CAAAGCTACTGGCCACACACAAAAACAAACACCAGTCCAACACTACTGCCCCCCCAACATGCACACCAGTCCAACACAAAGCTACTGGCCCCACAGACACACACCAGTCCAACACAAAGCCACTGCCCCCTACACACAGATCAGTCCAACACATACACACCAACACAAACCTTCTGGCCACACCCCCAAACAAACTTACAGCTATACCAATATGCCAAATGGACATGTGACCCTGCAACATGGTAGCTTCTCTCTCTCTCTCGCCTCGCCCCCTCTTGTCCCCCCCTCCCTCTGGACTTGTCATCCACAGCATTGTGAGAAGAATTTGGCTTTATTGTCCCCAACATATAGTGTGTTTGTCCACTAGTGATTCTCCTCAGGATACAGCATTAGCTGAGTGGATTATCTTGAATAGCACTTATACATTCTTTTATTCACGTCAGTCCAACAAAAATAATGAATATCTACAAAAATAACAATGAATCTCAATCTTCTATTCAGAAGAAAAAAGGAAAAAGATATTCTTCCAATTTTGAGGTATTGCATTTATCATTTTATTCAGTATAGATATGACTCACCAAATACAAACATTAAGTTACTTGTTTTTTATGACTGAATAATCATGACATAAGAGACACGGCACTTTATAAGTACGGCAACTCCCCATGCAGGTTATATAAACGGTGCGTTCATTATAAAGCATTTCCTGTTTTGGACATTAGAAACATCCCACTATTCCCTCTCTGAACGGCTGGATTTTTAACAACACGGAGAAAAAGAGATGGCGACACAAACCGTTTCCGTTGAGGACTGGCTCTGTGGTCTCCCAGTTCATGGATCTCTGGACGGCCTTCTTCCAGCGAGCATAACGATATTCACTTTCTGTTTCGGAACAAAGTAAAGAAAAAAAAATGGAATTTGTTTTTCTTAATTCGCAGAGTAAGACACTGACAACAGCAAAAGACTGAAACGGTTATTAATAAACAAATGAAACTGTATAAGTAATCACAGGATTGATCGAGAAAACAGGAAGTTGATTCGTTTAGGCCGACCAAAGCTAAACAAAAGCAGAACACTTGAAAATGTCCAGGAACAAGTACTGTTTTGCTGGATCATAATGAAGTGTATAGGTCTGGTTGCCCTTTCCATTTGATTTCACACCAAATTTTACAAAACTGCATGCAGAGGGGTGTGTTCAAGCACAACTGTGTCCACAATGCTCAGAAAGCAGTGTTCATTGGCCCTCCCAAGTCTAAACGTCCATCACACTCAATCTGGACTGCACCTTCGTCGCCAGGACAGGTGTACTCTGGGTAGCCAGCCAATGGAGTCACCGGCACACCAATGGAGTCACCGGCACACCAATGGAGTCACCGGCACACCAATGGAGTCACCATTGGTGAAGTGAAATAGGCTTCTCTCTCTCCTCATTGGAAAGTAAATCCAGGTTGCTTATTTAAGAGGAAGAATGGTAACAATCTTCCTGTAAGGAGAGCCAATTTGGCGAAAGGTTGAAGAACCGCACAAAGCCGATAAGCAGCAGGGCCTCAAGACAATGGCAGTCAAAGAAGACTTCATGCAGATGTTGGAAATCCGATGCCATGCTCCAAGCAGCCATGTCCCAAGGCCAATCTTGTGCCAGGTGAGAAACAATCATGATGGTAACGACATTTACATCTTCACCTTCATTATTCTTTTCCCTTCTGATAACAATGATGAAACATTCTTGGTGCTGATGAAATGGCTAGCGTAGTCTTACCCTCAGGGTTGATCTGCGGTTCGAATTTTTCCGAGGTGACTTCAGTGAGGTCCTCAGGATTCAAACTCCACACGCTGACGCCCTCTGCTGCTCCTGCTGCCATGGCTGCTCCTAGAGCCGTCGTTTCCGGCATGGACGGCTTCACTGTGCATTGTATTAAAAAAAAAAAAAAAAAAAAAAAAAAAAGTAAATAAACCGCATGCGGTTTGAAGACAGCAGAGGAAAAACATGGATGACTTTGGCTTTATAAATACAGCAATATTGTAAAAAGGCAAAAGATAGTGCGTCAAAGGCATACCCATGGATAAGGGAGGGATATTATCTATTCATACTGTGAAGTGCCTTCATATTAGTTTTGTCGCTGACTGAATCTGAGCAGAAAGTATAACGCCGTACACTTTATATAATAGAATGTATATTAAGAATCAGGTCATCAGCTACCAAATGCAACACTTCAAATTCACAATCAGTGTAAAAACTGAATAATTTATTTCTGTTTTATTTTGTGGGGTAGACAGTGGAACTTGGTGGTCGAACAACTCCGGAGTCGAACAAATCAGTGTTCGATCAAAAAATACAGTACGAGGAAAATATGCCTTGATATTCGAACAAATCAACAGCGTTCGAAAGGAGTCGGTAAATGTTCATGAACTTTTGGAAATTCAATACGGAAGAGCTGCAAGAAGAGCAACAAAAATCTTTGGCTGGTGGAGTATTCCGAATTCCTTAATTAAGAAAATATATGCGAAATGGGGGAAGTGCAGTTATTTGTGGAAAAATATTATCCAGACACCATGTTAGCAAATTGGGCAGTGCACATTTAAAATGAGAACGCAACTACACAGGAAGAAGAATCAACTGTGATTAAGAGACAGAGAAGGGGAAACCCCCCCCCCCCCCCCCCCGAACAACAATTACCCAATCATTTTATGGAGGGGGTGGGACTTCCCCTCAAAGTAATAACCCCTTCCTCATATACTTTTAACCATCTTATGGGAAATATTGTTTCACTCTTCGAATAAATCAGTCATTGACCATATTTTTGGAACAAATTGTGTTCGACTGCCGAGGTTCCACCCCCAATCAAACCAAAATAAAACAACCCAAACCCCCCCAATAAAACTACTTACATGTTTATGTGAGGTGTGCATCTGAGTGTGTGTGTGTGTATTTATATTTTAGTTACATATTATGCATTATTTTTTCAATGTTTAATTGTTATTATAAGCATTTATCATTGAATATGTATTTATTGATATATATACACATGTACGTATACATCAGTCGGGAGGGGGGTGTTTCGATCCTACTTCGCATAAATTCGGCATTCGCGGAAAGTCTCGGTCCCCATTCACTGCGGAAAATGAGGGTTCATTTTATTAATTTTGCAAGGGAAATTTTGGTTCTGCGTTTAACCCATCCGAAGTGAACACACACACACACACACACACACACCAATTGGAGATTAGCTGCCTTGCTCCAGGGTACTTCAACCATGAAGGTGGTGGAAGAAAAGGTGCAACTCGCTACGAAAATTCCCCACATTCCACAAACTCATTAAATTAAATAATGAGTTCCTCCAGGGGAAATTCCAGTCAATGGTTCAATCCTACACTAGGATCATTTCTAATCTAATCAGTGGAAAAGTGTTGGCTCATCTCTGACTAGAAGGGGAGGTTAGGCTATTGATTTAGATATTATCTGGAATTCATCCCCTGACACAGACCACTTCATCCATTTGAAATCCGACGAGGAATCCGAACCTCACACGGGTGGTTTTAATGTAGATGACGTACCTACTGGAATGCAGAGAATATCAGCCTGGAGCTGCATGAGGAGTCTGTTCAAAGTCATTCCTCCATCTACCTGCAGCTGAGTCAGAGGAATCCCACTATCCTGATTCATCGCATCCAGGATCTGAAGCACAGATATGAACCATGAGTCACTCAACTGAATCTTAGTGCTGGGCTTCCTTATCCATACTGTTCATAAGTGTATGGTGCATGTGCACTGCTGAAGAAAACCAGACTGGATTTTTATATGTATAGACGATACCTCTCGTGTCTGAAAGCAGACTGCCTCAAGAGCAGCGAAGGCCAAGTGATTCCTGTTTGTGAACTGAGTCAATCCACAAATGATTCTGTTTGGAGAAAGAAAAGTAAAATAGATAATTCAACATTTACACTCATTTACTATCCGGCTTATTTAAAATACTCGATTCTGATTGGTCAATCACGGCATTCAGCAGTCTGTTATTTCCTTAGAACATACCGTTGCTATGGAGCACGTCTTTAGCAGAAGCAATAAAATAAAATTTTAAATTAACATTTTGTGTGAATTTAATTTCTTGAATAATCCGCCGTGTACAATAAGGTGGATACAATAGTAAATAAAATAAACCCCTTCAGAGTGATTCAAGACCTCGCAGTTCTGCATTAAGGTCTCAAAATCACTTTGTTAGGGCTTATTCCACAATAATGGTGAATTCATTGTATCTTATTCTTTCTGTAAACACTTTTACTGAAATGGTGCAACTTTAAACAAACTGAAATACTATTTTCTCATAATTTTATCCAATAGTATGTAAATGATATGGTAAATGGTATCATGATATTTTTCTGACGACAGTATCTATCCTAACATCTTATAACACAAATGTCAAACTCCAGACCTGCAGGCCAAATCCAGTCTATTTAAATCAAACTCATTTCATGTTGTCTGCGAGAGCTTTTAAAGTATAATGATTATCATACATTATTTGCATCAATTATTCCCATGAAAAACAATTCAACATCCATCCACTAGGTGAAGCCGATCTATTTCGAGTACAGTCATCTCTTGAATATCGTGGATAACGTAGACCAGACCTGGCCGCAATATTCGAAAAACCGTGAAGTAGGAACGCCCCGCCCTCCTCCCTCCATTTCTACCATGTTGTCTCATTTCTATATGTTTTTGCGTCTATACAATATCAAGAAGCATATATTAAACGTTACACAGTTATATGCATATGTAAATACTGTAATGTATTAATATTTACATAGAATTTATATATAAATACTTTACTGTACTCACCTCTGACGATACAGTAAGATCACAAAAACTCCCGCGGAAATGTGCAAGGCAACAGCGTCACGCGTCTAAGCCAATCAGCTTGTGAGATTGAGTTGAGTGGGCGGGAGGCAATAGCGTCACGCGTCTAAGCCAATCAGCTTGCGAGATCGAGTTGAGTGGGCGGTCCCTGCCTGAACTGGGGAGGAGGGGCACTTCAGTCTGTTGTCTGGAAACAATGGAAGCAGCCTGCCTTGGGTCCCTGCCTTCCGCTTGCTTACATGTGAGTTTCAGCGCGAATTTTGAATTTTTTATTAATATATTTATTTTATTTTATTTTTTATTAAAATACTGTGGTGTACCAAGACAGCGATGCTCAAATCGCGAAGTGGCAAGGGATGACTAAACAGTTAGCCGTTCATGACTCAAGAACTATTCCAAGCTAGCTTATCAATGTCAAGCATTCCTTAGGAAAGGAAAGCGAATATAGGGAGGGGGAAAAAAAAAAAGGACAAATGTATAAACTTCCTGCTCAACTTCTACCAATACGCTATGGAGAGTATTGTGTCCGGCTGCATTATGACCTGGTATGACAGCTACTGTACAAACAAGTCTGAACTGCAAGCCATCCAGGACCGTGACAGACAGCGCTGTAGGAGAGGCCCGGCAGATCCTCTTATTATTTATTCTTGGTTTATTATTCATTATTATTAATGTTAACATACATGTATTATTATGAAATATTTATTGTTTTTACATGTTTATCGTTAATATATTAGGTCAAATATACGTGTTTGTGGCAGGTTATATGAGTTTGGGAGGGGGTTGGAACAGATTAATTGGTTTTGTGTTATTTCTTATGGGAATAATTGTTTTGTCTAACGAACTTTTCGGCCTACGAGCTCAGCCTCGGAACAGATGAAATTTGTTAGCTGAGGTATCACTCGACTTAAAATCACTGTACGTACGAACAATATTCAACTTGCAGACGGTACAAATATTCACATCCCCATAACAATAATTTATTGAACTGTTGCCCAGCCCTAATGTTATCACGTGACTGTGTGTTAAAATAAAAACTCTTAACTTGCCCTCTGGCACTTGGTTCCCAGTAGGGGGCGTAGAGACCTGAAAACGCAGGAACAAAGTAACAGCCGTACGACGTTCCAACACTTGCAGCCAGTTTCTCTGTGGAAAGAGGAACACCATGCCATCATGAGCAGCAGGACTAATTGTGTCCGGTATGAGCTCACGAAGCCATGACATCATGTATATTCAGTGTATTGTTATGCTGTACTGCTGGTACTACAGTAGAGTAACTCAGGCAGTGGTGGCTCCGTGGTTGACACTCTGAGTTACTGATCATAAGGTCAGCAGTTCAAGCCCCAGTACAATCATTCAGAGTTCCTGAACTGTCAAACTTCCCAGTTATATAAATGAGATGAAAATGGATGCCACACTGGATGAGGGTATCTGCCTCATGTTATAAATAGAAACCTAGTTTGAGAATTTTCTGAGGAACTCACCGAGCTCGGTGGAACTTTGGATAATTCCAAGGTTATCTTTCAACCAGCGCACCAATGCACCAGCTATGGCAACTGAGCCCTAAAGAAAAAGTAGATGATGTAAATCGGTCATATTGACGAATTGTTTTTCATTCAACCTTTCAAAAACAAAAAATATTTTTTTTAAGGGATGTAGTAAATATGTAATAGGAGATATGCTACCAGGACATCATCAATAACGTTACCTCTAATGCATAGCAAGCCGGCTTGTCTCGACCCAGTTTATATGCTATTGTCGTCAAGAGGCCATGATCTGACATCACTGGCTGCAGGACAAAGTAAGATGGAGGGCTTAGATAAAAACAAATGGATTTATAGAGTACACACATATCGACATCCCCACAAGTGGCAGTGAATGAGAAATACCTTTGTCCCTGTGTTTCTAAGCAGGAAACAGCCAGTTCCATAACTGGGGGTTGGGGTGGGGGGTTCGAGAGAGAAAAAAGACATACAGGTCAGCCGTAGTGGTTCTCTCTCTCTCTCTCTCTCTCTCTCTCACTCACTCACTCACTCAAACACACACACAGTTGGTCAGAGCCCCTCATTAATTTGCTATATTATAACCACACCCGGAGCAGTGTTGGCCTAGTGGTATAGGTGCTGGATCGCTGATCCAAAGGTTGGGGTTCGAGTCCCACTCTCCACAAGGTTGTCACTGCCCTGAGCCCCCGGTGCAGCGAACTGGGTTATCAAAGGCCGGCCATGTCTCACTGTCTATGGTGTGAGGTTCATGTAAAAAGAACCATTGCTGACTTTTGACAAGAGTAGCTGGAAAGCCGTCAGCGTGTTTCCCTCCTGCGATGGCCTGGCGAGCTGTCCAGAGTGTACTCTGCCCTCGCCCGGAGTTGGCTGGGATGGGCGCCAGCCTCCGCGTGCCCCTAATTAGGATTAAGTGGTTACAGAAAATGAACTGATGACCACACCCACCGGGCATCATTCTGATTGCGTTCTTTACTGGTAGAATATCAGTGCATGTGCATTAAGTCAATAAAATGAATGAATGAAAAAAAAAAAAAAAACGGTGGTGCGATTTGACGAATGCGCTCAAACAAAACTCCCAAAATCCACCAATTCATTTGAAATTAAAGCATTTGATTGAAATAACGTAGTCGTCCAATAATCATTATGGTTGAATTTTTCGCCAAAAAAAGCCGTTATCTGTTGCTGTCAGTTTACCAGTTGTTCAAGTTTAAAGTAACGAGGCGCACAGACTGCAAAGTGGAAATAATAAATAATTAACAATTCAACATTTAAAATAAATGAAAAAATATCACAGTCCAGTGGATGTAAAAATGATTTCACATCAATAACGATGACATTACATCATGTGACAATTATTTCACCTCTTGTTCTCGATATTACGCGCCCTCAGAAAATTCTTACGTTTTCCCGTTGTCGAGATATAAAATTTTCAAGGAATAACACAGCGATCCCATGTCTACGTCTACACTGGAGGGACGGACGGATGCACGCTACAGGTTTTGACGGTCCAAAAGCAACTCAATGGTTCAGTACTTTCTCATCAATAGTGCTCCACCTCGTGCTACGTGGGAGCACCAATATAATATAACCTTGACGACAAATCAGCTTAATTTTGACAAGCGTTGTGTTCCAGACAAAAAAAAAAAACAAAAAAAAAAAAAAAAAAAAAAAGAGCCTTACGTGTTTTTGGCCATGCCTTCCTGAAAACACATCTGTCCCACAAGCGCGGCCGACTGATCCCCTAGACACTTCAAGTGAGAGAACATCGAGATGTCAGAATGGTATAAAATTCAAGGCTACAATAAAAATAAAGTAAAATCATGTCTGTACAATTTGAAATATGAATGCGTGATTTACCCCTGATATGGGCACACCCGTCAGGGGACCAGATTTCTGTGGAAGCAAAATAAACAAATAAATAAAAGTGAACAAGATAGTGCTACAGTAAACTTTCCTGTTTATCTCAAGGCGACTTCCCCGTCAGATGACGTTAGTATGTTTTCAATTCATGCCCGTACCCTTCAGTAAGTGTGCACTATATGATTACCCGGTGATTAAAGCATGCCATATCAACCAGCCTCCTATTCATATGTTTAAACAAAATATATTTTTTAAAAGAGGTGAGCATGCACAGACATGAATGAGAGAGCCAGAGTATGGCCACCGGGTCAGAATGTGCCCCTGAAGAAGCAACAAAATCCTCAAGTGCTGTTTGAAAAGGCAGTATTGGATCTAGTAGTAACAGCAGGTGAAGGATGTCTCAGGGCATCCAGCCAGTGCAACATGTGATAAACAAAAATTACCCAGTACATTTCCAACAACCAGATCAAATAGAAACATCCAGTGTACTGAAGGGAATAAAAGCCTGAGAGTAATGAAGGGCAGCACTGGTATTATTTACAGTTCTGGTCAAGATTACCAACAAATACAGGGTGATCCAAAAACCCTTCACATTACACATCATGGAACTTCATTCCAGACAGTTTTAATACGTCATTATTTACACACATGAAATTTGTCATGGAAGGAGAGGTCGTGTTAAAGTTTACTGGTCACCCAACCATAACTTGAACACCTTGAGATTGAAGAACTGTGTGGTTTCGGTAAGATTGAGCGACGGAACACATAGCTTGAAGATCACGGGAAGTGCTGAGGGAAACGCTTTCCGGGTCAGGTGATCTTGTTGCATGTTGATGTTGGGTAGCTGACCTGTTCCCCCAAAAACCCACCCCTTGGGACCCCCCGCTGTGGTGCTACTTTTCATCACGAGTGTATACTCATCGAGTCCAAACTCTTGAAGCCCTTAAGGCAGCAATTCATCAGGAGATTGACGCTGTTCCGTCCAACATGACCCATCAAGCCACAGTACCCTTCATAAATAATTTCTGAGTGTCGAGACTGGCAGCCAGTGCATAGAACCTCCATTGAATAAAGTTTCATATGTACGAATAATTTCCGAAATTTTCATTTACATTTTGAATGCGGAAGGTTTTGCTGGCTCACCCTGTACACTGTATAATCTCCTGATCTTTCAGTCAAAATCAAAGCTACACAACAAATACACCGCTTCAGACTTTTTTTCTTCAGCCCAAGAAGCATCATGTGTTTTTAAAGAAGCCGCATACTGAAGACAATTTTGCATCTCGATTGGCACAAAGCATCATGGGATCACGGCTACCAAACAAACTACCAAAAATGGTGACGTTTAACCTGAATGCCAATGAACAGTGCTCTATTGATTCGTTTAATTTATGGAAAGTTCCTGATCTACGGGCATATTATACGTTTGGAGTCTTCCTGGTTGTTCCCGCAAACATAAGGATGAATTAGTTGCGCTTGCATTTGCTGCCACGTGACAGAATTAGCCTTTGCCTATAATCCTGTCAAATACATAGAAATAATTCATTATTAGATCCATTAAATGTTCTATAATGACCCGAAATTGTTTTTCTGTAGAGCTATACTGTACTATCGTCGGCCTAATCAGGCTAATATCCGGGCATGCCTATCGCCGATTGCCAGCTCAATTGGAAGACACAATTAAGTGTGGACTCTACAACGAATAGAATACAAATTAATATAATTTAATTATAAACTTACTGCTTTAATCCAATGATTACTTCCCTCTACATCCTTCAGCTCG
>CM045744.1:35768975-35801475 GCA_024760905.1 Plotosus lineatus | reverse complement strand
GAACTGTACCAGTATAAATAACAGGATAAGGAAACTATTGTTTTTAGATCCATCACACTGTTAGACCCGACAACTACTGATCTTTACTCTAATTATCATCAAGTCGGTGGAGGTTTCATGTTGGAAATGCACTGCTAGATGAAACTGGGATAAAAGAGACACCAAAACCAATCAGGGGAAGGGAAAAAGACATTTGTTTCCCCCCAGAAATGACAACGGCAATAATATTAGTCAAGACCTACTCACCAGACTAGAACTGATTTTCTACCAGAAGCCAAAAAAAATGGTCAGAAACAAGAGGTTTGATTGTGACTTTCAAAAAAAATAACAAAACAAACAAACAAACAAAAAAAAACACCCAAACATATGGTCCTCCTACATTGGAAATAACTGTAAATCCAATCAGGAACACTGAAATTTAATGTTAAAATTAAACAATGATCTGTTTTTCCCCCCCCAATCACCGTGACGTGAATTTCTATTATTGATAGTAGTACGAGCTTTTACTTATGAAAGGGTTCAAAGTGGTGTTATACGGTTTCTTGCCTAAGTATTCACCCCATTGAACGACAACTGACTCATCCATGAGGCTGAACAATTCTAAAAACTACACTGATCTTCACCCTACTTTAATATTACAGCTATGTTTGGGTACATTCAGATTATTCCATTGGAGTCCAATGTAAAAGTTCCAGATTAAAGCGAGCACCATACACAAGAGAAGGCGGTATAGAATCGATCCGATTTTTTTGTGTCGCAAACATTGCGTCCGTACATCTGTCCGTGTAGTCATCGGCTCCTTGTGGTGATCGTGTGCAAGCTGTTATATAACCCTCGTAGTGGGAATGAATGTCCAAGTGATGGTGATGAACGTCCTCTACACCATCATATCCTTCAAACTGTTACTTGTTTCAAGCCATAAAATAAAATACAGGGATCCCTCACGTTCTGCGGTTAATAGGGACCGAGACGACCCCCCCGTGACCACCGATTTCCGCGAAGTAGGATGAACCCTCCTAACTGACGTATACGTACATGTTTATGGGTATATAATATCGATAAATACACATTCAACACTATAAATGCTTATAATAACAATTAAACACTCAAAAATAATGCATAAGATGTAAATAGAATATAAATACACACAGATACAGATGCACGTGCACACGCACAGATGCGCACCTCACATAAAAATGTAAGTAGTTTTGTTGGGAGGTTTTGGGTTGTTTTTTGTTTGGTTGGGTTTTTTTTGCATAATTATTCTTGTTTTGTGGCATTTTCTTTAACTTTTCCCATATTTTTTCTTTTTTTTTTTTTTCTTTTTCGATGAACATTTTTGAAAAACCCGCGATGCACTGAAGCTGCAGAAGCGAGGGATCACTATACACTTTTTAACAATGTAAACAGAATTCTATGTGCCATATGTGGTAGGGATCTTCATTTTTTTTGCGAGCAAAATAAATTACCACAGCCGAGCAATGCATTGCTCATTTGAATACAAAGGCTTTCAACCCACTTTTATCAACTCGAGGAACCATATGACATCTCTAGTGCGTATAACATGCTTACAGAAGTAAATCTATCCAGCGAACTGGCATCCGGAGCCTGCGGTTGTAGAAAATAAATTTTCCTCAATGGTGTAACACTTTCAGACAATTTCAAAACTTTGTAGAAGGGTGGTCATAAAACAATGGCTACATGAGACTACATCATCGATGGCATCATCAAAAACTCGTATCAGAAGTTGTTTTTTTTTTTTTTGTGCCAATTTTAGACAGTGACTGAACCTTCAGATTAACGCACAATATAGTGTTCAGAAGGGGGTGAATACTTATGCACAGCATAAAAGATCACCAGGTAATTCCACTGAGTTTACCATTAAACCGTAGATCTCTGAAGAACTCCTCACTTTTGGAAGAATCTCCATGGGTATGTCGAAATATCTGCAACAAAACATATTTTAGCTGTGAAAATGCTTCTCTTTTTTTGTGCATCTAGACACAAATATAGTGTTCCGTGTGTGCATCTTACTTGCAAAGGTCAGGATCCCAGTCCAAAGTGTGTATATTGAAGAGCATGGTCCTGCTTGCATTGGTCACATCTGTGACATGGACACCTCCCTTCTTTCCACCAGTCAGGCACTGAAATATCGTGAGCGTATAGCAGCGAGCCAGTGAGATAATAACTGATATAATGAGGGACATCTCACAAACATTTCATCCAAGATTTGGACCAGAGATCCCTTTGGAAATGGTCATAACATTATGCTAAGCTAACTGTTCATTGTAAACTCTACTCTACAAGAAGAAATAGCCAGAAAAAAACTTAAACGTATTATAATTAGATGTGTGATTTAATCCGTCTGCCGAACCCAGAAGTACGGCTCGCTGATTCGTGGCTCCGATACTTGCCCATTTTCTGCTGACTGGCTCATTTGGGAACTCTTTGATGGTAATACTGTAATGAACATTTTGTATTAAATAATACAAATCCTGTATTGCTTATAAGAGCTGGTGGTGTAGTGGTTAGAGTGTTGGGCTTGTGATCGGGAGGTTGTGAGTTCAAATCCCACTGAGACCCTCACTGTGCTAAGACCCCTGGGCAAGGTCTCAACCACAAGTGTGCCTCTGTTCACCCAGCAGTATAAATGGGTACCAGTAAAAATATACTGGGAAGGTAACCTGCGATGGACTAGCGTCCCATCCAGGAGGAGTTCAACTCCTGATTGCTTCACGCTACGGAAACCAGGGATAAGCACTGGCCTGATGAGCCGCTAGGCTCGGGTGTAAAAACCCAAACAGTTAATCAATCAATCAATCAATCAATTGCTTATAACTCAGTGAGTGTATAAAATAAAAGTTACTCTCTTATCATTAATTTTTTAAGTCAATTATTCCAAATTAGGGTCACAGGGAGGCGGACACCCATCTCAGCTGACTCTCGGTGAGGGCAGGGTACACCTTGAACAGCCTGCCAGGTCATGAGAGGGCCGGTACACATAGGGTCAATCTGAAACCACTACTATGCATGTTTTTGGACTGCAGGAGTTAACCGGAGTACTCCGATGAAGAACACGTAAGCACGAGGAGACCATATAAACTCCACACACAAATGTCCCGAGTCTGGGAGTCGAACACGAACGTGCTGACCACCGTGTCACAGTGCTGCCTCCCTCTCATCAGATACAACTAACAGCCTGCACAGTGTTTCTCAACTTTCAGTTCATATCCGATTTATGTTCATGAAATAAGCATTTAATATGACTTACCCATATGAGCCAGGAGTCGATGGTTCCGAACATGGCTGTATGTGAATGCACAGCCTTGCGCACATCCTCAACGTTGTCCATTAACCAGCGCAACTTCACTGCACTGAAGTATGTGCTGATAGGAAGGCCGGTCTTGTGCTGCAGAAGAGTGATATTTTTATGTTGGTTTTGCCTTATGACAGGGTGCAAAGTCTTACGTATGTACAAAGAAACACTGGAAAGCAAAAGATACCTTTAAAAATACAGTGATACCGAAGCTAACAAATTTAATCCATTCCGAGGGCAAGCTCATAATCCGAAAAGTTTGTTAGATGAAACAAAAATTCCCATAAGAAATAACAGAAAACCAATTAATCTGTTCCAACCCCCTCCCAAACTCATAACCTGCCACAAACATGTATATTTGATCTAATATATTAAAGATAAACATGTATTATGATTATGAAATATTTGTTTTTACATGTACATTAACATTAATAATAATAAAACAAGAATAAACAATAAGTGAACCAACTCTTCCGATCATCGACTGTGGCGAAGTTGTCACATGGGCAGGCACCACCTCCTGCATAACCGAGGAGGAGAATTGAGTGTGTGTGTGTGTGTGTGTGTGTGTGTGTGTGTGTGTGCACGCTACGAATGCCAGCGAGGAAAGGCTCATGGTGAGCTCCCACAAGGCCATTACTTCTCAAATCGTGGGGGGGGGCAGCTTATGACCCTGGAGAATATGCTTTTTTGCAATACTGTACTAGAATTAAGTGTAATTGCGCATCCCTTACAGTAGTTGGCAGTGGAGCTCTCACTTTCGCGCTATGGTGTAAGGAAAAAGCACCGAGCAAACGATATGAATGGCAGTAAACACTATTTACAGTCACGCACAGGAGCTTGTAAGGTGAATTTTTGCTCGTTGGATGGAGCAGATTTTTGGTGGGTTCAAAGCTTGTATCATGGAAAGATCGTTATAAAGGACACTCATTATACAAGGTACCACTGTAATTCGTTAAATATTTCAAAATAGCAGAGTAAACATTTATTAAAAAAAACCCAAAAAAACAACAACTTTGTTTTAGACTGGAAACATTTTATAGGTCACATTTTGCTGTTGGTTGGGAAAACAATCTTACGAACTACAAAATCTTACATTATGTAGTCATTAAAAAAACTAGTCCGCCCCTAGTCACACTCATGTTCCCACTACATCCTTAGAAAACTGGTAGGAACTTGTACAATGCAGTAGAAACCTATAGGGATATGGTACGGTATCCATAGACGTGGGGAATGTGGTAGGATGTGTTTAAATCACGTAGTATAAATGTAGTGGCGACGACTGGATGTAGGCGTGGTCACAAGTAAACTTTGAGAATGAAGCACAGTATTAAGTACCAGGTGCAATCTGACAGGTTGTAGTACGAATGCAGGACATGGTGAATGTGCGGTCAGGCACATAACAACAAATTAGTGGGACCATTTTAGATACAATGAGAACTTGGTATGGCGAACATTCCATCTTGTGCCAGTAACTAATATTTGGAAATCTAATATTTTTTGTATTGATTTGATCAAGTCCTAAAATAAAACTGAAATAAATCTACAATGGAAGTAAGACAATAGACTACTGAACAATTTTGCGCAGCACTGTATACCGCGCTAAAATCTCAATTTATATAAAATTGTATTTGTGCTGCACTTTTTAAAAACTAAATAAACCAGTTTGTTGTTGGATGACCTTCACACTACTGCGCTTCTCGCATGTTGATTCAATCCTGAGACATTTTTAAAGGCATTTTTCTTCCAGGTTGACTGGTCACATATTTGCTAAAAGGAAAAAAAAAAAAGCCAACCCCGCCTCCTAATGATGCTCATAGTGGAAATACTATATCCTTGCCTTACCGACTACATTTATTTACATAGTGTATAATAATTTAAATGTGGTGATAGTGACATGTGCTTGTTTTTCTGGAGAAGTCCATTATGTTTTAATAGTTGTTTTATTGTGGGTTTTTTTTTTTTTAATAAATTCGTAACACTTGTTATATTTTAATATGCTGTGATTGCCTGCAATTGTGCGTCCGGTAAAAGAAATACTAAATATCAATAGGACTCCATGGTTAAATGCATAAAGAAGGAGGAAAAAATCTGCAAGTTAAACGAGTTTGAACCTCTTGGCATTTAAAACATTTTAACAACCAGAACATTCCTTCCAAGACTGTATAAACCGCACCACTTTCACACATTCCATTATATTACACGCCAAATAAACATTGCTGCTCTAGCTACATTTCATTTTATTTTTAGTACATCCAACAGGCTGCTACAGAATCAGGATTTAGATTCATACGACGAGCTAAAACCATTTTATATAGACGAGGGAAAGTTAACCTACATATTCGTATAAGGTCGCATTGACCATCGACTACGGTTTCTGAGCTCAGATCATCTGCTCCAGATTCTTCCGCATTCCTGACAGATAAGCTCTGAAAACAACCCAGTCCACCCAATTCTGAAGGACATCCACTTTCTCCCCCACCTCAATTTCCGACAATACCCACAATGCCATTCAACTACCTGTTAATAATGTACAGTGGTATCTCTTATAACGAGTGCCCCTTAACAATTTTTCCATGATACGAGCTTCGAACCTACCAAAAATCTGCTCCATCCAACGAGCCAAAATTCACTTTATGAGCTCTCCTCGAAATGGCTTTTCCGGGCCTATTAGCCCTGTATTCTTCTGCATGTATTCCTCCATGCTCCGAGAACACCTTGTGCCAGTGCTTGTCAATTATTTTCTGTGACACCCCATCTAGAAAGAAAGAAAGAGAAAAAAAAAAACGACCCCCCCCCCCCCCCCCCCCCCGCGACTATAAATAGTGTTTACTGTACTTACTTCATATTGCTTGCTTGGTGCTTTTCCACCCCTACACCATAGGAAACAGTGAGAGCACCATTGTAGCCTACTGTAGGGGGTGTGCAATTACACTTAATTCTCATACAGTATGGCAAAAAAGCCTGTTCCCCAGGATCATACACAGCCCCCCTTCCCCCCGGACATCAAACAGTGTCCCCCCCAAGGAGGGCACACCCCAATATTTGAGAAGCACTGGCCTTGTGAGAGCTCACCACGAGCCTTTCCTTGCTGGCATTCGTGTCGTGCACATACACAAAATTCTCCTCCATTACGCACCACCTCCTGCATGCCCACGAGACATCTTCGCCACAGTCGATGATTGGCAGGGTTAGTTGACATTGTTTATTCTTGACTTATTATTTATTATTAACTATTATTAATGTTAATGTACATGTGTCATGAAAAACTTATTGTTTTTATATGTTTATCTTTAATATATTAGGTCAAATATACATGTTTGTAGCAGGTTTCAGTGGTACCTGACTTTACGAAAGTCTCAACAAACAAAAAATTCAGGTTATGAAACGCATTTTCCTAAAATTTTTGTCTCTGCATACGAAACAAGTTCACGTTATGAAAACACCATCTTAAAAATTAAAACGTGCCATTCAAACAATGCGCAAATTGCTTTCTCATTGGTTGTCTCCTAACACCCCGCCCCGCTGGCCTCCCATTGGCTAGGAGGGAGCTGAATCTCCATAATACAGTACTGTACCCATAATGCTTTTCGTGTGTCTTCGACCCAGTGTTCGACACACACGCGTGAAGGAGAGTTGTACTGTTGGTTCGTGAGTTTTTTGAGTATGCTTATTGCAGAGTTAGTTTTTGTTATTAATCATGAGCCCCAAGAAAGTGATTCCCGATGAGACTGAAAAGAAGAAGCTGGCTCCGTTATCAATAAAAGTATAAAACAGGAGATGATTAAAAAAATATGTGGGATTCAGTTGAGTGAAATCGCAAAGGAGTATGGCCGAAACCCCTCTACAATCGAGACGATACTGAAGCAGAAGGAGGCCTTAAAAGCGGAGATACAGTAATGGAGGCGATTATTTCGGAAAAAGCAACCGCCATATTTAAGCATCTCGTGAAGGAGGGTGGGGGTGAGGGTTCTTCAGACCAGCAACCCCCGGACTTTAAAGCGTCGTATGGGTGGTTTGAGAGATTTAAAAAAATGTAAATAATTTTCTTTTGCGTTTAACACATATTTCATACAAAATTGGTGTACTTTTATAATTTTTTCAGGGTTTATGGGGTAATATTAGGAGCCTTGGAACGAATCACGCGTTTTACATGTAAAATGCTGTTCAACTTACGAAAAATGCAGTTTACGAAAAAGGCGCTGGAACGGATTAATTTCGTAACGTGAGGTACCACTGTATAGGAGTTTGTGAGGGGGTTGGAACGGATTCATTAGGTTTTCTGTTATTTCTTATGGGAATAATTGTTTCATCTAACAAACTTTTCGTCTTACAAGCTCGCCCTTGGAACGGATTAAATTCATTAGCTGAGGTATCACTGTACTAGTTACATTATAGGTTCATCTCTACCTATAAAAAAAACCGACACAGCAGCATGTTAGTGCTCAGGTCTGTCGCCTTTTCTATGCTCAAATACAATCAAGAAGGATCCAGAGAATAAATCTGCATGTTCTTACATCTGTCAACCTTCAAGGTGTTCTTACCTTCAGGTGATTTTTATTCCTGCCTGGGGTGTTGTTGATGAGTCGCTCCACAGTGGACTGTGTGCGCAGGTCCAGCCACACTGCACAAATTAGCATCAGTACTTTAATCCGTATCCACGGCACCAGCTACAATTATCATTATTGTTTGATCCATTTGATCTCATTACCCAAGTATACTTACCAACTGCATTGTACAGTGGCTCGCCTGTTTCTTTGTCCCAAACCAGTGTCGTTTCCCGCTGATTGGTCACACCAATAGCTGAAGGGAAATTACATTTATTCATTTATTACCTCAACCAAAGTGGTTAGTGCTTTTGTTGATATTGGTTTGTTTGTTTCTTTGTTAGCAACTTAGAGAGAGAAAAAAGAGAGAGAGGGAAAAAAAAAAAAAAGTTACGACCGGATTTTGATTACCGTAATTTCTGAACTATTGAGTGCACTGGAATGTAAGTCACACCAACTAAATTTTATATATATATATATATATATATATATATATATATATATATATATATATGCCGCATCTCATTGTAAGTCACAGGTGTCTGTCTCGCTCTTGTGCTTCCTGCTAGAGCGCCCCCCTGGAGGCTGTCAGCCCGTAAAAAAAAAAAAAAAAAAATCTACAGACTAGACACATTGTTGTTTAAGCCACAGGGTTCAAAGCGTGTGAAAAAAGTAGCGACTTACAGTTGGGAAATTACGGTAATTTTTTGGAATTGGAAAATTTTTGGAATTGGCCTGGGTGACACTATTAGAAATTGGGAATGATACAATCAAATTCTGGATCCTGGAATTTTTTTTGAAGATTTTTTAAAAACACACAGAAATAGTTTGGTGTGGAATTATAGCAACCCCAGTAGGGAATAATGTGTACTTTGTTCTTTTTCATTTACCTTTTTTCTTTTAATAAAAAAATATTCAAGTGATAAATAAATAAATAAATATATATATATAAAAAACAGAGCAAATATACCTGTATACTCCAACAAATAAAAACATTATTCTGATATAGCATAACTGACATTTATCAGATATGGTGTAAACATCTCAGTTACATACATTTATCCACATTTTTTATTCAGGCATTCAAGACAACACAAGAATGGGGTATTTTTAGATTTTAATGAACTTTATGTGAACAATGGACCGACCAGTTGGAATTTTATTTATTTTTTTTTGCAATGCAACGAAGCTGCAGAAACTGAATCACAAAGTAGCGAGGGATCACTGTATTTTGTAAACGATTCACTAAGATGCTTTTTGTGTACTTTTCTTTGCAAGAATATACAAATAGTTTAATATTCCATTCAGTCTGAAATGTATACCTGAAGATATTGCTTGTTCACTTTTAAACATTGTTAGCTTCAAGTTGTACTGGTGTATTTACAATGTGCAAATTTTTCCTATGAATATATACCAACATACTGAATGAATACTGGAATTGGCACCACAAACACAACCATGGCCAGAAAACAGTGCACAAAGTTTAAAACATGAATAGCAGTACCTTTGATGTTGGAGATGTCGATGTTGAGCTGGGTCAATTTCTCACAAGTTCTGTCCATGCACTCATACACAGACTGCAGAATCTCTTTTGGGTCCTCTTCCACCCAACTGTATGGTGGAAATGAACACGTATGTGATTGGACAATTTTTGTAATCCTTCACAGTAGATATGAGCAATCACGCATTGCGACTGCCTGAGATCCACTTCTAGGATATCACCCCATATGCCATTAGTAGGGAAATGAGGGGAACATGATCATGACTAATTATTAACACAACCAGCTGTTCATTCTGGACTTGTAAAAAAAAAAAAAAAATCAGAATTTGGAATGAAAAATCTTTGAATGTGGCGTGGTAGTAAAGGTGCTGGATCACTGATCCTAAGATTGAGGGTTCAAGCCCCACTCTCAACGGGTTGTCACTGTCTATGGTGTGAGGTTCATATAAAAGAACCATTGCTGACTTTCGACAAGAGTAGCTGCACAGCCATCAGCCGTCCAGGGTGTACTCTGCCCTCGCCCGGAGTTGTCTGGGATGGGCAATAGCCTCCCCGTGAGTAAGCATTCTGCTACTTCAAAACTGTAAATATAAATCACCAGATGATGAAAATATCCACATGTTCATGTGTACCAGGAGCTTTTGAGAGACTTGCCTTTCATTTCACTTTAACCCTGTAGAGCCCAGTCGTAGAAAGCAAGCATTTTTTGTTAGCAAAAAAAATGTAGGGAGGAGGATGTATACATGGGTATGATTTTATCAGCATGGAAACATTACGGCAGAGTTAATACATCATTATTAGCTTCTTTCAGTGAGGAATCCCTGTTACAGCTGTGAAACAGGATATTTACTGCCATGTTTTGCAGTGGCTGTGCCCCTACTTGCAGTGCGTTTTGGAGTGAGTACTCACCCTTCTCTAGGAAAACTTTGCTGAATCTCGACTTGATGGTGACTAAGCAGCTCTGCAGTTTTAGCATTGAAAACCTGCATGAAAAATATACATATATGCTAATTCAAGGAGAAGAATGCAGATTGGAATAGACTGTTGATGCAAAGGATGTACAATGATCACAATTTTTTTAAAACTCATACGGGCCACATAAAATGACTTGGTGGGCGGGATTTTGCCTGCAGGCCTTGCGTTTGATACCTGTGGCTTAGAGTGTGACACCGGTCAGACTCCGGACATCGACAATAGTTCGTCACCTTGAATCTAAAAAAATTAAGCCATCTGGCTTGGATGTAATAAGCCCAACAAACTTACCAAAAAAATTAAAAAATAAATAAAATCTAAGCATTGTACCATTGAAATAAATTAGTGCTGAAACAACAAATCAATAAAATCTATAAAAATCGATTATTAAAATGGTTGGCAACAAATGTCAAATAGTCGCATGATTATTGCGTAAGTCAGCCACTACAGACGAGTGTCACTCGGTACAAAGTTGAATGGACGTGTCATACGTGCACCTCACTGTAACGTACACCGAGGGACTTTTTTTTTTTAATCTTCATAAGCATTACAAAACACGGCTGATTCAAAAAGAATGACCCTATTTCAGAATGAAATATTTCGTAAAGTAAATGTATGAATATGAATCAGAATGAGGGAGTAGTGTTTGAAAGATCAGATTTCCAAGTTTTCTGTATGTACGTATATGTCAGTCAGGGTGGGTTGGGGGGTTGGGGGGTGTGATCCTACTTCACAGAATTCGGTAGTCGTGGGGGGATCTCGGTCCCAGTTATCCGCAGAAGGTGAGGGATCCCTGTGTGCGTGTATATTATATATATATATATATATATATATATATATATATATATATATATATATATAATAAAATAAAAGGACAGGACAAAGACTTTCTATTGAAACTCCATTTATCACTACAGATCTGTTTCGAGGGGTGGTGAAACCATCCTCTCTCTTCAGGTGATTATAGAAGAATTCAGGTGATTATAGAAGAATATTCTTCTATAATCACCTGAAGAGAGAGGATGGTTTCACCACCCCGCGAAACAGATCTGTAGTGATAAATGGAGTTTCAATAGAAAGTCTTTGTCCTGTCCTTTTATTTTATTTGCTCTACCAAAAAGTATTGAGCACTCTCCTACGGAAGGATCTACTCAGAAAATCCTCTCTCTCTCTCTCTCTCTCTCTATATATATATATATATATATATATATATATATATATATATATGTATATATATATATATATATATATATATATATATATATATATATATATATATATATATATATATATATATACACACACACACACATACATACACACACACACACACACACACACACACACACACACACACACACATATGGTAGTTCATTATGAAAGCTCACAATGCAATGAATTGGCTCATTCCACCATTTCCCATTCATTGAGAAATAACTTCGGCACCCGGCCTGGGCAGCACATGTTGTACTAAGAATAGTAATACACAAGTGTCTTTGCATGTCACATGATCTAAATGTTGTACGATTGCGAAAGTTGTCTTTTATATTATCATAATGTATTAGTTTGGATACAGCTACTCAATTAAAAAGTGAATTATAAGGTTTGTCCAAACTTTTGAATGGACAGCCACATTGAGCTGTGCTATATTACATCATGCTTTATTCAACCCAACTAATACTGTTCCTCTGTGAGCCATATTTAAGTTTCTACTTATAAACTTGTATCAAAATAGAGAGAAGGATTAAAATGGCACAAACGCTTTACAATGTGACTACCATGACTGGAATGTACTCACAGATTTTGTTAAATTTCGCAGTACATGTTTGTACAAGCACAAGTTCACTTTTACTCGTTACGAAATGACATTTGTTTTAAAATCTGCTGCTGATTCGCTTTACAATGCGCCACACCCACTGTTATAAAACACTTTCCCCTTAATAGCTCAGAGTGCTTTATAAATGTGATGATGAAAAAAAAAATAGAATCTCACAGACTTTAGGAACCGCTGCTTTCATCAATGTGTACGTATGCCGCCAAAACATTTTCCTATCCGCGTCCATAGGCTATGTAAAAGAGGCTCGTCGCTTCTAGTGTGAACGCGGCATTCGGCAGATTTTCCGAGTTACAAAATGCACTTGTTACCATAATCTACATGTGCCTGGCAAAGGTACACAGCGTTCTATGGTTGCCACTTTAGTTCTCAGAACATTCGAACTTTCCAGTGCTATTGGGAGGGACGGTACGTAATGATAAAACGTCAAAGCCTATAAACAAAAATAGTGTTAAAAAAATTGTCATCTGCCATGCCTTTCACCTTGACTTTAGCACCACTCAAGATAATATAGTTGCTTGTTCTCTCTCTCCAACACACACACACACACACCTTATTCATTCGCTCTCAGCTTGTTTTAGGGAGAAAGAGAGATGCCTGACACATGAACAGGATCTAAACCAATATTCACAATAATTAATAAGGTTCATATAACTGGGTTATCAAAGGCGGGCCATGTCTGTCACTGTCTATGGTGAGAGGCATGTAAAAGAACCATTGCTGACTTTCATAAAGAGTAGCTGCAAAGTCACCAGCGTGTTTCTGTCCCTTGCGAAAAAGGGTTGTGACAGGAATGGCATCCGACGTAAAAACCTCTGCCAAATAAAACATGCGAATCAGATGATTCACTGTGGCGACTCCCGAGTAAAAGGGAAAAAGCCGAGAGGAAGACAGACATAAAACTTTTTAGTGTATACACCACATAGGAATTACACAATCTGATTGGCTCACTATGTGAGACAATCTACATTATTATAGCCACACCTACTGAATATGAGTAATTACAAGTCATGATTGGCTACTCCACTAGTGGGATATCAACTCGTATCATTAAAAAAAAAAAAAAAAAAAAAAAAAAAAAACATGCTGACAAAGTGACGAGTCTTAAACTTGGTGGCGTGAGATGCAAAAGTGCTGAGATGGAGGAGATAGAAATGATTAGTGTGTTCAGCATGAATGCCTTCCTTCATTGACAAATGATGTCCATGGGTTACTAGGTGTTACTATGCGACTGAATACATTCCCATCAGCAGTATACAGTCTGTCTGTCTTCCTTTCGGCTTTTTCCCTCTTACTCGGGAGTCGCCACAGCGAATCATCTGATTCGCACGTTTAATTTGGCAGAGGTTTTTACGTCGGATGCCCTTCCTGTCACAACCCTTTTTTAGCAAGGGACAGAAACACGCTGACGACTTTGCAGCCTACTCTTTTTTACGCAAGTCAGCAATGGTTCTTTTACATGCCTCTCACCATAGACAGTGAGAGACATGGCCCGCCTTTGATAACCCAGTTAGCCGCACTGGGGGATCAGCAGTATACAGACGGACAGAAAAAAAAAACAAAAAAACAATGATTTGTTGTGTTTTTCATTTAGAAATAAAATCAGTCCTGTCTGGTTGTATTAGAATCAAAAAAGGCTTCGTCCGAAAACACCATAGTCCAGAGGTTAACCCAACAATCCTAATCAGAGGGAGGGGGGAAAAAAACCTGAATGAACGAATGAGGACAATGTTTACCACATCCGCCCCTTACAGCAAGAAGGTCATGGGTTCGATTTTCCTGGGGTCTGGCATTTGTACGTTCCCTCGGAGTGTGTGGGTGAGTTTCCTCCGGGTGCTCCAATTTCCTCCCTCAAGACATTCAAAGACTTGCACATTGGGCTAAAAATGGCAGTTCAAAATTGACCCTGGGTGTGAGTGGGGGGCTGTTCAGGGTGTATTCTGCCTTTTCCCAGTGTTGGCTGTGATAGGCTCCAGCCTTCCTGTGACCTTAGTAGGATTAAATGGCTTGGCAAAGAATAAGTGAGTTAAGTGAGAGAGTACAAAATCATAGCCTTACACTATTTCTAAACAGAAAGAGACCTTTTTGGTGTTGTAGTGAGCATGAGTGCACTTAGTAAGTGGTTTGAGACTCAGCCGAATCGAACTGTATACTGTAGTAAATACTGTACTGTTAAAAAAAAAGCCTGAGTGGTCACGTGCTCATGAGAATTTAATCATATCAAAGTATCTCCTCCCCCCCCCCATCACAATCAGAATGCTGAAGGGCACCCAGGACTCTGTGTTTAAACAGAAAGCAAATTTAATATCCCACAATCCTTCAGGAAATCACACTTGTGACTTACCAAGAACCGCGTGGAGCTCGTGCCCTGGTCGATTGCGGCCACAAGAGGCCCAAACGTGATCCTATTAGATGAAGCGGCCATCGTGCCATTCATCGGGGAATTCTGGCAGGGAATGCTCATTTCACCATCCAGCACGGACCGACCGACAGGACTGCGCATGCGCGTCACAGTGTCTTTCATGAAATATGGAGGGCGTAATCTGGGCAGGATCGATGACGCAGGCAGGCATGTCAGAGAGATGGGTTACTAAAATTATATTTTCTAAATATATAATAGTAATAATATTAATATGAAATGTAAATTAAATGTATATTATACCATTTACAGATTTCATACATCTGGATATCTTTTTTCCCCCCAACACCTGGATACGCTTAGAAATGATTGACGCAGGGACAAAAGTGTCACAGCAGCGTCATGGAATCGTGCACAATGGGTCACAGACGTGTGTTCAATGGCATGAGGTTCTTGAATGTTCATGTCTATGTCTGAGACACGCCCGATATTGAAGTCACGCAGCCGCCATATTGGTACTCCCTTTTAGTAGTCTTAACAACGAACCGAGAGGATGATACATGTATATACGGTAATATATTATATCATTTACATTGCTTTGAGACAAAATATTTCCACACACAAGGAAAACTTTCTGTAGTCAAATTTGTGATGGTAATTTGGAATTTGTGAAATCAATAATTTGGGAAAAATCAAACTTGTCTCATGTTACTCCATTGATTTATTCACGCATTCATCCTTTAAAATCACTTAATCCTAATTAGGGTCGCATGAAGGCTGGTGCCCATCTCAGTAGTCTCGGGGCAAAGGCATCGCACACCCTGGACAGCTCGCCAGGCCATCGCAGGGCAGAAACACGCTGACGGCTACGAGGCCTACTCTTGTCAAAAGTCATCGATGGTTCTTTTACATGAACCTCACACCATAAGACAGTGAGAGACATGGCCGGCCTTTGATAACCCTACATACTTCTCTGCCACTCTAGACTTCCTCATGCAATACCACAGTTCTTCTCTCGGCACCGTCATATGCTTTCTCCAGATCCACAAAGGCACAATGCAGCTCCCTCTGACCTTCTCTGTACTTCTCCATTAACATCCTCAAGGCAAACACTGCATCAGTGGTGCTCTTTCTTGGCATGAAACCAAACTGTTGTTCACAAATGCTGACCTCTGCCCTTAGTCTAGCTTCCACTATTCTTTCCCATAACTTCATCGTATGGCTCATCAACTTTATTCCTCTGTAGTTGCCACAACTCTGCACGTCTCCCTTGTTCTTAAAAAATGGGCACCAGCACACTTCTCCTCCATTCCTCTGGCATCCTCTCACTCTCTAAGACCTTGTTAAATGTTCCTGTCAGAAAATCTACTGCTACCTCTCCTAGACACTTCCATACCTCCACCGGTATGTCATCAGGACCAACTGCCTTTCCATTCTTCATCCTCTTCAATGCCCTCCTCACTTCACACTTACTAATCTTTGCTACTTCCTGGTCCTCAACAGTCACCTCTTCTACTCTTTTTTCCTCTCTCATTTCCCTCATTCATCAGCTCTTCCCATCTTCCCAGCACACTTCTGTCATCAGTCAATACATTTCCCTCTCTGTCCTTCCCATCTCTATTTCTCTACTGTGCCAACCTGTATAAATCATTTTCTCCCTCTTTACTTTCCAACCGAGCATACAAGTCATCATACACCCTCTGTTTGGCCTTTGACACCGCTACCTTCGCCTTACGCTGTGTCTCCCTGTACTCCTGTTTACTCTCTTCGGTTTTCTCAATGTCCCACTTCTTCTTAGCTAACCTCTTCCTTTGTACACACTCCTGCACTTCCTCATTCCACCACCAAGTCTCATCATCAGTTCATTTGCTGTAACCGCTTCATCCTAATTAGGGTCACGGGGAGGCTGGTGCCCATCCCAGCCAACTCAGGGCGAGGGCAGAGTACACCCTGGACAGCTCGCCAGGCCATCGCAGGGCGGAAACACGCTGACGGCTTCGCAGCCTACTCTTGTCGAAAGTCAGCAATGGTTCTTTTACATGCCTCACACCATAGACAGTGAGAGACATGGCCGGCCTTTGATAACCCAGTTAGCTCCACTGGGAGGACAGTGACAACCTTGTGGAGAGTGGGACTCGAACCCCCAACCTTTGGATCAGCAATCCGGCACCTTATACCACTAGACCACCACTGCCCGTTCCACCAAGTCTCCTTATCTACTTTCCTTCCAGATGACACACTAAGTATTCTCCTATCTGTCTCCCTGATCACATTAGCTGTAGTTGTCCAGTCATCTGGAAGCACTTCCTGACCACCCAAAGCCTGTTTCAACTCCTCCTTGAAGACAACCCGACACTCTTCCTTTTTCAGCTTCCACCACTTTGTCTTCTGCTCTGCTTTTGCCTTCTTCACCTTTTTCACCAATCAGCATCATCCTGCACACCACCATCCTATGCTGTTTGGCAACACTCTCACCCGCTACTACTTTGCAGTCCCTGACTTCCTTTAAATTACATCGCCTGCACAAGATGTAGTCTACCTGTGTGCTCCTACCTCCACTTTTATAAGTCCACTTTTATAAGTCACCCTATGCTCCTCCCTCTTCTAATTAAATTAAATTAAAATTAATACCTTTTGGGGTAATTAAGTAAAAACAAAAATATAAGATAAAAATACTATACATCAATTCATGATCATTTTATAATTATAAAATGACAATATATAAATTATAAACAATATATAGTTTATACATATTTTCTGTTGCATTTAGTTGGAAAATATATTTATTTTCAGGTTTGCACTTCTTTTATTTTCATTTCAGTTTCATTAGGTTTGATACGTATGTTTAAGATTACTTATGGTTGAGCAATTTTCCTTAAAATGAACTTCAAGTGCAATCAAATGTACTATATAGAAGTATACAATTATGAGTTTAATTTTTAACGTGAATACTTTATTATTAATAATCATATTCATGGAAGAGAACACATTTGTGAAGCTCTTGTAACCCTGATTTTGTCCTGTTGGTGGTGCTGCAGGTCTCTTTTTGTATTGATCCACATGTTGAGTGAAGCCTCAGCTGCAGTCACATCTTGTTTCCAGAAGGGACCAAGACATGTGACAAGCTTGCAGCACCATATTTTTACACACACACACACACACACACACACACACACAGAGAGAGAGACAGAGACAGAGTCTTGTACATTTACTCTTTATGGGGACATTCATTGACATGATGCAAATCATTAGCCTGTTACCTTAACTTAACCGGCACCAGAACCCCATTCCTTACTCTTACCTTAAACTTAACTTGAACTCGAATAAACAGTCTCAATGGGGCAGTGGTGGCCTAGTGGTATAGGGCGCTGGATCGCTGATCCAAAAGGTTGGGGGTTCGAGTCCCACCCTTTACAGGTTGTCACTACCCCCCCCCCCCCCCCCAGTGCAGCTGTTTCCGCTCTGCGATGGCCTGGCAAGCGGTCCAGGGTGTACTCTGCCCTTGCCTGGAGTCGACTGGGATGAGCACTAGCCTCCCTACGACCCTAACTCAGATAAAGTGGTTACAGAAAATGATATACAGTGTACAGTACAGAGAGAGAGTTTTACTTCTGTTTGTGAAGACATTCATCGATTTAAAGCATTAATCAGCATCTTTTCTGAACATTAACCAGCCCCAGTTCATGGTTTTGTGGTTCCGTGATCTGTGTCCAAACATCCATTTAATTGTATAATTTTTTCTTGCGCAGACACTGAAGACGCACAAGAAAACAATTTTATTTGTAGTTATACATAAATCGTGTATTTATTTTACAATAATGAGAGGAGATCAGCAGTCCAACCAGAATGGAATTCAACATGTGAGGGTGAAATGACTGCTGTGAGAACTGAAGAAAAAAAAAAAAAAAAAAAAAAAAAAATTCTGGAGATGAAGTGTTCTGTGATTTGATGTTTGTTTGAAAACAGCCGTTTTAGCTTCAATCTCAAATCTCTTCCTGGAAATAAATCTCAGATCCAACGAGCCAGTGCTCTTCATTTGTGAGTGTAATGATGAGTTATGCTCGATAAATTCAGTCACTAGAATTTGATCTGTTATGTCTCCTTTGTCGATTCTTCGTTTCTTGGTTGATTAAGAATCTCTTCGATCCGCTGAAGGTCATGTTCTGTGTCTTTGTCCCGGTCAGTAAATTCACTGGCGATCCTATCAGTAAGTTGTAGACGTGCATTCCTATATATATATATATATATATATATATATATATATATATATATATATATATATATATATATATATATGAAAAAAAACAATAACATTAATAATAATAATAACCCGAGATGGTCTGGTGAGCTGTCCAGGGTGTACCTTGCCCTCGCCCAAAGTGGGCTGAGATGGGCATCAGCCTCCCTGCAGCTCTAATTAAGATTAGATCCGATTAAGCAGTTCATAAAATGAATGAATTTATAATAAAGTAAAGTATATTGAACTATGGTTCTGATATAAAAGTATTATAACATACCATTCAGACACCCTGAGGTCGTACAGCTCCCTTCGTTCCCGTCGTCGTTTTTCACGCATGGTTTCTCCTCCCAGCTTCTGGAGCCCAACAATTAACGCCCCAGCAGGTACACTGCAACAACACAAGTCTGTCACCTAAACTCCATCACGTCAGTTTCATAACACTCCAGAAACAATTTTTAAACCGTTTGAAAGCATCAAATAGATCCATTGTTTATATTTTTAATATTTGTCTAGCCAGGTCATGACAAGCAGAGAAGTGGGCGCATCTTTCAAGGACAGATAGGGAAAACCTTCACAGCTGAAGTGTGCTTGAGCAAAGCCCTTCACCTCGAACCGCTTTACATCCTATATTTTACATAATGGCACTAATTCCACCGACACTATGCCTTTACTTTGGTCATTACCTAGTTTATGTTCTGTGTACAGTAACTTTCCTTGTTTCCTAGCAACAGTGTTCTCAAAACTTTTGAAACATGGGTGGCACATATCATGTTTACTAATCTCAGAAAGTATTTTCAAACTGTGAATTAAAAAAAAAAAAAATCAGAAGGTCCACAGTGGTGTAATCATGATAAATCAAAATGCACTTCAAAAGAGCAGACTCTCACCAAGATAGCGCAATTTTTACAATCTTTACATGGGTTATAGCGGCACATGATATAACATTATGGCGCCCTCTTGAGCCCAGTTCCGTAATTATTTTTAAGTGCTGTATTTTTTTTTCTTTAGCCACATTCTGGGTGATTTCTGCCAACTTGCCTTAGTGTACAATGTTAAATAGTATTTCAAAACTGTTCTGGACCTGTATCTGATTCATGCCCAAAAATTTAATCAGTTCTTTGCTGGCCTAATGCTCACATTTGGTAAAAAATTTGGTGGCAATCCATTCATTAATTTTCTAGTTATCATGGTCACACATGGACAGACAGACACACAAGGCCAATCTCAAACTCCGCACTTGCCAGGGGGAAAATATGCTAATCTTCTGCTAACCATTCAGAAAAAAGAATTTCCACTGGCCAGGGAGTGATAAAGTGCACATAAAGTATGCTGCAAAACTTAAGGCAGAGAAAAAGTGATGATCTACAGTAAAACCAAAGTGGAGTCCGAAATGTAACTGTGGACAATCCAGTTTTGGCATGTAAACAAGACCAGGATATATATATATATATATATATATATATATATATATATATATACACACACATACATATATACACACACACACCATCAGGACATAATAAAATAAAAATAAATGCTAATTTAGGAGTCACACATCAAAACATCCTCTCTCACTTGTTCAGGTCCACACCCTCCCCTCTGCTAGCTCGGTGCTATTTAGAGCGTGATGTGCTGATTTGATTAGCTGCCTGGTTTGATTTTGCACCCCGCCTCGCTGCACCTTGCTGGGCACTGGAGATGTTTACATACACAGCGAGCAGCACTCCAGGTGCTAGTCAGCATGCCAAAGCCAACTGCCAGCATAGCCGGGTAACGTCTGAGGTGCTAATCCTGATAGCGCTGCTGGACGAAAAGGACGACTGGAAAGGTCTCAACTCAAAATAAGAAAAACAGAGCCAAATGAAGGGGAGGATGATGGAGCCCATCCTCAGGACAAGCAGAGAGATGAGATGGATGGTGCCAGAAGGAGGAGATGTGGAGATCAAGGGATGGATGGAATTGGAATACAAAGCTGACAGGGAAATTAAAAAAAAAAAAAAAAGAAAAGAAAAGAAAAAAAAAAAACGGTGCAGCTGTTGGATTAGGCACTCGTGCCATTCTGCCCTGAAGATCTGAGCCTTCTGTATGGCACATGGGTTCCTCTGGCACTGAATTTTTGTGTGTTTGTGCACAAGTTGCTGGGGGGGAGCAGCTGGCCAATAAGAATCCCATATAAAGAGGGATGAGAGGGAAACATGTCACTGTGTTGTATGTGACTGCAAGAGAATGGAGAATTACCAAAGGCCAGAAACATCACCATAATAGAATGACTAGCAACACACTCCACCCACAGTGTCACGGTCTTAATCCTAAGAAGTACAATTTATTAATTTTCAAAAGTCTTCTTTGGTCAGACTGCACATTCAGATACTGAAACTATAACTACACATTTCTCAAAAGCGGTTTGTTATCCTACAGAAGAACAAAAAAGAGAGAAAACTGGTTGCTGGAGACAGACAGGCAGCAGAACAATATCATCCAGGATGCTTCTATTACTGCCTGGAGAGTAACATGGTCCCATAAGCTCCCTGGTGTGAGATCAACCAGGTGGAATGGAGTGTTCTGGTGTCTCATGTCTTGGTCTGCTTGGACAACATCATGACAGATGTATTAAATCATCATAAAGGCATGAGGTTGGAGCTCGTCAGGTGGGCCTGGCCATGGTTTGCTTCTCATGTACATGAGCTTGATAACGTACAAGCTGTCAAAATGGCGTGTACACCAGGGAAAGCGGTGTCTGCACCCAGAAATGGGAAGGTACAGATGGACCCTTGTCTTAATGCAAGTAAGCACAATGTGGTGTGTCTTCTGTGAAGTAGGACAGCTCAGTGGGAGAGGATGCACCAGAGGCACCAACACATTGTTCCACACCTTTCTACCACTGATTGGTCCTATGAGTAACCGACCACATCGTGATGGCAAGAAAGATTTGAAGACTGAATATATGATAAATCTGAGTTAGCTTACTAGCAATTAGCTAGTCAGCTAGTTAACTCTGCTATATTAGAATTATTAGAACTTTAGGAATCGCACAATGCTGCTGTTTTTCATGAATAAAGATGTAAATGCAAAGAAGCTTAAGCTGCGAGTATGAAAAGAACGCTATTTGTTTCTTATGTGAAATATATTCATTCAATCTATCCTACGAAGGAATACTGCAATCTGATTGGTACACTTCCTCAGGGTTAAAAAACATTTCCAGTAGGTACGGCTTGGACCAGAAGGGTAGACAGACCCATCACGTGATGGTGTAAACACTACATGCTTTAAAACTGAAAAATAAACAATAAAAATCTGATTGTAGTTTGTTTGGAGTGTTTCTGTGCAGTTTATACGAAATCTCCTTGACCAAACATGGTTTCGTTAATTTACTATTATGTTTGAATTAGTACACTGAACAGACCAGAACAGATACCATTAGCTACACAGCACTGTTATACTCCCATTTCACTGGATCACGGCATGCAATAATCGTGGCGGAAAGACGCGGAACGCAGTCTGTGGAAGAGCTTCGGTATTTTTACACGGAAAATGGGTGAAAATCCTACGGAAAAGTGGAAATTCTTATACCCCCATTTCACTGGACTATAGCATGCAAGGATTGTGTAGCGGAAAGGCGCGGGACGCAGTCTACAGAAGAACTTCAGCATTTTTACACGGAAAACGGATGAAAATCCTACGGGAAAGTGGAAATTCTTACACTCCCGGAACGTTCACAGCATGTGCGGAACAGGTACGGCAAAGTACGCGAAAGTGACCCTACGGAACACTCACGGATTTTTTTTCCCGTGAACGTGCTTTTGAACATGTTCAAAAGCATGTTCACGGAATATGTGGGCCTGCCGGAAGCATACGGAAGTCGAGGAAGACTTGAGGAATAACTACGGAATCACACGGACTGACACGGAAGATGAGGGAATAATTGCGGAACGTTTGTGGATGACAACAATTTTTGCTTCCGTAAGTCTGCCGTGCTCCAGTGAAATGGGGGTGTTAGCCAGATCAAAGCGCAGAGCTCACCTGACCTTCCCGTCATGGTTTAAACTTTTAAAGTCAAACTGCAGAAATTATTTTAGTTTTCTTTTTATTTACATGTTGTATACAGTGATCCCTCACTTTCCGCGGTTAATGAGGAACGAGATCCCGCTGCGACTTTCTGCGAAGTAGGATCGACCCACCTGACTGACATATACGTACATGTGTAAATAAGATCAATAAATACATATTCAACACTATAAATGCTTATAATAACAATTAAACATTCAAAAATAATGCATAAGATGTAAATAAAATATAAATACACACACTGAGATGCGCACCTCATAAAAATGTAAGTAGTTTTGTTGGGGGGTTTTGGGTTGTTTTGGGTTTTTTTTTTTTTTTTTGCATAATTGGCCTTGTTTTGCGGCATTTTCCTTAACCTTTCCCCTATTTTTCGTTATTTTTAATTTTTCGATGAATATTTTTGAAAAACTCGCGATGCACTGAAGCCGCAGAAACTGACGCACGAAGTAGCGACGGATCACTGGATAATAAACCTCTCAAAGAGAGTTAAAGAGACAAGCTCAAGGTCACGGTTGTGCCTGCCATGATTGAAAAAAAAAAAAAAAAAAGAGTATAATATAAACAACAAAAAAATCTCACTTTAGAGTACTGTTTTGTTTCTGTTCCCTACTTGTACATACCATAATTATTTACTTCAGGCTTGTTGAATAGTCCCACAGATATTGATATCCACCCTGCCCTGGAAGAATAGTTGCTATTGTTTTATTATGATGCGTGTATTCCATTTTATTTTACACTTATAGCTATGATGTTAGTTTCCTCCTTGGCCAAATAGCGAAACAAACATTCTTATAAAACATTTTGTTTCTCACAATATTCTACTGGACATGAGAGAGGTTGGAGCAGTTCCTGTAAAATTCAACACTGTGCACGGTCAATTAATGATGATTTATCGACACCTGGCCCGAGACTACACTGAGGCCTTTGCTAATTTGTTATCTACACCAGCCTTATAGCTTTAATACAAACCAACAGGAGCAACTCTTGGACACAGAGGATGATTTGGCTGATACAGTATTCAATACACTCTTTACCTAACTTACCCCAGTGCAGCTCCAATAAGTGATCCAGCCACCAAACCCCTGAGGCCCAGATTTATCCGGAACACTCCTCCAGTCACCGCTACACAAAGAACAGGATGAGAAGTTTTCTAACATAGTGTTTAATATGGGTTACGTGTGCCCCTTGTGGGCGGCTTAGAAATATAAATACAATCGGCCCCCTACTTACGAAGAACGAAGACCCCTGGGTATGAAATCCCCGGGTTATGAAGATCATTTTCCTAAGTTTCCGTCCCCGGTATACGAAAACAACCCCCTCTTCTTCTTCTTCTTCTTCTTTAATGCAGCCGTGAGGGGGGGGCACAAACCAGTGTCTCTCCCTCACGCCGGTCCCAAGCCCGGATAAATGCAGAGGGTTGCGTCAGGAAGGGCATCCGGCGTAAAACAAATGCCAAATAAACTATGCGAATCACAAGAAAGAATGACATACCGGATCGGTCGAGGCCCGGGTTAACAACGACCGCCATCAGTGCCGTCCAACCAACAGGGTGCTGATGGAAATTGGACTACTGTTGGTCGAAGGCGTCGAAGAAGGAGAGGCGGGGCGTGTCCGTTGCCAGAGAGAGAAGAGGAAAGGCATGAGTCTAGGACTGAAAGTAGGGACTTTGAATATTGGAACTATGACAGGAAAAGGTAGAAACTGGCTGACATGATGCAGAGGAGGAAGGTGGACATACTGTGTGTTCAGGAGACCAGGTGGAAAGGTCGCAAGAGCTAGAAGCATAGGAGCAGGGTTTAAGCTGTTTTATCACGGTGTGGATGGGAAGAGAAATGGAGTCGGAGTCATCTTGAAGGAGGAGTTTGCCAGGAATGTTCTAGAAGTGAAAAGAGTGTCAGACAGAGTGATGAGTCTCAAGTTAGAAATTAAAGGTGTGATGGTCAATGTTGTTAGTGCTTATGCCCCACAGACAGGATGTGAGAAGAGAAGAAGGAGAGATTCTGGAGGGAGTTAGATGAAGTGATGCAGAGTACCCCCCAGAGGTGAAGAGTGGTCATTGGGGCAGACTTCAATGGACATGTTGGTGCAGGAAACAGAGGGACGAGGAAGTGATGGGTAGGTTTGGTATCCAGGACAGGGCATGAAGGACAGATGTTGGTAGATTTTGCAAAAGGATGGAAATGGCTGTGGTGAATACTTTCTTCCAGAAGAGAGAGGAGCATAGGGTGACTTATAAAAGCGGGTAGGAGCACACAGGTAGACTATATCTTGTGCAGGCGATGTAATTTAAAGGAAGTCAGTGACTGCAAAGTAGTAGCGGGTGAGTGTTGCCAAACAGCATAGGATGGTGGTGTGCAGGATGATGCTGATGGTGAGGAAGGTGAAGAGGCAAAGGCAGAGCAGAAGACAAAGTGGTGGAAGTTGAAAAGGAAGAGTGTCGGGTTGTCTTCAAGGAGGAGTTGAAACAGGCTTTGGGTGGTCAGGAAGTGCTTCAGATGACTGGACAACTACAGCGAATGTGATCAGGAGACAGGTAGGAGAATATTTGGTGTGTCATCTGGAAGAAAAGTAGATAAGGAGACTTGGTGGTGGAATGAGGAAGTGCAGGAGTGTGTACAAAGGAAGAGATTAGCTAAGAAGAAGTGGGACATTGAGAAAACCGAAGAGAGTAAACAGGAGTACAGGGAGACACAGCGTAAGGCAAAGGTAGCAGTGTCAAAGGCCAAACAGAGTGCGTTTGATGACTTGTATGCTCGGCTGGAAAATGAGAGGAGAAAATAGTTTATACAGGTTGGCACAGCAGAAATAGAGATGGGAAGGGCGTGCAGCAAGTTAGATTGATAAAGGACAGAGAAAATGTATTGACTGATGACAGAAGTGTGCTGGGAAGATGGAAAGAGTACTTTGAAGAGCTGATGAATGAGGAAAATGAGAGAAAAAAGAGTAGAAGAGGTGACTGTTGAGGACCAGGAAGTAGCAAAGATTAGTAAGGGTGAAGTGAGGAGTGCATTGAAGAGGATGAAGAATGGAAGGCAGGTGGTCCTGATGACATACCGGTGGAGGTATGGAAGTGTCTAGGAGAGGTAGCAGTAGATTTTCTGACAAGAACATTTAACAAGGTCTTAGAGAGTGAGAGGATGCCAGAGGAATGGAGGAGAAGTGTGCTGGTGCCCATTTTTAAGAACAAGGAGGCGTGCAGAGTTGTGGCAACTACAGAGGGATAAAGTTGATGAGCCATACGATCAAGTTATGGGGAAGAATAGTGGAAGCTAGACTAAGGGCAGAAGTCAGCATTTGTGAACAACAGTTTGGTTTCATGCCCAGAAGAGCACCACAGATGCAGTGTTTGCCTTGAGGATGTTAATGGAGAAGTACAGAGAAGGTCAGGCCAGGCTGCATTGTGCCTTTGTGGATCTGGAGAAAGCATATGACAGGGTGCCGAGAGAAGAACTGTGGTATTGCATGAGGAAGTCTGGAGTGGCAGAGAAGTATGTTAGAGTGGTGCAGGACATGTATGAGAGATGTAAGACAGTGGTGAGGTGTGCTGTCGGTGTGACAGAAGAGTTCAAGGTGGAGGTGGGACTGCATCAAGGGTCAGCTCTCAGCCCCTTCTTGTTCGCTATGGTGATGGACAGGCTGACAGACGAGGTTAGACAAGATTCCCCATGGACTATGATGTTTGCAGATGACATTGTAATCTGTAGTGAGAGCAGAGAACAAGTGCAGGAAAATCTAGAGAGGTGGAGGTATGCCCTGGAAAGGAGGGAATGAAGATTAGCCTCAGTAAGACAGAGTACATGTGCATGAATGCCAAGGACCAAAGAGGAACGGTGAGATTACAGGGAGCAGAGATAAGAAAGGTGGAGGATTTTAAGTACTTAGGCTCAACAATCCAGAGCAATGGCGAGTGTGGAAAAGAGGTCAAGAAAGCGTGTGCAGGCAGGTTGGAATGGTTGGAGAAAAGTGTCGGTGTGATGTGTGATAGGAGGGTATCGGCAAAAATGAAAGGAAAAGTGTACAAAGCGGTGTTGAGGCCAACGATGCTGTATGGGTTAGAAACAGTGGCCCTGGGAAAAGACAGGAGGCAGAGTTGGAGGTAGCAGAGATGAAAATGTTGAGGTTCTCTTTGGGAGTAACTTGAGGATGGATAGGATTAGGAATGAGTACGTCAGAGGGACAGCACATGTAAGACGTTTTGGAGACAAAGTCAGAGAGGCTAGATTGAGATGGTTTGGACATGTACAGAGGAGGGATAGTGAGTATATTGGTAATAGGATGCTGAGGCTGGAACTACCAGGCAAAAGGCCTAGAGGAAGACCAAAGAGACGATTCATGGATGTGGTAAAGGAGGACATGAAGGTCGTTGGTGTAAGAGAAGAAGATGCAAAGGATAGGGTGAGATGGAGGCAGATGATTCGCTGTGGCGACCCCTGAAGGGAAAAGCCGAAAGGAAAAGAAGAAGAACCCCCTCTTACGGAAAGAAATTCAAATTTCAAACATGCCAATCAAAATTTCACACGATGCGCGAGTTGCTCAGTCATTGGCTGTCTCTCAACATCCCGCCTCGCTGGCCTCCCATTGGCTAGGAGGGATGACGCAGAACCAGGAGGAGACCTTAAAGCAGAAATACAGTGAGGACCTCTGATCTTTCAAGAAACAGAAGAAAGCTTAACTTTCTAAAAGTTTTTTGTTTAGTTTTTTAAGTTGTTTAATTCAGTAAATGTTTAATAAATGTGGGCGCATTTGGGCTCATCTGGAATTCCGATCCCTCAAGGAATCAAGTTAAAGTCGAGTTTGGATCTTCGTCAAGCAGGGAATGAGCTTTGAATTCCACGTCTTGTGCGCACGCACGAGAGAGAGAGAGAGAGAGAGAGAGAGAGAGAGAGAGCGCGAGAGACAGGGGTGTGTGTGTGTGTGTTAATAAAAAATGTTTAATAATGGTTTAATTAATTAATATGTTAATAAAATGTTTAAATGGTTTAATAAATAATTTTCTTTTACTTTTAACACATACAGTGATACCTCTGCTCACGAACATAATTGGTTCCCAGAAAGTGTGTGTGAGGCGAAAAGTTCGTCTTCCGAACATTCATTTCCCATAAGAAACCATTAAAACGAGAATAATCCGTTCCCAGGTCCCCATAAAACATAATTTTCTACTAAATAAGCCTTAAAACTACACAAAAATATACCTTATTTTATGTATAATAAATGTGCTATTGTATTGTAATTAAAGAAATAAACTGTACTGTATAATAAAGTGGTTTTATTTACCTTTGTGATGGTAGTTGATGGCTTGATGGAATGGAGTGGGAGGAGGAGGGAGGGAGGGACTTACTGTTTGGAAGGAGAGTTTGGAAACGCCTACTGTTTGGAAACACCCTTAGCCACACACGCACCCTTAATAGCTTCCTTGTTCTTAAGGATGGGAGCAATGGTAGACTTAGCGTACTGGTACTGGGACGCTGAGTCACACAAACGCACACCTCGGTCGTGTTTTTCAATGATCTCCGCCTGTGGTGGGGTCTTTTTCGGTCCCATAATAGCAAAAGTACACTCAATATGGTCCAAAATGTCTATCAAACACAAACCACTTCCGCATTCAAAGAAAGGGGGTGACGAACTGTGACGCCGTGAGCGTGCGTCAGCTTCTCATGGCCGCCACCATGGCGCTGTTCGACCGCGTGGTTTGATTCGTCCGCCGAAAACTAGTTCGTCAGCAGAGACAATATGCTCACAAATTTAATGTTCTTGAGGCGAAAAGTTCGTGAGCTTAAGCGTTCGTCAGCGGAGGTTTTACTGTATTTCATACAAAATTGGTGTACTTTTATCATTTTTAAAGGGTTTATGGGGTTTATACAGTCCAAAGACTGGAGCCTTGGACATTGGAATTAGGCGTTTAACATGTAAAATGCGACCCCTACTGTTACGAAAAAGGCTCTGGAACGGATTAATTTCATAGGTAGGGGGCCGACTGTATATATGCATGTGTGTGTGCATGTGTATAGATTATTACTTATGGATAAATAAGTATGCTCTATATTCTTTCTCTTCCAGTTATATAAATATTCATTTCTAATCCAAGTTGAACTGAAAAGCCCAAACACTACAGCTGTCATGATTGTGCACTTCAAACCAGAACAGTTGTGTGAAATTCCAGAATATTTCATAGGGACATGTTACTCACCCCCCGCCACAGCGAAGTGACTCAAGGTGTTACTGTCCTGGTACACAGAAATACCTGTACTGGTAATGCTATTAGAAATGAACAGAGACAGCAGGTCAGATTTGATGAAGCGACACAAGCTCTATGGTTCATGTTAAATATGTTACATGCTCAACAACTTACTTAAAAAGAGTAACAAAGGAAGTGACTCTCCAGCTCCACCTCCAGCCGTATTTCACAAAGCCTCGGATGGCCGCGTTATGAGCTGAGCGCTAAAACCCCACAAAGTCACACGATTCATGGTTTATAGAACAATAAAGATTATTAACATGCCAATGTTGTTTAATATAAAATAATTAAAATCACATTATTAATATTTTATAATAGACCATAACTCGAATAATCCTTAAACTGAAGAACCTCTTTTTCCTGTTAACTTAGATTATATGTACAAGAAAATTTATAATGGAATACTGTGTGTGGTTGTGTATTATTTATATACATACAAGTATATATACACATACACAGGGATCCCACCCGTTTCACAGTTAATGGGGACCGAGACTCCCCCGCAACTGCGGAATTCTGTGAAGTAGGATCGACCCCCCCTGACTGACGTATACATACATTTATATGTGTATATAATAGTATAGTAAGCAAGTGAATGTTGAGTACTAAACAAGTATTCAAAGCGCATTTGCTTATTTGAAAGATCGGAAGTCCGGATAAGCCGAGCTTCGTCTCACAAGCTCCGTGTGTCACATGCGACAAGAGCCTACATTCAGTGGAGCGCGTCACATATCAATAAATACATATTCAACACCATAAATGCTTATAAGAACAATTAAACATTCAAAATAATACATAAGATGTAAATAAAATATAAATACGCGCACTCGCGTACACTCTGATGCGCACCTCACATAAAAATTGAAGTCATTTTTTTGGCGGGTTTTGGGTTGTTTTTTGTTTTTGTTTGTTTGGTTTTTTTTTGCATAATTGGCCTTGTTTTGTGGGATTTTCCTTAACTTTTTCCCCTATTCTTCCTTAATTTCCTTATTTTTTAATTTGATAAATACAGTGATACCTCAGCTCACGAACATAATTGGTTCCCAGAAAGTGTGTGTAAGGCGAAAAGTTCGTCTTCCGAACATTTATTTCCCATAAGAAACCATTAAAATGAGAATAATCCGTTCCCAGGTCCCCATAAAACATAATTTTCTACTAAATAAGCCTTAAAACTACACAAAAATATACCTTATTTTATGTATAATAAATGTGCTATTGTATTGTAATTAAAGAAATAAACTGTACTGTATAATAAAGTGGTTTTATTTACCTTTGTGATGGTAGTTGATGGCTTGATGGAATGGAGTGGGAGGAGGAGGGAGGGAGGGACTTACTGTTTGGAAGGAGAGTTTGGAAACGCCTACTGTTTGGAAACACCCTTAGCCACACACGCACCCTTAATAGCTTCCTTGTTCTTAAGGATGGGAGCAATGGTAGACTTAGCGTACTGGTACTGGGACGCTGAGTCACACAAACGCACACCTCGTTCGTGTTTTTCAATGATCTCCGCCTGTGGTGGGGTCTTTTTCGGTCCCATAATAGCAAAAGTACACTCAATATGGTCCAAAATGTCTATCAAACACAAACCACTTCCGCACTCAAAGAAAGGGGTGACGAACTGTGACGCCGTGAGCGTGCGTCAGCTTCTCGTGGCCGCCACCGTGGCGCTGTTCGACCGCGTGGTTTGATTCGTCCGCCGAAAACTAGTTCGTCAGCAGAGACTATATGCTCGCAAATTTAATGTTCTTGAGGCGAAAAGTTCGTGAGCTTAAGCGTTCGTCAGCGGAGGTTTTACTGTATTTAGAAAAAAACTCACGATGTACTGAAGCCACATGAATTGAAGCGTGAAGTAGTGAGGAATCCCTGTATATATAAAAACGTTATGCCTTCAGATATATTGTACATGAATTACTGAGATAATTTTCCCTAATTCCCCATCACATCACATGTACACTACTGTGCCTCAGACAGTGGAATAGCTACATACTTAAATATATACAACACAAAAATGAAGCAATCTAAGTGGTCTTTTACAAAGAGCAATAAAAAAAAAAAAAAATTCTATTTAAGAGAATTATAATCAAGGCATGTATTGGATATTTTGACCGCCAACATTTACAGAAAAGGAAAAGAAAGTTGTGGACTGTATTTAAATTAGTTGTTAAATGCAACTTTAAGCCTTACATTGTGACCTATTCTACAGTGGTACCTCACCTTACGAAAGACCCAACAAACGAAAAATCCAAGTTACGAAACGCATTTACCTAAAATTTCCGTCTCTGGATATGAAAAAAATTCTCGTTACGAAACGCGCCATCTCAAAAATTCAAACAATGCAAGAGTTGCTCTCCCATTGGCTATCTCATAACACCCCGCCCCACTGGCCTCCCATAGGAGGGAGCTGCATCTGCATAATCCCCATGATGCTTTTCGTATGCCTTCGACCCATTGTTCGTCACGGAGGTCTAACATGCGTAAAGGACAGAGTTACTGTTGTTTCTTGAGTTTTTCGAGTGTGCTCATTGCAACTTTATTTTTTGGCTCAGGCTTTTAATCTTGTATGAACATTTGTAAGATTATAACTCTGCTAAGAAGACATGGTCAACACGCACGCACGCACGATTCCCGGTGCGAGTGAAAAGAAGGTTGAGTGACATTGCAAAGGAATACAGCCGAAACCCGTCTACCGTCGGTACGATATTGAAGCAGAAGGAGGCCTTAAAAGGGTTTAGGGGGTAGTATCGGTGGCCTTGGAACAAATCAGGCCTTTTACATGTAACATGCTACTCAACTTATGAAAAAAATCAGGTTACGAAACCACTTCTGGAATGGATTAATTTTGTAAGGTGAGGTACGACTGTATATGTCAAAGTTGGTCATTTGATTATAAAAGCAATTACATTTGCTTAAAATGGACCCGGCCCTCCAGATTCTATGATCAGGCCTGTATCCATAGCAACGGTCACTTATTCATAGCAATAACCTTCTGTTAGGAATAGTGCACATCGCAAGTTCGAATCTAGGTTGATGCTCATTGGCTAAGCTCTGACGGGAGGAAGGAATGGGATACGCTCACGTTCCTGTCACTCACAGCGATCGTCAACCAATCATAGGCATCTGTAAGCTCAGTCATTGGAGTGTGTGGATAGAGTTTTCCGTCCATGTATTCGACCCCCATATACATGTGCAGCAGTTTGAAAAGAGGGTAGCAGCACTGCATTTCATAGAGGGGGCGTGTACATGCTTACGCCTCTCTGGTTGGTGGTATTCGGGTGATAGGGAAGGTAATATATGACAGGTGGGATACGAGATTAGGTACGAGTAAAACCAAAAAAAAAAAAAAAAAATCGGGAGAAAATTGATGAAAAAATAAAATTCATTCATTCATTTAAAACAAACAGTGCACCATAAAAAATACAGTAATTATTGTT
>CM045744.1:35761475-35763975 GCA_024760905.1 Plotosus lineatus | reverse complement strand
AAACTCTGGGTCCGACTCTGGAGGCGCTTGATATGCTTCACCGAGCCTATGGCAGTGAAGCAGTGAGTCAGGTGAGATGGTGTTTTGAGTTGCATTCATGTGTCATGAGGGGCGGAGCTTGCTCATCTTAAAGAATTTATAACACCTCAACCGGTTAATTGCTTGACTGTGCATGATACAGGTGTTCCAAAAAATGACTGGATTTCATAGCCTGATGCTGACCACATGACGTCACATGGCTTTCTCCTACTGCACGTATATGACTTCACTGTGCTGTGCTGTGTTGTGTTTATTCATTACAGGAACAGTTGTGGAACTTTTTGATTGACACTGGACAATTACATGCATCTGCAGGTCAAAATTCAGACCTGTCAGGTTTCAGGGTGATCTGGTTGTAGCTGGACTTGCGTTTCGGTTCATACTTGAGCAGCTTCCTGTAGTCAGTGAGAAGTGTCTCCCAGTAGCAGGACACGTCATCCATACGGAGATGATCTTCGATAAACATCTGGCCCCTGAAGACACACAGCGCGGAGATGATTTTCAGGACAAACAGAAGACTATAATCGGTAAGTGAACTGGGATTACGTTGATTAATTAATACCTCAGCGCAATGGCCTCTGCTACTTTGTCATTTTCCCTGACGAAGTGCAGCAGCTCCCTGTAGAAATATATATTTATTTATTGTTTTATTCAAGTACTGTACACTCAAGACAGCACTGATTCAATTTCATTCAGAATCCATCAAGTCACCCAACAGTTCAGACTCCACATTTAATGTGGTAAAAATATCTCGCACAGATGTTCCATCCATCCACAATTATCTCCACCATTCCAGCCAAACTATGCTTCTCTCCAGTCCCACATCTATGCCATCCATACATCCATCTATACATTTGTCTTTCCATCACAATGCAAAACAATCCAGCCATCTATTCGAAGCAATGCCTGATCTCAACCCCATCTTTAAGACTTTTTCATCCATCCATCCATCCATCCATTTGTCTTTCCATCATAATGCAAACAATCCAGCCATCTATTCGAAGCAATGCCTGATCTCAACCCCATCTTTAAGACTTTTTCATCCAGCCATCCATCCATCCATCCCATGTTGAACGAACAGTTCCCATCGTTATGTATTCTTTACTTCACTGATCCGTCCATCTTCTACCTTTCCTTTCGGCTTCTACTTTTCCTTTCATCTGATTCGCATGTTTGATTTGGCATCGGTTTTCATGTCAGATGCCCTTCCTGACACAACCCTTTAGCTAGGGACAGAAACACGCTGACGGCTATGCAGCTACTCTTTATGAAAGTCAGCAATGGTTCTTTTATATCAACCTCTCACCATAGAGACAGTGAGAGACATGGCCGTCCTTTGATAACCCAGTTATCTGCACTGGGAAGACAGTGACAACCTTGTGGAGAGTGGTACTCGAACCTCCAACCTTAGGATCAGCGATCCAGTGCCCTTTACCACTGAGCCACCACTGCCACTCACTGATCCGTCCATCTCTGTTGGAAAAAATAGACCACTGGGGAACAGACACTTCCAAAAAAGACAATTTCTAAATATGCCAATAGTGAACAACCATGAAAAGTTTTTTTTTTTTTTTTTTTTTTAACGTACCACCTTCAGCATGCAGTAGACATCCAGAAACCTAATGCACAGATATGCCTGTGTGACCTTTAAAAGTAGGTCAAGGTCATTCACACAAATTCATCCTGGCTCTCATAACAGTAACAAGTAAACCAAGTTTAAAAGCCCCAGCTTCAGCACATAACAAGTAAATACAGTATCCAGAAACTAAAGTGTGACAGACGGATGGACGGAACCCAAACCTATAGCTCTCAAGTCACTTTGTGGGCGGGAGCTAATAATCAACAACCGGGTAACCATTTTAACTCTTCACACTGGGCCTTGTCAAACCTTTCAGTTGTTGATTATTTTCCTACTTTCCGAGAACTGCTGTTGTCCAAAACGAAGCGACACCTTCACTAACTGCATTTGGGAACTCAGCAAAACTGGATTTATGAAAAAAAAAAATTAAACACAGCAGTTAGTTTTTCCACTTCCAACCTCAGATCGCTTCTAGAATTCATTTGTTTTCTTAATCCTAATTAGGGTCACGGGGAGGCTGGTGCCCAGCTCAGCCAACTTCGGCGAAGACAGGGTACACCTTGGATAACTCACCGGGCCATTACAGTCCCTTCTAGGATCATGAATATACAGTGATCCCTCGCTACTTCGTGCTTCAGTTCCTGTGGCTTCAGGTCATCGTGGGGTTTTCAAAAACATTCAGTGAAAAAAAAAAAATAATAAAAATGGAAATGAAGGAAAAATAGGGGGAAAAGTTAAGGAAAATGCTGCAAAACAAGGCCAATTATGCAAAAAAAAAAAAAAATAAAATAAAAAAAAATTAAAAGCAACCCAAAACCCCCCAACAAAACTACTTACATTTTTATGTGAGGTGCACATCTGAGTATGTGCGTGCACACGCAT
>CM045744.1:35736475-35756475 GCA_024760905.1 Plotosus lineatus | reverse complement strand
GGGGAAAAAAAAAGAAGTGTACACATCATCTCAACCAATCAGCAAGAGGGAGAAACAAAAGCTCTCGGCCATTGGCTAAATTCAAATCACGTGCCAGTTACTTCCCGATTTGTCGCCAATCCGCGAGTATGCGGGGGCGCGAGGGCTGAACCGCGAATGGTCAAGGGCCTACTGTACTCTCCTTACTTATAGAATCCCAGAAGAATTCCCTAAATCATATAAAGGTAAACTGAAGAAAAGCCTGAAAACATTCATGACTCTGTGTAAATAAAACGTTTCTGTTGCCAAGACAACGCTGGTACGATTGTGCTGATTGGTTGAGAGGCAGATTTATTTAGTACCGGTATGTGGATGTTAGGGAGTTTCAAATGCAGACATTCAGAAACTGGTTGTGTAACTGCAATTACTATGTTTTGAAAACTAGCATTTCCTGTTTAGCAACATAAAGCGATGTAACGCCATCAATTTTCACGCTAAAATCATGTATTATACCTCATTTTTGAGCAGATTTAAGTCATTCCTTCAATCATTTTCTGAACCGCTTTATCCTAATTAGGGTCACAGGGAGGCTTGCACCCATCTCAACTGACTCTATGTGAGGTTGGGTTACACCCTGGACAGCTCCCCAGGCCATCGCCGGGCTAACAATCACATAACCATTCATACTCATACTCACACTTACGGGCAATTTGGAACAGCCAATCAGCCTACTGTGCTTAATTTTGGACTGTGGAAGGAAACTGGAATACCCAGAGGAAACCCACACAAACACGGGGAGAACATGCAAACTCCACACAGAAACGTCCAAGCTGGGAATTGAACCCAGGACCTTCTTGCTGTGAGGCGGACATGCTACCCACGATACCACCATGCCGACTCGCAGATTCAATTCTCATTCCAAATACTGTATATCAATATGTCAGTATGGCAAATTTCCTACTTAATCCATATTTGGTGTAGTGGGTCACATATATATATATATATATATATATATATATATATATATATACACACACACACACACACATACACAGTGGTACCTCTCTTTACAATAGTCCCAGAAAAAGACAAATCCAGTTTACAAAAAAACATGTTCCTAAATTTTTGGTCTCTGTATACGAAAAAAGTTCTCCTTACGAAACGCGCCATTCAAACAATGTGCGAGTTGCTCTCCCATTGGCTGTCTCCCAACATCCCGCCCCCGCTGGCCTCCCACTGGCTAGGAGGGTTGATGCACCTCCCTCCCATTGGCTATCTCCCAACATCCCACCCCGCTGGCCTCCCACTGGCTCGGAGGGATGAGGCAGCTCCCTTGAGTAGCAGCTTGTTTCATGAGTTTTTCGAGCGTGCTCTTTGCAACTTACGGCCTTATGTACAATCAGTACGAAGTGGATTAAGTAAGTAAGTAAGTCCTTGCAACTTTATTTTTTGGCTCATGCTTTTAACATTGCAAAAACATTTGTAAGATTATAACTCTACTAAGAAGACATGGTCAACACGAAGTAAGTACCTTAAAAGGTATGCTTTTATAATTTTTAAAAGGTAGTATTGGGAGCCTTGGAACGAATCACACGTTTTACGTGTAAAATGCGGTTCTACTTACGAAAAATCCAGGTTACGAAAAAGGCACCACCGTGTATATATATATATATATATATATATATATATATATATATATATAAAAATATATTTTATATAATCTTATTCCTAATTACAGTCACAAGGAGGCTGGTGCCCATCCCAGCGAACTCTAGGCGAGGGCAGAGTACACCCTGGACAGCTCGCCAGGCCATCGCAGGGTGGAAATACGCTGATGGTTATGCAGCTACTCTTGTCAAAACAGTGAACAAGTGGGACAACAGTGAAAACCCGTGGAGAGTAGGGCTTGAACTCCCAACCTTAGGATCAGTGATCCAGCACCTTTACCACCAGCCCACCACTGCCGTTGTGAGAAAAACCTGCTGGTATTTTATTTTTAAATACAGAATTTAGGTTTATTCACATTTTCTACCATTTCTATTCAGATTTTCTTATTTGAACTCAACATAAACAAAAATAAATGGATGGAAAATAAGCTACTGAAGACCATCATCATCTCCATCATCCTTAAAAAAATGCACAAACAACCTTACATATCACTGACCTTGCTGAAAACATACACTCGGGTTCTCTGTATAATTTGTGGTTGATGATTTGGTAATGTGTGCCCACGCCACGCCGTACCGTGTCCATTATGAGCTCTTTCGTGATGCCGTTGGCGAATGGCTTCAAGTCTTCCTTCAGGACACTGAAACATACAGGAAAAAATATAAAATCCATGCATGTATAGATCCATTCATTTCTTTTATAAGCCACTTAATCCAAATCAGGGTCATGAGGAGACTGGAGCCCATCTCAGCTGATTCTGCTAGCCTAGCTGCAAGCTAGCCTAGGCTACGGCAAATTTACTTGTATAATATTATATACAGGGATCCCTCACTTTCCATGGTTAATGGGGACCGAGACCCCCACGACCGCCGATTTTCGTGAAGTGAGATCGACCCCACTGATTGACGTATACTTACATGTATATGTGTATATAATATCAATCAATACATATTCAACACTATTAATGCTTATAATAACAATTAAACAGTTAAAAATAATGCATAACATGTAAATACAATATAAATACACACAAACACTCAGACGTGCACGCACACACTCAGACGCACGCCTCACATAAAAATGTAAGTAGTTTTGTTGGGTTTTTTTTTTTTTTTGCATAATTGGCCTTGTTTTGCGGCATTTTCCTTAACGTTTCCCTATTTTTCGATAAATATTTTTGAAAAACCCGCGATGCACTGAAGCCACAGAAACTAAAACGCGAAGTAGCGAGGGATCACTGTATTTATAATACTGTATATGAGTATAATGATGTAAACTTTGTTTTTCCATATATATTTTTTGAAAACCGACATATAATCAAGAACGACTTAACTCAAGGTACAGTATACCTGTACACTTTGATTCACAAAGGCAAGGTTCATGTGTGGCGGTTCCCGATGCTTGTCTGGGTACTTGTCTGGGTACTTCAAGTACTCCAGTTTCCTCCCTCAGTCCAAAGACATGCACTTTAAATTAACTGGCGGTTCCAAATTGTCCCTAGGTGTGGATGTGAGTGTGAATACTTGTGTTTTGTTGGCCCTGCAATGGTCCGGAGAGCTGTTCAGGGTGTACCCCACCTTCACCCAGTGTCAGCTGAAATAGGCTTCTACCCTTAATCAGGATTAATTCAAATCAGTTTTATTTGTATCGCACTTATTACAATTGGCATTGCAAAGGAGTATTTATTATTTTTCCCCCCTTGGAGATACATCATGTAGAATATATATTCCCATGTACCTGATGTGGCAGCTGCAGTTCTCCTGACTGCATGGCTGGTAGTTTTTGGTGGCCTCAGATATTTGATTGAGATATTTCTGCCATCGTGTTCCTGCTATGGAATTAGAAATTTGATTAAAATGTAGAAATTTTACAAGAAAGTTTTTTTACAAGAAATTTTAGAAAGTTTAATACTTAAACAACTGTAGTGGTTTTCTACCTGAGATGGTTATATATACTAATCGTACAGTGTACAACTCCAGATTTTAGCTAATATATTTATTTATTTTATTCACAGTCACATAAAGACCGGCCTGAAAAGGTTCAAGAACAGTTTAAAACACTACAACACCAACAAACTGGCACAGAAACACAATACAAATATCACTTGACCCACCAGTTGTTTATCTTTAAAACAACAAGAGATTAGCGGTTGAATCACAAACAACGTTCTACTTTACACAAAGTGCACTACATTAGTGTGTCAAAGCGCCTGTTTTAGACTCGATCGAGGGCATTTATATAGGCTGGATGGTGATATTTAGGCTTCAGCCCACCGTTTAGCGCTAATGAATGAATATTCGGTTTGGAAAATAACTCGGTCTGAAAGGTCCACCCTGGTTAATGTCTTTAAAGTTATTATTTCACGAACTTAAAATTGTTTACCTTTATCAGCCAGGCTAAAATCAGGTTCATTTAGGAGGAAAAGAAAAAATGGTGTGTACAAACAGAGAAACTCCATTTTTTCAAGTGGGTAATAGATTAATTATGACTGAGGAGCTTGATCGCGCGCTCGGTAATCAGCTCGTCGGGTCTGACTGTGTTCAAGTTTCAAGGGTCAAGCAATGCGAGCCAGTCGATGATCAGATGACTTTAATAATAGTAATAATAATAATAATAATAAATCCAATAATTAATTTTCTGAAAAAATGTAGTAAAAATAAAAAATTTGGCAAAACTGCTTAATCCTGTTAGGGTTGCAGGGTTGGAGCCTATCTTAGCCGACTCTGGGCAAAGGTGGGGTACACCATGTACTGCTCGCCAGACTATTCCAGGGCTTGCATACACACTCAACAGGGACAATCAGGAATGGCCAATTAACCTAATGTGGGCGTGTCTAATGGATTTACCTAATGATGCCAGTTTGCCTAATGGACTGTGTCAGACCAGAGAGAAAATCACCCATGAGAAGAATATGCAACCTTCACACAGAAATGCTCGAAAATGAGATTCGAACCAAGGACCTTCTTGCTGTGAGGTGGACGCTAACAACTATGCCACCTTGCTATCCTAATAAAACTCGAATAATACTGAAAGCTGTGTGTGTGTGTGTGTGTGTGTGTGTGTTTTAATGGGTTAAATGCAGAGCCAAAATTTCCCTTGAGGATTATTACATGTCCAGAAAATTAATTGGATATTTCAAACTGCCCCTAGGTGTGAATATGAATAAATGTGGGTATGTATTGGCCCGGCAGTGGACTGGCAATCTGTCGTACACTGCTTTCACCCAGTGTTGGTTGAGATGGGCTTTCATCACCAGCTGTTCCAGCCCCTTCCTTTACTGCTGCAGTCAGAAGGAAAGCACAGCCTCAGACTGTAAATAAAAGAAGGAGAAAAAGGGGGAAAGGAGACGGTGAGTAAAAGGATGAAGCCTGAAATACTACTTTTATTTATTAATTTGTTTGTTTATTTTTTTTTTAATGTATGTTTTACTGGAGAATGTCATTGCACAATTATAATCCTGTAAAACATGTACAGTGAACATTGTAATAGTAAATTACTATATGCACTATATTTATTTTCTGTAACTGCTTAATCCTAATTAGGGTCACAGGGAGGCTGGTGCCCATCCCAGCCAACGGCAGAGTACACCCTGGACAGCTCACCAGGCCATCACAGGGCAGAAACACTCTAACAGATAGGCAGCTCCTCTTGTCAAAAGTCAGCAATGGTCTCTTACATGGACCTCACACCATAGACAGTGAGAGACATGGCCGGCCTTTGATAACCCAGTTAGCTGCACTGGGGCGGGGGACGACGACAGTGACGACCTTGTGGAGAGTGGGACTCGAACCCCCAATCTTAGGATCAGCGATCCAGCACCTTCACCACCAGGCCACCACCGCCCTCTGAATCACAGCAGCAGTTATCCAATCAAAGACTTGCTTATTTGTGTATGTAAGTCCAGGGTGGTGTTTATAATTTTTTTTTTTTTTTTTTTTTTTTTTTTACTTTTGAATTTTATATTTATTTATCGTACACCAGGAAATGAGACAAGTTGAAATTTATGATGTCTTGTGTGTGAAAGTGAGTGAAACCACCTGATTGGACCTCCTGCCGTCAACTGTTCTTTCAAAGCTTAATTTCTTTCCAAGGTGTCGGTGATTCCCAGTGGTGCTTCCAACTGTCCTCATTTTCATCAGCACATCATCTATATTTATCCCTGAAACACGGGGCCGTCCAAAATGGCTTCGAGTCCCGGGAGAATGGACATACTTTGGAAGGGACTATCTAGTTATGAGAGAAAGCTGAGACATTCCCAGATTCTTACTGTATTTTCCTCTGAGTGAAAGTCAGACTTCAGATTGGACTCGGTGTTCATGTTGCATCACAGTTGCTTCTGACCGAAGATCCTTCTTTCTTTTCTTTTTCTTTCTTTTTTTTTTTTTTTGCTCTCACTCGATCCATTTGGCTTGACCTTTCTCAGCCTTAACTGTCCCTCCGGGATTTGCACTCTTATTTCATTTCCTCTTCTCCTCCTGCTTGGACCTTTTGTTCTTTGGATCATGTTGTCTCTCTGGGTTCTCCTGTTCTCCTGCTTGTCTCTTCTCTCCAGAAGTTCTACAGAAGAAGGCCTGGAATTTCCGAGCTTTGATGGCAAGGATCGAGTGCTGAACATAAATGAGAGGAACTATAAGAAGGCGCTGAAGAAGTACGACATGCTGTGCCTGCTTTACCATGAACCGATGCCGTCCGACAGGGAGCTCCAGCAGCAGTTCCACATGAGGGAGATGGTGTTGGAGGTAAGATGTGTTGGGAGTGAAGGGAAAAGAATGCAGTGAGAGTTCCTTATTGAGGGCGGCAAGGTTTTGAAGTGGTTCGCACGTTCACCTCACAGAAAGGTTTGATTCCCAGGAACGGGCGTGTCTGTGTGGAGATCACATGAGGGATTCTTCTGGGTATTCGAGTTTCCTCCGACCGTCCAAAAACAAGCTTACTGACTGATCTAAATTTCCCTCTTCATGTGAGTGTGTATGGTTGCATGCTTTGCCCTGGGGTGGTCTGGTGAGCTGTCCAGGGTGTGACATCTTTTCCCGGTGTCGGCGGAGATAGGCTCCAGCCTCCATGTGACTCTAATGTGACTAATCGATTTAGTAAATGAGTCAGTGAGTGAATTCCTTATTTATATAATATTGCATTGAACATTACTCGATCATTTCTTTTTTTACAATGAATAATTTAACAATTCCTGGTGAGCTGTTCAGGGTGTTCCCCGCCCTTACACCGAGTGACCCGAGATGAGCCCCCTCACAACCCTAATTGGGAATAAGAGGATTTGAAAATGAATGGATGAATAACGAGGAGTGGTGGTGGTAGCCTGGTGGTAAATTTGCTGGATCAGTGATCCCAAGGTTATGGGTTCGAGCCCCACTCTCAACAGGTTGTCACTGTCCTCCCCAGTGCAGCTAACTGGGTTATCAAAGGCCGCAATGTCTCTCACTGTCTATGGTGTGAGGTTCATGTAAAAGAACCATTGCTGACTTTGGACAAGAGTAGCTGCAAAGCCATCATCGTGTTTCCGCCCTGAGATGGCCTGGCGAGCTGTCCAGGGTGTCGGCTGGGATGGGCACCAGCCTCCCTGCTACCCTAATTCGGATTAAGTGGTTACAGAAAACTAATTAATAATGAATTAACACCAAGTTGAACTCGGATCAGAATTTTTCTTTTTGACTTTTCTCTATCTACAGCCTCTCTGAACATGTTGGAGATCAAATGGCGCCATTTAGTCCACAGCGGCCTTCTAGGTCTCGGATAATTGGTGTGTAACTTTGAGGTACTGACCTAAATGCGAGGCAGAAAAAAAAAAAAAGAAGAGCCAAAACGTCTCTTGGGGTTTCGTCTCACATCATATCTAAGCCGCATAATTTAGTAAAGCATCATTGATCCAGTAAGTGATTCCACTCATAGTCAATCAGGCAACATGAGACCAGACTGGCACGCTACTAATACCGAGGCTTACAAATAACCTTCTGTTCAGCTGTAACATATGGCATGTGATTTCAAAGTGCATATTTGTCTAGTTCCAGTCGGCATGTTGTGCTGCGTTGCCATCTCTCTCTTGTTGTGTCTCTTTTTGGAATTCATAGCTGGCTGCCCAAATATTGGAAGACCGAGACATAGGGTTCGGATTGGTGGACTCTCAGAAGGATGCCAAGGTGGCCAAGAAGCTTGGTGAGGTTCAATCATTAGGACTCATAAAATGATCAATACAGTATATAATTACTATATTGGTAGTAAGCTTCCAGAAAACAGTCTGTACATGTTCAGTATACATGCATATCTTTTGTTCTTCTGAATAGGATTGGAGGAAGAGGGCAGTATTTATGTCTTTAAGGATGAACATGTGATTGAGTTTGATGGAGAGCTCTCTGCAGACACACTGGTCGAGTTCCTGCTAGATGTGAGTGGACCTGTGGAAACAGACTCATTTATTTCATGGATTCACCATTAGGGGGCGGAATCCGACATCATTTCAACTGATGGAAGTAATGATTCAACAGTTTGATTGGTGTCCTGTGTATTGTATATACTGTACAGTATAGGATGCAGCAATGGCGGACCATGCATTTTAGATTGAGGCCAGTATTAAAAATCCTTTTGGGAAAAAAAAAAAAAACAACAACAACAACTTTTTGAGCAGACATGACAGCCCTAAAGGAATTGCTTTACACTACCAATATCCAACAGACCAGGCGTCTCCAATCTTATCCACAAAAAGGGCCGGTGTGGGTGCAGGTTTTCACTTCAACCAAGCAGTAGCCACACCTTCCACCTGTTTCCACCAATCACTGATCATCAAAAGAAAAGAAAACAAAAACTAGATTGGACATTACTGTTTCAATTTAAAGCAAGGTGATCTCACCAAGATTGGCCCCACTTCAGAATTGAAACAGTAATGTCCAATGTAGTTTTTGTTTTCTTTTCTTTTGATGATCAGTGATTGGTGGAAACAGGTGGAAGGTGTGGCTACTGTTTGGTTGAAGTGAAAACCTGCACCCACACCAGCCCTTTGTGGATAAGATTGGAGACCCCTGCGATAGACCAAAAACAAAACACGACCTGCGTCTATATAAATATACGCTGTGTGGCCGTAAATAAATAAATATAAGTATTTTCATGGAGAGAATTTAGCCTTGATCACAGCATGTAATCTCAATGGCATTGTTGCTCCAGTTGGTCGGGTCAAGGCTCAGCAACATTAATGCGAAAATAAAATGAAGCAGCTGATAGATCTGAATGCACTGAACGAGCAGGTTATTATCACATCAATGGAGCTTTTCTTCCCTGATGGCATGGATATAAAATGGGGACTCAAATTATGAGAGAGTGGTTCAGGTAGCATGAGGAAACATTTTCACATATGTATTGGCACCCCAGAGTCCTGACCTTAACCCTCTTGAAAGCTTTTGGGATCTGCTGGAGAAGAAGACCTAACAGCCTAAGAGTGTTAGCATGCTGGTATTGGGACTTGAACCCATAATGGTTTTAAATAGCAAGCTGGTAGTTTTAAAGCTGTGCTCTCTTTATAATAATGAGGCCACAATCTATATATAGCATGGCCATGAGTTCTAATGTGGTTGTCACCTCCACTTAATGAGTTGGTGGAAATGAGAGAAAATGCCCAGATGTTTCATGGTGGTTTTTCATGGACCAAAGCAGCCAAGAACCAAAAAAAACCAACCAACCAAACAAACAAAAAAACCCAAACAAACAAACAAACAAAAAACCTCCACAGGTTTAAAGCATCAAAATTAATTGATTTATTGCTCGAAACTTTGTCCAAACTTGGACAAAACAAATATCTAAAGGTAATAAAATAAAAATTATAGAGCCCTTTAAAAAATCAACAAACTATAGCTTTACTGAAAATAAAACTAACAAAATTAAACGCCAACTCAACTGACAGCCCTCAGCAGTGCCGGTACATCCACCAGCTTCTTACTGACATTGCAGAACCCAGAACTTGTGTTCACTCCCTCTTGGTTAGTAAGCAGTTCATGGATGGACATCTACTTCTGAAGACCCAGGATCTGGTAGTTCAAGCTCATCTTGTAGAGGTTCAGGGACTGGGGTGGTATGTTCATACACTTCCAACTGTAAAAGCTGGAACTTGTGTTGGAGTGCTCTGAAGTGGTGACCTTGCATCTCCTCCTTCTACAAGTATCTGGCCTCTCTTTATATTTCTGTGTGTTAATGCTACAACCTTTTGTATGGCGGGGCGGTAGAAGTTCCTCAGTAGCGGTGGGGGTAGACGAGCTTGTTGGAGCTTCCTTGAGGAAGTACATCCTTTGTTGTACTTTCCCCACCTGATGGGAGATGTTTGTGGTTTGTGGTCCAGGTGAAGTCAGCAGAGATGTGGATTCCAAGAAACTTGAAGCACTCCACCCTCTCTACCTCCACTCCATCGATGTAGAGGGCAGAGTGCTCAGTTTGTTTTGATCTCCTGAAAATCGTTTATCATCTCCATGGTTTTGGATGTGTTAAGTTCTAAATTGTTGTTGTTTCACCATCATCGCAGATAAAGGACCTTATTCCTGTATTCTGACTCAATGTTATCTGTAATCAAACCTATTACGGTGGTGATATCAGAGTATCTGACTATGGTTTTTCTGGTGTGAGTGTGGGAACAGTCATGTTTAAAGAGGGAGAAGGGGGAATGGTAAGAACACACCCCTGTATATACTAGTAAATGTATATATAATATAACTTGTAAAATTATGCACAGATACTGATTTTGTTTTTTAGAGTAGGGTGTGGTACATATAACAAAACATTACATTTTGGAACCGATGCATTCATGGGATCATGTTGAAAAAAAATCACTTCAGGTCATCATGTGAAAATAATGTGTGAATGAATGTTCATTAGATGTCCATCAGGGGGAGACATTCCACTATAATTCTGCCAACTTTTTTTTTTTTTTTTTTAAATAAAAACCTGCAATCTTCGGAAGATTTACCAGTTAATCAATACACTTGTCATCACAATCCATTTGTATGTGTGTGTTCTAAATCTGAAGCACTAGGTGGCTCTAAAAGGTCAATTTTCTATTATTAAGTGTATAAGGTCACTTCAGACCAATCAGATGCGTGTTTTATCCAACAAATACAAAATATCTTTTAATAAAAATATGTACAAATATACTGAGTGTGCAATTTCCACCCTAATCAATACTATGCAGTATTAACCACATATTTTTAAGCTCACTGATCCACAGGTGCTCTTAATATTCAAACATGAAAAAGGCATTGATCTCTCTCTCTCTCTCTCTCTCTCTCTCGCTCTCTTTCCCTGTTGGGTTTATGTGGTGCATGAATTGTAGCTTCTAGAGGATGCAGTGGAGGTAATCAGTAATCCTATGGAGCAGCGTGCATTTGAGAGGATGGATGAGGACATCCGTCTCATTGGCTACTTCAAGGGCAAAGATTCAGAACGTGAGCCAAATAAATCTTATTCTCACTCACTCGGGTGTGTAGTGAAGATCACTTGTAAAATTATTAATTTAAGGGAACAACTCGTCGGTTTGTCTTGTACCTCTATACGCTACTTTATTCTGTATTTTGCAAATAGTTTTACTGTAGTACTGTAAATAGTTGACTGTTATTGTTTAAGATGTATAAAGGTTTATAACAGTAATGATAATTATTAGGCTGGTGATGTAGTGGTTAGTGGGTGCAGGGCTCATGTTCAAGAAATGGTGGGTTCGTATCCCTGTTAGTTCCCCCCATGATTATAACCCTGGGAAGGTTCTTAACCACAAGTGGGCTTCTGGTCAACCAGCAGTATGAATGGGAACCAGTAAGAATACGGGGAAGGTAATAAAAAGATTGCTCAGAAAAAAATCTATCTATCTGTAGATATCTAAATTGGCTAAAACGCTACATGCTTCCTTGGCAATTGTTGATCTTGTCTACCTCAATACACTCATTTGAAAATAAATTCCCTCCGATCGGCACAGTAAAGATGATATACTACAACAGCTTATTCATAGAATTACAATGTGGGACATATGCTAGGGAAAAAAAAACTGAGAACATTAGAGCAGGACTACAGCAAACTGTAGCCTAATGGGCGTGTCTTTGGACTGTGGGAGGAAACCGGCGTACTGTACCTGGAGAATACCTGAGGTGAGCATGCAAAGTCCAGCTGTGAAGCGTGATGGTGGAAATGAGCATCTCGCTACAAAAGAGCACTTGAAGCTGATATGAGGCCACTTGTCTGAAAAATGAAATTGAGGTTGACCTTTCAATAGATCATGATCCTGAGCACACGAGGAAGGTGAGGTCTGGAAAGAAGAAATTGAGTAATCAACTGTTCCTGTCAGGGCAGAACATGTAAGAAAACCCCAAACAATTCACCACTGTTGGAGGAGTACTCCAAGAATTTGAGCAGACAGATGTGAGAGACTGGTGAAGAATTAGACAAAACATCGACTCAAAGTTATTTCAGGTAAAAGGGGCAACTACATTCCACCGGGTATACCGGCTTCCTCCCACAAGTCCAAACACATGCGCGTTAAGCTAACTGGATATTCCAAATTGCCCCTGGGTTTGAATACAAGGTGCCCCCAGGTGTGCTCTGCTGGATGTACCCCGTTGGTTGTGTGAGACCCCAGACCTTCTTACGGTTTTCAAGTATTTTCACCTATTGTTTTGCACGACACTATCCGTAAGCACTGTATTACAGAAGATGTTTGGTTATTCTAATAAGTCCAAGATTCAACAATCTCTCTGGAATTTACTTATTTTTTCACATGACTGTAAATAAATACATGAACAGACAGACAGATACAGCTGATTATTCTCACTGTGTTAATCTCCGCAATCACTGACAGGCTATAATGACGTTTGAACAAATGCTTGAATGTGATTGGTTCATTCCAAGCACATTCGAATGGCCAGATAAAAAAAAGGCTTTACACACCATTGCATTCACATCACTGAAGTATTTCTTTCTTCTGTTTGTAAGTTATGTTTTCACCTTTGTTTTGTCTGTCTGTCTGTCTGTTTGTTTGTTTGTGTGCAACATACCTCAAGAAGCCCTGCACAGATTTTAATGACATTTTCCCCGAGTGATGGGTGTGATACAAGTAACGAACTGTAGAATTTTGGAGGTGATCAGTACATGGGAAAATGTTGAAAGATAAAAAAATTGCCAAATCCCCTCCCCCTGAAAAAGCTTATTGTTTCACAAACTGTTCAGCAGACAGCCAGTAGGGGGAGACATGTCATTCAATCAATGACAAGTTAAAATAATGTACAGGAATCCCTCACTACTTTAGCTTCAATTCATGCGGCTTCAGTGCATCACGGTTTAAAAAAAAAAATTATACATATTCATCGAATTAAAAAATTAGGAAATTAAGGAAGAATACGGGGAAAAGTTAAGGAAAATACCACAAAACCAAGGCCAGTTATGCAACCCCCCCCCAAAAAAAACAACCCTAAACAAACACAAAACAAAATACAACCCAAAATCTCCCATCAAAACTAGTGACGTTGCATGTGTGTGTATGAGCATCTGTGCGCATGTGCGCGCGTATGTATGTGTGTCGTCTTCTTCTCATGCAGTTTCATCTGTATGTGTGCGTATTTATATTTTATTTACATCTTATGTTATTTTTTAAATATTTAATTGTTATTATAAGCGTTTTTAGAATTGAATATGTATTTATTGATATTATATACACATATACATGTACGAATACAGGGATCCCTCACTTTCCGCGGTAAATTGGGACCGAGATCCCCCTGCAACCACCGAAATCCGTGAAGTAGGATCACCCCCAACCCTGGGTTGGGGTTGGGAGTTGGGGGTGTGATCCTACTTCGCGGATTTCGAAGGTTGCGTGGCGATCTCGGTCCCAATTAACCGCGGAAAGTGAGGGATCCCTGTACTTTTAAGCCTTTGGTCTGTTGAGTTAAATTTTTTTCTTTTTTCTTTTCTAAAAATTGTAGTCTCGTTATTGATGGCACAGTGGCATGATGGTTAGCTTGTACACCTCACAGCAAGATTTCCAATCCTGGGCTCAGGTGTTTCTATGTGGAGTTTGTATGTTCTCCACATGCTTGCGTGGGTTTCTACTGGGTACTCTAGTTTCCTCCTACAAGTCCAAAAGACACGCACATTGGGCCAACAGGCTGCTCCGGATTGCTCCTAGGTCTGGATGTGAGTCCTAATGGTTGTATGCGTGCTGGCTCTGCGATGGTCTGGTGAGCTGTACGGTGGACTCCGCCCTCGCCAAATTTCAACTGTGACAGGCTCCAGTCTCCCTGCAGCCCTAATAGAATTGCAGTAGTTTGGCAAAGTGAGAAGGTGTGTTCTAATCGAACTGGTTTAGTCACCGTACCACATTACAGGTGGAAAAAGACCTGGAATAATTTATTATTCTTTTCCCACAGCAATGTTGCTATGGATGTGTAGACGTTTTTTTTTTTTTTTTTTCATACCCACACTGCCTGTCTCTCTCACTTCCACTTCACCATGCAGTTTAGGAGCAATTATGGGGTTTTCCCGCTGTAAGGTGTGAGGAGAAATGTAATCTTCTCGTATACGACTGCTTCTCAGCCTTTATTAAAAATCCCATTTCTAGAGAAGGAGATTGAAGAGGCATCTGCTGTGACCTTCAGCTGTATTGTTATGGCAGCCTTACACATGTGGGCTCGTGATGATGCTTTACCGCTCACAGTTTTCCACATTATCACTTTCTGATGGATTGGAATATGAGGGTGCATTGGTCTCTCTTGTTCTCTGACTTTCACTGTTTTTCTGTCTTACATCCTAAGCTCCTCCCCCCACCCCCCACCCCCCTTTTTTTTTCCAGACTACAAAGCTTTTCAGGGGGCTGCAGAACAATTTCAGCCCTACGTGAAGTTTTTCGCCACGTTCGACAAAGGGGTGAGTGCTACCTCCTTCTAAAGCGCCAACGTAACAAATGGATATTCATTTGCTACAAAGCAAGATCTCAAATAGAGTCTTTTTATGTGTTCAAAAATCAACCACAGACAACTATTGAGGTGAGGTCGTCTTCAGAATCTAATTGAGTGGTCTGCATTGGAAGTGAATTGACTCCAAACTCACTGAGAGCACTTCATAATGATAAAGGCCACAGTGTGTGTGTGTGTGTGTGTGTGTGTGTGTGTGTGTGTAAGTGGAAGTACTGACTGATGGTACTCTGCTACAGGTGGCCAAGCAGCTGACTCTTAAGATGAATGAAGTAGATTTTTACGAGCCATTTATGGATGAGCCAGTGACCATACCAGGAAAACCCAGCTCGGAAAACGAGATCGTGAATTTCGTCAATAAACACCGGAGGTGAAAAAATCTTTTTAAAGATTTTTCATTCCTGTATTAATAATTAACGTGTTAGTAATTTTATTATTTTCGGACTCAGACCAACTCTGAGGAAACTTCGCGCGGAGGACATGTTTGAAACCTGGGTGAGTAGAGCACGAGCATTAGTGTGGCGCTCAGAATTCAAATTAGCATAAAAATGACTGAATGTTAATGGACCTTTGTGTTGCGTGGATTTTTACCGGGCTGCTTTGCAGGAGGATGACATGGATGGGATCCACATTGTGGCTTTTGCTGAAGAAGAGGACCCAGGTTTCTGGTTCTGTTTTTGTCTTGAATGAATCTTACGGTATTTCTCTAAACACAGAGAACGAGCACTAAAATGACGTCATATTTTTTTTCATTTACATTTTTATATTTTGCATATATTTAAATTCTGGTGGGTGATATTAAATAACAATTCTATAAGGCACAGTAAACAGTAATAACTGAAACTAATTCAGTGTTAGGGTGGTGGTGGTGGCCCAGTGGTAAGGTGCTGGATGACTGATCTTAAGGTTGGGGGTTCAATCCACACTCTCAACAGGTTGTCACTGCTGTCCACCCACAGTGCAGTTAACTGGGTTATCAAAGGCCGGCCCTGTCTCTCACTGTCTATGGTGAGGGGTTCATGTGAAAGAATCATTGTTGACTTTCATCAAGAGGAGCTGCATAGGTGTCAGCGTGTTTCTACCCTGTGATGGTCTGGTCCTTGCCCCGAGTCGGCTGAGATGGGCATCAGTCTCCCTTCCACTCCAATTAGGATTAAGTGGTTCAAGAAATGAATGTATGAAAACACAATACAGTCCATTTAGATTTGAAGAGAAGCCAATTTAGTTGCTTTACCTAATTACAACTCAGCATATTATACCATATGCAACCATTTTATTCTTTATGTTGTCGTGGGGCTGTTAATGGTTAGGGTACTGGGCCATAATCAAGACGTTGTGTGTTTGAATCCTTGCATACTAAGATCCCTGGGCAAGGTCTTAACCACAAGTGTGCCTCTGTCCGCCCAGCAAAATACTGGGATAGTAACCTATGATGGGCTAGCACAGGGGTGGGCAATCTTATCCGCAAAGGGCCGGTGTGGGTGCAGGTTTTCACTTCAACCAAACAACAGGCAGACCAAAAGAAAAGAAAAAAAATAACCTAGAGTCGACATTACTGTTTCAATTCTGAAATGGAGCCATCTTGGTGAGATCACATTACTGTTTAAGACTTAAAGCAAGGTGGTCTCACCAAGATGGCTCCACTTCAGAATTGAAACAGTAATGTCCAATCTCGGGTTTTTTTTTCTTTTCTTTTGATGATCAGTGATTGGTGGAAACAGGCGGAAGGTGTGGCTACTGCTTGGTTGAAGTGAAAACCTGCACCCACACCGGCCCTTTGCGGATAAGATTGCCCACCCCTGGGCTAGCATCTCCTCCAGAAGGAGGAAGGAGTCGAACTCCTAGACACGTCACACCACAGAAACCAGAGATAAGCTCCGGCCAGAGGTAAAAAGTCCAGCAGGCTTACCATGGTCACCTGGACCATGCCTATCTCGATTGACTTTGGGCGAAGGTCGTCTACAGTCTTAACGGCTCTAACAGACCACCAGACCACAAATACACACACAACCATCCTCACACCTGGAAGCACTGGACTGTGCAAAGCAACCGGAATACCTGGAGAAAACCTAGTAATACAGGGAGAACATCCAAAACCCCACTCAGAAACACCCTCACTGGCCACGGGGCTTGAACTCCCTGGGAGATGAAAGTGCTAATGCCTACACCACCATCCTGCCCCTAGGAAACTCATCAGTAAATAATCACAAAGGCAGTAAGTGTATCGTAAAATAGTTTCATATTTATCTATTTCAGATGGGTATGAATTCTTGGAGATATTGAAGGAGGTGGCCAGAGACAACACCAAGAACCCAGATCTGAGTATCCTGTGGATTGACCCTGATGACTTCCCCTTGGTGAGATGTTTAAAATTATTGATATTCATAAGATCCAGTAGGAGTCCATGTTTTCAAAAGACTTCTCATGTGCCAGAGTCTGACTGCGTCCCTTCTCCATACAGCTGAGTGCCTACTGGGAAAAGACTTTTAAGGTGGACCTGTTCAGGCCTCAGATCGGCGTGGTCAATGTGACAGATGTGAGTTGCTCCAGCACCGCTCACCCATCATAATACAAAAAGAGTATTTATAATGACAATATTTATAATAAAAGATCATTGGACGAATTACAAACGTACATCGCAAATGGTTGATGGTCCTCAAGATGGAGTTTTCCCACAGGCTGGTTCTTCAATATCATCCGAAACTCATAGCTCCCATTCATCAAAATATCTAATCTTATATCAATCTCTTATCCATGTCACTGTCTTCTAATAGTGTTGAATAAAGCCTTGAACCATATTGCTGATTGGACAAATTCTTAGGATGATTGTGGGTGTGTCATACAAAACTCACCTATTATGTGTTGGAAAAGGCCATCATAGATCCTTGGCGGTTTCAATTTTCCCCCCGTCTTTTAGTTAATTCTCGACATCGTGGCTCTGTTACGCGAAGCCCTACAACGTCCTACAGCAGTGTTATGACAGAAAAATGAACTTCATACACTTGGGATCATAAGGTTTTCTTACAAAAGTCACTACTACTACTTTAATCAGTGATAGGTTGAGCCATGCAGTGGTCAAACTTCAACCGAATATCACAGGACTATCATTGTATTCATATTTTCCGTAACAAAATTCACAATATACTTACTGCCTATTCATTTTCTGAACCGCTTAATCCTAATCAGGGTCGCGGGTAGGCTTTGCGCCCATCTCGGCTGACTTGCAGCGAAGGCAGATTACACCTTGGCCAGCTTGCCAGGTCATCGCTGGGCAGAAACACGCTGGTGGTTATGAGGCCTACTCTTGTCAAAAGTCATCAATGGTTCTTTTACATGAACATCACACCATAGACAGTGAGAAACATGGCTGGCCTTTGATAACCCAGTTAGCTGCACTGGGGGATCAGTGACAACCGTTGATAGTGGGGCTTGAACCTCCAACCTTAGGATCGACAATCCAGTACCTTACCACCGGGCCACCGCCGCCTTTTACTCATACATCTCCCGTAATTTATCTGCATCCAATTCCCACCAATCAAGTTTTGCCTTCCTATTACATACAACCAGAGAGGAGCTTTATTATATGTATTTATGATAATTTTACAGTGTTTATCAGTTGCCTGAATTACTGTTTGTCAAGAAAATCGCCCCATGAGGATAATAAAGACTGTCAATCAGGGGTAAAATATTGGAAAACCTGTTCGCTAAAAAATGATTTGTCGGTCAGTTATAATTTAAAATCACGCGTAAGACAAATGCAGAATGATGGAAGAGCACGTGCCACGTTATCCAGATTTTGAAAATAGAAAAATTCTTGAAAGAAAATTTTTATAGAATCTGCAGGCTATCAAAGCCAAATGATGGGGCAGTGGTGGTCTAGTGGTATATGATTCTGGATCGCTGATCCTAAGGTAAGGTGTCTCCCCCCCAGTGTGCAGCTAACTGGGTTATCAAAGGCCGGCCGTGTCTCTCACTGTCTATGGTGAGAGGTTCAAGTAAAAGAACCGTTGCTGACCTTCGTAAAGAGTCGCTGCAAAGTCGTCAGCGTGTTTCTGCCCCTTGCTAAAGGGTTGTGTCAGGAAGGGCATCCGACGTAAAAAAAACAAAACAAAAACTATGCCAAATTAAACGTGCGAATCATTCGCTGTGGTGACCCCTGAAAAAGGGAAAAAGCCGAAAGGAAATCATCATCATCATCATCATCATCATCATCAAAGCCTAGTGACCGACATCCAAGGGTCATCAAGGGGCAGGGCTTAATCAAACTAGTACAAATCTCATCACAACATAAACTGATATTTTTATTATTTAAAGCAAATTTCTTGTAAATAATGCGGATAATTCAGTAACTTGGCGACTTTTCTAAGCTTCCTACATGCAATACCGCGTTAGCCTATAACATTAAGAATACAACAGTAGCTAGCAGTACCTATCGACCGTTTTAGCAGCTAGGACATTTATAAGCAAGCTATCTTGCATTACTGTCATCCTGATGTCATAGCATTAAGATAAGCCCCGCCCTCTCTGAACCAGGAATGCTATTTAAAGCAATAAGAATGAGATGACAGAAATTTTATCACCAGGTTACTGACACATAACCCCCCAAAAAAACTATATTCAGATCTGGCAGCACAGTTGCATCATGGTTATCACCTCCGCCTCACAACAAGGACGTCCAGTGGTGCCGGGTTGTTCAGGATGTACCTTGCCTTGGTTGGTTAGGATCGGCTTCAACTTTCACCATGATCCCAATAACAAAAAAAGCATTTTGAAAAATGAAATTGAACCAAGTTGTGCTTCCGACAATTTCTATAGACCCTCCAACTACCAGCCTTAGACTTCTATTGTTTGAGTAAACAGATTTCTCTTTCTTTTCTCACTACAAGGGAATGATTGTGTGATGCGTGTGATGTTTAACAGGCAGACAGTGTGTGGCTGACCATTCCAAACGACGAGGCTCTGCCCACCGCTGAGGAGCTGGAGGACTGGATTGAGGATGTTCTCTCTGGGAAGGTCAGCACAGAAGATGATGACCTCGATGAGGATGATTTGGATGACGACGATGATGATGACGACGATGAAGATATCAAACGGGATGGTGATGACGACGACGATGATGACCACAGCGAAAATGATGATGATGATGATGATGATGATTGATTGAAGGACTGATTGTCTGATTTCAGATATAGTAATGTATGGCACTTATGATTAGTGTAACTTTGTACGTTTTATACATCTGTTGCAGTATTTATTGACACTAAGCAGAAAACAACAACAACAGCAATAATAATAATAATAATAATAATAATAATAATACAGTTCCCCTGGCGCTGATAGGAGACGATTAATGAAGTGTAAATCATTACATGTATAAACTGGATTATTGGTCTCTGATGATTATATTCATGA